>MEHQ01003969.1:41984-67577 GCA_008828725.1 Saccharina japonica | reverse complement strand
CCCCCCCCCCCGTACCCGTAGTTAGACAGACGCTCGATCTCCACTTGTCGCACCTGATTGGCTCGAATCCGAACGTTGCCGCGACCCCCGAAACCGAAATAGAACCAGCGGCGGAATTGGCATCAGAAATCGAACGCAAATCTTTAGACTTGGGAGCAGTACCACCACACCGGCGCCCGGCGGCTCCACCCCCGGCACGAACCACCGCCATCGCAGCTGCCGCGGCACCGCGGGAAAACGTTGGAAGTTACTGCCCCGAATCCTCGCCACGGTCAGCCACGCCCTTGAGCCCCACAGGGCAGCTATCACCCTCGTCTCCGAGCCCGGTGCCTGGACGAGTCGAGGTGGAAGCGGCCTCGGCGGCTACGGAAGCCGCCAGTCTGGGGGCGTTTTTTGCTGCTGACAGGGTGAAGAAGGCGGGGGGGCATAAGAGGAGGGCCTCTCGCGCCTTTCTACCCGGTGGCGGTGGCGTGGTGCCCCGAGATGATGTTGACTCTGCCGCCGGCGCGGTGGTGTTGACGGCGACAGAAGTCGATATGCGGCAGGTTTCCTTGCCGCTTTTGCCGGGACGAGCGGCGTCGTCGCCATCACTGTCTCTCCAACCGCTTGCAGCCTTGCAGAAGGCGCCCGTATGTGCCGCCATCAATGCCACTACCACCAATAACGCCACCGCCGAATGCATCAACATCACCGAACCCAACACCACTACCGACGACACCGCCAAATATGCCTCCGCACTGTTGCGGGCCGCAGCGCCAGTGCTGCGCCACCCCGTCCCGGCCTCCGCGCAACCCGAGTTGCCGCGGGATGGACAGGAGGTGTGTTCCCTGCCGTTTTCCGTACAACTGTCGCGGCCGGCGGCCGAGGAAGCCGAAGCAGAGACCGGTGGTGGTGGGTAGGAGGGAGGGGGGGGTGAGCAATCGTGCAGTTATGGCGGTCGGTTGTTTTCCACGTTGTACAGCTCTGTGCACAGCGGTCGTTGTATGGAGCATGCAATCGTGAGGTGGGGTGTGGACCGGCCACTATTGCTGAACTAATAATAGCAGCAGCAGCAGCAGCAGCAGCAGCAGCAGCAGCAGCAGCAGCAGCAGCAGCAGCAGCAGCAGCAGCAGCAGCAGCAGCAGCAGGAGCAGCAGCAGCAGGAGCAGCAGCAGCAGGAGCAGCAGCAGCAGGAGCAGCAGCAGGACCAGCAGCAGCAGCAGAAGCAGCAGCAGCAGCAGCAGTAGGCTCACAACAGCAGTGGCGCCGACTATTGATACCACGATAAAGTAGAAGCAGCAATAGCAGTAGTAGTCTCACAGTAGTAGCCACACGAGTAGTGACACCTTTATTAACCTTAACACTGCTACTGTACAACAACAGCAGCAGCAACAACAACAACAACAGCAACAGGAGCAACAGCAGTAGACTCACAGTAGTGACCCCGGCACGTCCACGACTCCGGCGGGGGGACTCGCTCGTCTCCCCCCCACGGAGCCACCTCCGCTTTCTTCCTCTTCACCAACAGGCCCCACCGGCGGACCCCATGCCGGCCCGCTCCCTCCGTCGCCGCTGCCGCTACCGCCACCTGCACCACCGCCTCCCGAGGTCAGGTGCGCGCCAGGTCGAAACTGCTTCCGGCAGACATTGCAAGAAAAAGAAAAAGGAAAAAAAAAGTGGGCGTGTGCGAGTGAAAACGAAAAACATGTCAGGGGAACGGGACAGCCATTCGACCCTTCGTAGTGCCACACTATACATGGAACATATATTTGAGCCTACTTCCAAGTAATTTGTCTCCATAACGGGAGTGCTGTACTAAAGGGTTTCATTGTAACCAATTAACCAACCAACCAACGAACCAGCCAGTCGGTGGTGTGTATGATACAAGCGAGTGACCGTCCGTCCAGCTGCAAGCAACAGCCCTGCCTGTTCGGGTGTTCTACCAGTCTGCCAGCACCGTTTCGTGCGGTATCAACCAAACAATGCCAGTTGCTTCTGTCAAAGTGAGCTACAATATACGTACTACGTACTCAGCCAACGAATATTAACCATAACGCCGAATTATCTCTACGACCACAAACTGCAGATTATTATCGTATCGGTTCCCGATCCCCAATAATATTTTCCTTCCTCGAACAACCAGGCTTGCGAATCAATTGGTAACTCGATTGCGGGCAGGGGAGGGGGCAGGAGACAGCTGCACGACAGGGCTTGATTCAGGGCAGAAGAGCCTAGACGTTTGGACATGATCTTGCAGGCGTGATTGTTGCTGTTGTTGTCATGCCCATTTCATGTTCAGTGTACGACCCAGTTTATTATTACGATTATCTCGTGGGTAGAGGTGCTACAAGACAACGGTTTAACCTCTTAACTGGCCGCCCCCACACTGAAACTGGTATAATAAGGCTGAAAATAAAGTAACTCATTGAAGCTGTCGTCCGTATGCAAGTCCGTCTCATGAGCGGTTCTCAGTAGGATGCAGCTCACCCTTCATGCGAGACTCACCCGACACCCCACGTTTCGCTTCGCGCTTGGTGCTATTGATAGCAATGTCTGCCTGGTCGGTGAAAACCCGACATGAGTCCGTCCCGGCATTGTAGGGACGCGAGGGTCTACGGTCATACGACTACGGCCATGCATGACATGCGGCTAATGAGTACACCCCCACACTGAAACTGGCATATCAAGTAAGGCCAAAGGAGGCCTTACGCGCCCCAAAAACCGTTTTCCTACGATACCATCCTGGCCGAGAAGGCAAGCACCGTTTGATATACACATCAGAGGCCAAACGGGAATGTAGATGGGCATTATATTCCCGTTTGGATGGGAATTATATTTCCGTTTTGATGGGAATAATATTCCTGTTTGGATGGGAATTATATTCCCGTTTGTTTGGAGCTTGGACTAAGAAGTGGTATCATAAGCATCTTGGATGCCAGGCACTCCGTGTTTGCACCATCTACGTACGTAGACCGCCCACGACTACACAGTACGAGTGCACCGTTACTCTCAGTGGCCTGGAGCTATCATTCATACCGACATGATTATCCTCGTTTGTTGCGGTTGCCTATTGTCTGAAATGTACCAAAACAACGAAATATGGTACACAGCAGCCACAACAACACGCACGCAGAATACAGGCGAAGCGAGAGGCACACAACAGGCACACAACAGACACACAAGAGCCAGGACAACAGGTACAATCAAAGTGAGGTGCGCGAGCGCGAAGAGCGAGCCTTTTCCCTTGACTTTTCATGGAAAAAATTATCTTCATAACAAATCGTACGAGGGTACGAGCGTGCCTCGTTTTAGTTTTTCTGTGTGTGAGACGTGTACAATAGGCCCAGCAACAGGTACCACAACAGGCACGCAACGAGCAATATCCCCAGTCAGCATTCCCAAGCAAGCAAGTAAACCCTCTCTCACCGTATCTAGGGCAGCACTGCTGCGCAGCAGCTTGGTCATGTAGATCTTGAAGTCCTTCCTGCTCAAGCACCCAGCGGGCAAAAGCACCCAGCAGGCATGGAACGGGGAGCAGATGCAAAAACAAGACTTTTGTTACTACTGTTGCTGCTGCTGCTACTCTGTTGCTGCGGACCGAAGTGTTGTCGCTGCTGCCACTGCTGCGGTACTCTACGTGCTGCTCGTATATCGTCGTGTCAGCTGCAGGCGCAGGTGTTTTACAGCAGTTGTATTACTGCTGCACGTAGTACTGTAGTTACAGGTACAGAACAGTACATGTTTACCACGTAATGTTTCAGGCAATACTTTGTACTCGTACTCGTATTGAAGGGGGAAGAGGAAAGAGGGCCCTGCTGAGAGAATCCCTGCTCAGATATGTACGTGAGGGCCACGAATAAATACGAACACAGCCAAGGACCTATCAAGTACAACCTTACAGCTGTTGTTGACTGCCACTGCTGCAATGCACTGCCCTGCCCAGCGCTACGATTGCATATGGTCGTCGTTGACTGGTGGCAGGGGCAAATACCCGTACGATAGTCTACGAGTATTGGCGGACCTTACCCTTAGCGTACGTACATACGAGTATCAGGTAAAAGTACCGGCTGGTATCCATGTACAACAATGTACTTGCCACAGCAGTATTTATGTATTTATTCTGTATCGTACATACGAGTACCAGGTATCGGGTATTGGAGGTCTGCATCCACGGGCTACGATGACAGCAGTATTATGTCATATAGCCCATACGTCTGCGTCTTCCTCGAGGGGAAGGCATCGAGCCCATCTGTAGCTGGCTAAGGACCGGCACAGCACTGTATATACTCCTATATACGAAGTACAAGCATTCCCAACCAAGTGCGCGTAATGTTACGTACGAAGTATATACGCTTTGACGCGCAGCTCCTGCGATGTTACCCCCCAAGATAAGCAGACACCCCCTCGTCGGACAACTTTCCTGGGTGATCTTCTCGGTAACAAGGGGGGTGCAATTGCAGAGCGGTACGTATGTCTATCTACTGGTAGATGGAAATATGTCCATGAGTTTACTTCCAAAAGCCACCGTTTTCGTTGTCTGTGCTCCCCTTGCAATCGGCTCGGAAATTCGTCAGAGGTACGTACGTACGATAGGGAGGGGGCGAGTCACCCGGTACCAGGTACTCGTACCTCGCACCCCAGGTGTGTACATACGAGTACCCGTTTCAACGCTGTGCTCTCTGTCTCGTGTCTCGAGGTTTGCAATCACGGAACTTGTACGCGTACTTCCGTACGAGATAGTCACCAGTAACAGACCCTCTGGGTGCGCTGGATGTCGTTGATAGGTACGATAGATAACGGTTCAATAGGCGCAAGGTAAAAGACACAAGCGGCGCAACACACTGCTGCTGCTTTGCTCCCGCTGCCCGCTGCTGCTGCTGGCGTGCTGCTGCGTACTGCTGCCTGCTGCCATTGCAGGCCTACCGTCTCCAAGGCCTCATCAGAGCCGAAACCAAGCAGGAAGAGCGCCACCAGTAAGCAACATCAACAACAACAAGTCAACGCGGGATACGAATCAATGGCACCCTCGATCGTGTACCCTGGTAAGGAGCTGCCTTGGCCTTGACCACATTAGGTACACGGGTACTCACGGCACACAGCAGCACAACGACAGGAAACGCACACAGCACACAGCACAGCAGCAGCATGAAATGGCTGACATTCTCTTCGGAGCCTACGAGGCAAAACGGAAAAACGAAAAATGCAACAACTACTGCTGCTGCACTGCAGGGTTTGAGCTCAAGACACCGACACAGAAGAAAACCAGACATGTTCGATCGCTCATGCGCCACGGGCCGCATCGTACCTGGCTTGCTCGATTGCCTGGGGCTGGGAGCAGCCTGTGCCGCCGGCCAACATCCTGATTTTGCTGGGCTTGCGGGACAGGGGTACAGCAGTTGGAAAAAAAAACGCTCTTGTAACGTGCTGCCGACGATGTTCGGTTCACCAGAACCGCGTCGCGTAGGGTCACGACTCCGAAACACGATGCAGGGCTGCAACTGAGCTTATTATCTTGGGTACGCGTGGGTTGGTTTGTCGTACGGCGTAGGAGAGAGTGAGGGCACAACTGCTGCTGTTGTTGCTGCTGTTCCGAGACTTTGAACTTTTTCTGGTACAAAGTGGCGGTTGATCACTTTTATTCAAAAAAGAAGGTTTCCGCTGACTTGTACAGGCGTTGTTGCTTCGACAAACCAACCCCGCTGCCCGAATGGTGACACCAAACGGAGCAAGCCGCGCTTCGAGCCGGAGGTGGAGAAGGACGCAGCACAAGAGCATAGTCATGGGACCACATCTCCCCTCACACCTGCCTCAGTGGCCTCCTCGGCCCTCTTCCGTCGAGAACTCGACCTCGGTTTGGCTTGGCAGCAGCATCAAAAGCAGGACCCATGATCATGAGACGGAGGCTGCGGATCGACATCCTTGCAATGGCACCACTATTGTCGTCGAGACCGCGTGCCCAGCGCGGCAATGGGAGCTCCGCGAAGCGCATCACGCTGCCTCTGGCTCCGTATTAGGCAGTCCCATATTCCAAGGTAGCTGCTGTGAGGAGGAGCTCGACGCAGACAGTCGCGATGTGCTTACCTCGTGGGAGCCTTGGTCGACAGCAGCAGCAGCAGCAACGGCAGCAACGACGAGCTCGTCCCTGCACGAAGAGCTCGAGCGACGACGAGAGCGCAACGTCGGCGCGGGCACGACAAGGCTAGTCGGCGCTGATGCTATCGGGGCTGCAAGCAAAAAAAACACCTTAGCCTGCGCCGACTGCAGCAGCAGCAACAACAATAACAACAGCAACAACCTTGCGGCATCAGACCCACGAAATCCGAGGAGAGCGCTGACACATGCTGTGCCCCTGGGTACGGTTAGCACCAATAGACCCGCCCCGCTGAGAGTGCGATTCTCACCCAATGTTATGGAAGCCCCCCCCAGGGCAACGGCCGCCCGTACCATCGCCTCACCCGGCCCCCAGGTCGCTGGCTACGGACGAGAGAACTTCGACGACGGCGGGTACCCAGCAAAGGCGGAGGCAAAAGCAAAGACTCGGATGTTGGCTCGGGGAGCAGAGGAGGAAGACTTGGCGGAGGACGAGGGAGAGGAGGAGGAGGAGGAGGAGGGAGGGGGTGGAGGGGGGGAGAGGGGGTGGGCAGGAACGAGGTTGGGCTTGGAAGAGGAACGCGTCCCTTTCCTCCCACCGACTGCATATGCTCCCCCCGGTCAGTGCCCAGCGACCAGGCAGCCGCCGCCGCCTCCGTTGTCCCGCGCTGGTGCTTCTGCTGGTGCTTCTGCTGGTGCTTCTGCTGCTGCTACTGCTGCTGCTGCTGCTGCTGCGGGCTGCAGGCCGCCAGCGCCGACCCCTCCGACGCAGCCGGGAAGGGGGGCAGATTATGCTTCCAAGTATAATAATGGCAACCAAGACAGCCAAGGCGGGCCAGATTTAGTGCTTCAGCGAAACGGCATACACACGGCGTGGCGACGACGCCCGGCGAACCGCAGCGATGACGCAGGAGGAGGAGGAGGCGGGGGAGGACAAGGAGGAAGAGGAGGAGGAGGAAGAAGGGGAGGGGGAGGGGGGGAAGAAGGAGGAAGAGGAAGCGGAGGGGAAACAGAAGGAGGAGGAGGAGGAGGAGGAGTGGGTGGAGGAGGAGGAGCGGGTGGGGGAGAAGGAGCTGGTGGGGGAGAAGGAGGAAGAGGAAGAAGAGAACGAACGGAATCGTTGTCGGCCCCGCCGCCGCCGCCGCCGACAAGAGAACCAATTGGTATTGCGGAGGGCGGTGGCGACGGTGTGGCGGTTGTTCACGGCGCTGTTCTTAGTCGGATCGAATCGAGGCGGCGGAGCGCGATGGGCGCCGACGAATTGATCACGCAGTCGACTTTCTCTCGGCAGCAGCAGCGACAGCAGTCGCGGCAGCAACAGCAGCAGCCCACGAGGCTTTTCCTGCGTCGAAACAGACCCGCCGTCTCCCCGTGTTCGACCAACGCTGCCGCCCCAATTCCTTCCCGGCCAGCAGCCGTAAAAGGAACCGGGGCAGCGGGGGCGAGGCGCATTTCTCCCGGCACCAGCTACGGGGGCAACTCCCGAGCGGGCGCAACACCACCGTGCGTCGGACAATACGTGCCCGCGGACGCGCCCCGCCGTGAAGGAGGGTTCCGGTTTAGCCCAACAGAAGACAGAGGGGTGGCAGGTAGGAAAGGAGCAGCGGAGCGGCGGGGGAGGGGTCACGGGCGGGAGGGGATTGGGGGGAGGCCGACTCCGCCGACGTGTGCCCGTATCGCTTCGGCCGCTGTTTCGTCGACAAGGATGACGGCGACCGCGATGACGACGACGACGAGGACGACGACGACGACGGACACACGCCGGCGAGTGACGCGATTACCTCAGGACGCCGTCCGGCCATCTCGCCGCTTGGCGACGACCGATTTCGTCGCAGAAGATGGCGGCACCGGTGGCAGTTTCGGTCTCAGCGGTGGCGGTAGTGGTATCGGCGGCACGGGTGGTATTGGTGGTGGCGGTGGTGGCGGTGGTGGTGGTGGCGATGGCAGCGGTAGTGTTGGTGTTGGCGGTGGTGGTGGTGGTGGTGGCGGTGGTGGTGGTGGCGATGGCAGCGGTAGTGTTGGTGTTGGCGGTGGTGGTGGTGGTGGTGGCGGTGGTGGTGGTGAAAGCGTGGGGAGTGTCGGAAAGGCACCCTTGTCCTCGGTGGCGGCCCGGAAGCACCTGGCCCGCGTCGCGCGCGCGAGCAAGGTGGGTACGAAGTCAGACCCGGTCACCCTCTACCGGCAACGGCGGGAGCTGGATCAAGCCATGCGAGCTAACGCCGCCGCTAGAAACAGGAGGAAAGCGAGCGGTGAAGGACGAGGAGGCAACAGTAGCAATCGACCTATCGGTGTGGTTGCGGGCATGGGAGGGATTCGGAGGGGGGGGGCAGGGGGGGCTGTGGCGGTGGTACGGTTTGCAGGGCATCGGTGAGGCAGGCTACCGACCACTGTAACGCAGAAGCGGGGATGGCGTAGTTTTTCCAGCGTGTTTTCGTGTTTTCCAGGTGAAAGGTGGAGAGGCGTTGATTTGTTTTTTTGGTATGTCTGCGCGAAGGGTGTGTCGTTTAGATGAGCGTCCCGTTAACGGTCGTGTCTTCCAGGCAGACTCGCTGTGGCTGTTGTTGTTGTGTTGTCGCTGCTGTCTTTTGTCCGTTGTTGTTATAGATGGTGTTGCTTTGGTGCTGTTCTGGCGTGATTTTGTCGCCATAATATTTTCCGTGGCTGCAAGATAGGTTTACTATTATAGTAGACGTTCTGGAATGAAAAATGAAAATGAAATCGAACAGAGCTGTGTGCGTCTATATATGTATCGTCGTCGTTCCATTATATGCTTGCCCAGAGGGCGTACAAGCAGTGGTCGACGCCCCCCCTGTCGCTGCGCCTGGTGGGAAGGTTTCACGCATCGGACAGATCGGGTACCCATTTAATTATCTACATCTCGTTCATGCCGATGCTATTGGAAACATTATTTTGCCAAAAAAATGTTTGAATTCCAAAGATCCTCGCCGTAAAACGTATGTACCGCTCGCTATGAGCACGAATCTTCATTGAAAACAATCTGAACTTCAGAAAGAAAAAAACGGAAGAACAATGATTCCTGGCTCGGTGTTGGGGCGGCATCGGCCTGAGAAAAACCCAGCGAAATGTTTAATTCGAAGCGGCGACGTTCTGAGTCCTCGACAGACATCAATCGAAAACACCAACGACTGCGTCATGAAATCTCAACGGGGCGCGCTCGTTATAGGGGTTCCCGCGCAGCCTGTTACTAGGAGAAACTTATTCACACAACGGTCGGTGATATGCGGCGGGTGCCGGGTGCACGTTCATGATCCGAAAAATCTGCTCGCGGACGACGATAATGTTGCCATTGGCAGCACACGCTATCAAACATCAGAGCACACGCTATCAAACATCAGAGTACAGACCCTACCAAATATATATACACAACCATGGCGTGTTACACAGAGCGAGGTTCTTCTCGGCGGAATCGATATTTTTCAACTCGTCCCGTCTTTTTCCTGTCTGATAAAAAAAAAACATTTGGCCGCTGGTGTGTAGAAAATAGACGACAGATAACCTCGATCCCTCTCCGATGGCAAAAATAGCTCTTATTAACCCCTTAAGAACTGGTCCCTCATGTTTGGGGACAAACTACTTGGGATTAGTATGGGATTTGTTTTTAGTTCTGAATGGGTTAATTCGAGTGTGGGTAAAGAGCGTAGGACGCCGCGAGCAACCTCTCGCCCCCTAGACCACGGGTCCACATGATATCCTCGAGGCCGCCATCTATATTCTTCATTGGCCTCGCCCGATACGGAGCGGGTTGACCGTGAGTTGGTTCTTTGTCAAGATTGAAGCTCTATCGTCGGAGCACGTTTTTTTTTTTAAATCAGCGCGTTGTGTTGACAATTTACAGCGTGGACTAAAGCATGTTTGCGCCGCGTGGAGCCGCTTTAAAACCTAAACCGTAAAAAAAAAACTAAATATGATAGTTGTTTGTTTTTCCCAAAGCGGCGGTACGAGAACATCTCTATTCGGCTGTTTTGTCGTAGTGGATACCTGGTATACCTGGAAACTAAGATAGTGAGACGCCAATTAGCATCGGCCTCAGGGCAGATTTCTGAATGAATGTGATATCAATAGGGTTACTCACTTCACTTGATCTTCTGTCGTCATGGGAATACTTTCCAACGATGATACTCCCGTCTGTACTCCAGTCTGACGACAGAATACATAATATGACCTGCATCAGCTATTGATAGACCTTGCTACCGGGTGGGAGCCGTGTGATCTGCATCATCTTCAGTAGTAGCCCATGTTTCCTGGGCTGGATCTACGAGCTGTACAGAGAAATCTCTGAGAACGGTGTAAGCGGCCATGCCATGCACTACAAACCACATAATATTATATGTTGTAGCGATACAGCAGTGGGTTAGGCTTAAGAGAGGGTACGCTACGATAGTACTGCTGTAGTACAATTAAGAGAGACCAAATCGGCTGGAACCGCCCCGCAAGGTTTCCTAAAGAGCATTTATTTTAACGCGGGAGGCCGGAAAGGGCGGAGAGGAGGCCGCGAAAGAAAGGGGGGGCACCTGTGTTGCAGTGCCCACAAAACCAAAAAAAAACTCTTGACACAGAGACACTGGAACCACACCTGCCCAGTTTTTTTTTTCCCGTAGGACATTCCGTAGTTCTGCTCTAGCTCCGAACTTTCCCATTAATCATATTTGGCAAGGCAGATATGAGCTCCTTGGTGCACTCCCGTGAGTGTGCCAAAGCGACAGCAGTTTCCGTGCCCTCCTTCGATGCGGACCTCGTCGCTGAAAATTGAAAATGTGGTTCCAGGCGATTGAATTTGTGGATTCCAGTACTGTAGACAAGTATTTTTTTTCCCTGCCGTAGAACGTGCTCGTTCTACAGCAGTTTTTTTTTTAAAAGTACCTCGTGCTCGTTTTGCAGCAGGAAAAAAAATACTTGAATACAGTACGAGAAACCGCATATTCAAGCGACTGGAACCACATTTTCAAACTTCAACGACGAGGTCCGCATCGAAGGAGGCCACGGAATCTGCTGCCGCTTCGGCACACTGACGGGAGTGTACCAAGGAGCTTATATCTGCCTTGCCAAGTGTATTAATGGGAAAGTTCAGAGCTAGGGCAGAATTACGAAAAGTCCTACAGGAAAAACAACTGGGGTAGACGTGGTTCCAGTATCTCTTTGTCAAGAGATTTGATAAAATCGTGCTTTTTTTGTGGGCACTGCAGCACAGGTGGGGGGTGGGGGGGTATGTACAGGCTTCGTATATAACAGGTGTTTCACGAAAAGATGTTTCACGAACTTTTTTTTTTTTCTATCCGCCGGCGGATTGATGAAAACGTTTTTTTTTCAACTACTGGAAATAGTGTACCACACTAAATCCAAGAAGTTTGTCCCCAAAAACGTGGGTGCGGTTCAACAAGGGTCAAGATCACCACACTTGCACATTTTAAGCACGTGTCGTGTCACTTTCATCCGTCGCTCCCGTTTGCGATAGCAGAACCGGCTGTTGCAATACCTCCGTCCCCGGTGGAATGGCAGAGGTGAATCTCGTCCCTGTATGAGTCAAGGTCTTGGGTTCGAGCCCCCCCGAGTGCATGCTCGTAGGGACTTTTTCTCGCAAAAAATATCTTGACTACGAGCGGAAAGCGCGAGAGCGTGAGTGAACAAAGTTCGATGAAAATCGACGAGCGTTGGGAATGCTGAAGTATTTTCGTGATAAAAATTAAGGCAAGAACCGAAGTTGGGAGGAGGGAGAAGAGCCTGCTTTGTGACCCCGGATCTGAGTTACAACTATATGGAGGGAGAGGGACAGGAGAGCGAAGATAATAAATGGGATGGACAAAACAAACAAACAAAAACTCGGGAGGCGGGTGAGTTTGTTGACCCAACCTGATCTATCTCCGAGAGGATCAGGCGGCGGTGGAGATAGCCATTTGCTTCGGACATAGTTACGTAAGTGCTTCGTTTTTGGTGGCGATGATGGAAAACGTAAGAGTGAACCATTAGGAATTGTATTCTACGGCATCTATCTACATGCATTCTAACAAGAAACGAAGAAATAATCGAACGCGTACACTAATAATGTGACGAATCCCAGGAACGAACTTTGCTCATGACCGTTTCTTACGCACCTGCATCAATTCGTATCTCGGGTGCAATACATTACATTTCTCCACTAAAAAAAAACGCACATCATTGTTATGTAGAACAAATAATAGCCTATTCAACCCCCACCCAGGCAGACATAAGTAACTATCCAAGCTCCCAACACTATTTTGACAAGAAACACATCGTAACGCACTATTAATAGACTAGACTAAAAAAAAGGTGTATCGGTACCTGGAAAAGAACAGTGAGCAGTAGCAGTAGCTGTCCAAGCTCCAATATTATTTGGGCAATATGACCAAAAAGAGCAAATAACTACCCTACAGAACCTACGTGATACTATGATCCTTGTGTGTATGTACGGGTTTGGCCGTAACGCCGCCGGAACTGAAACCCTTGGAGGGCAAACATTAAACGCATAATTTTGAAGCCTGCTATCATAGCTATAATGGGCGACTACATATTCCCTCTTGGCCAATCCTCGCCTCGTCCAGAGGAACTCCCTCTAAAATTCCCGATCCTGAAGGGACTCCCTCTTGTATACGCCCCCCTCCCCCTCGTTTTTGCTTTGAGGCTGGGGTTTCCAACTTAGTGAAATGCTTCAGATAATGTCGCGAAAAACATCTAAAAACTGCAGTACGGTATCATGCCAGCAGCCGCACTGCAGCAGCGTCGGCGGCCGTGCATGAGAACACGCGCGAAGGGACGCACGCGTTCGCCCGACAAAAAACAAACTAAATGAACATCTCCACTCAACCTCACTCTTGTCCTATTGACAATCAGGTACACATGTTTCATGCGCAAAAAAAAAGGAGAGAATAACCGAAAAACAAAAGTTAACGTGGTTTTACCTTTCAGGCGCTATCTCGCCCTCCCCCCTCCCTACCCCAACCCCCCGCAAACCGAGAAGGCGTTACTACTGTCCCCGCTCCCCTGCCTACTGTCTCTCGATGTTGGAAAAAAAAACAAAGAAAAAACGCCTTCAGCAGCAACGCCGACAGAGATCGCGAGAGAGAGAAAGTGACGTCACGATTCCGGATTACGACAAATGTCGACCAAGGATTTCCCACCATTCAAAATTTCCAGCCAAAAAAATTGACCAATCAGAAAACTGCGGGCACGAAATCCCTTTCTCGGGGGCTCTCTATCTCTGTAGGCTACCTGGAATCTCTTTTCCTCTCGCTCTTCTCTCTCTCCCCCTCTCTCTCTTTCTTTCTCTCTCTCCCTCCCTCTCTCCCCTCTCCTTCCCTCCCGCGCGAGGCGCGTCGATCTCCACCGGCTCGGTCTGCCGAGGGCCCACGCACACAAAAAACACCCCCCTCCCCCCCGTCTCGCAAACCTTTCCCTCCAAGGCATAAAGGCAGTGCAATCAATCCAGGACCCTTCCCTCCCTCCTTTCCTCCTAAGGAATAAAAGACGAAACGCAAATCACTCGCAGAAACCCCCTCCCCTTCACTAGGCATAAAGGCAACGCCTCACACAACAACTTCCTTAGTTCATCCCCTGCCATCCCTTTCGTTCTTGAACCTTTTATCACCTCACCGTGCAAAGCAATCGATAACATCAACTTCAAGGGCGTCACCCCAAGGACGGGGGGGGGGGGCAGCGGAAAAAACCACAACAAAATCGTACCCGGTAAAGCACACGCGTGCTTTTTAAGGCAATGCAACGCCCTTTTGCGCGCTACGTCGAGTTAAACCCCCCTTACGTCTGAGGGCAAAAGGGTGGGTGGGGGAGAAGAAAACTCACAGTAAGGGGGGGAGGGGAGCAAGCTACATGCCTGGCACGTATATATATATATACAACATCAGCAGAAAAGCAGAAGAGAGGGATGCGACTACATCACGTTATAGCCCCCAATACGATCGGCATCACCGATTGACAGAATGGGACAGGTTTCCAACTGGCCAGCCGCAGAGAGATACGCCCATCACTTTTATCGTCTTAGTATGTACGAGTACCAAAGCCGTGGAAGTCACAGGGACAGGTTCGAGGGCGGCTATTATTGCTGCTGCTGCTGCTGGGCTCGCTCGCCCCCTCGCAACGCAAATAAGAGACGACATCTGCTGTGCTCGCACGGCTCTCGACAATCCACAACGAAATCGTCGCGAAGGAGTGAGAAATCGGGCAAAACAAAAGAGACGCCATCTAGCGAGGGATGACGTGTGCCCACGAAAACTCGAACCCTGGTGACACGAGAAACTCGCGCCGAAGCACATCAACCGTGGCTAGGAATGTCGCACAGGTAAGGCGACAAAAAAAATAAACATACGACACACTCTCGGAACGATCCTCAGAATGTGCTCTCGGAAGGATCCTAAGAATGTGCTCTCAGAACGATGCTCAGAAAGTGCACTCAGAACGATCCTGAGAGTGTGCTCTCGGAACGATCCTAAGAATGGTCTTACCCGAAGTCACGCTAGTAAAATACAGCCAGCCAAAAGGTCCTACGGTCTGCCTCCTTTCTCTGCCCCCACGTCGCCGTTCGCTGTCGCCTACATCCAGGGATTTTCGTCATAAATCCAACAAAATCGACCTCGGGGGCTAAGGTCTACAAAAAAGAGCTACAAGTTCGGCGTGGTGAAAAAAAAAAAAACTACTGCGGTCTCCCAAAAATGCACAAAAAGATAACTTACCGAGCTATATGAGTTATCACAACTTAGTTTCCGGGTATCACCATACCAGGTACGCTTTTATTACCGAGACACCGTACGTGACCTATGTTCGAAGCTACACGTGATTCGCAAAGCCGACCGTAGTTCGTCCTCGCCTCGCCCTCCCTCCAACAACAAAACGGCATCATCTACACAAGTTAGTGGGTAAAAGCCTTTTTGGAGAACAATCGGGAAATCCAGACACGAATCTCGCCTAGAAACGAGATTATTCTTCGAAGAAACGGAGATTATCCTACGAAAATTTGATTTTCTTCTTTTAAAACCGCGGCCACCAAACGAAACGGATCCGACAAAATGGGGAAAAAAATAAGGGGGGGGCACAACAAAACACCACGCGCACAGCTTTACTACCACTGCCTGTGCATCGAACCATGCAGCCGTCCCTTCGGCATGAAAAAATGTTGTCTCTTTTGACTTTCTACGACTGTTTCCGAGCCGAGTCTGGTCAGCGGCGAAGAGCGAAAGACTAATTCCCGCCTCGTTCTCGCTCTCGGGGCACTCAAACATCGTCTCCGCTTACGCTTTGGTTTAGGTTTACGCTTGGGCCTGGTCTTAAGCTTAGGCTTACTTAAGGGTTACGCTTAGTCTTAGGCTTACTTTACGCTTAGGCTTAGGCATACTTTACGCTTAGGCTTAGGCTTACTTTTAGGGTTAAGCTTGGGCTTAGACTTACGCTTCTCATTTTTTTCTCACGCTGAGGCTTACACTTCTCATCGCTATACGATCAACAAACCCCGAACGAGGGGGGTGACACTTATTCACCCCCCCTCCCCTGAAGCAAAAACGCCGCCAGAAACACGAAACGGTACACGAAACGGTACAGAGCTCTCTTCCTTTCTCCCTCACCCCCCTCTCGCCCCCCGCCCCGCTCGCCCGCGTGCTCAACAGCGCAGCCGAATTTCCAGCCCCCAGCAGTACCTTCTGTCTCCAGCAGAAAAATCAACCACACCTTCTTCTGCACACGTAAAAAAAGACAAACTAGTTTTCTAAAAAAACAAGGATTCATCATCAAAGCATGTACGGTAAAAATGGTAAAACTATCTCGGGCGGACTCCGTTCCCAGGAGAGACAGCAGTCCCCGAACCCCGCGCCCCCCTCTCTCCCCGGTGGATGAAGGGAAAAACACGCCTCCCTATTATGTCTGTTTTCGAGAGGCGAACCCACGGGACGGTACCCGACACAGCAGTATATAGCCGCAAATCGACCGATCGAAGGAACGAAAGCAACGATCCCGCCCGTCGTGTCGGCCTCCTTCCACCACGAAACTCTACCCTGGACATCAACTATCTCTCATACCCAGCCGCGTATTTTTTTCAAGGCCTACCGCGACAGCTCCGCCGTTCCTCCGCTCCTCCGCGATAGGATTCACGCGCGAGACCCGTAAAAAACGCACGCCAGGCCCCCGTTATACGTAACGCGAGAGCCCGTGACACGCAGCGCGAGGCCCGTGATATATGCACTATGCAAGGCCCATGAGAAGCACGCGAGACCCTTCACACCGCAACGCGAGGCACGCGGTGAGCACGCAAGGCCCTTAGTAAAGCGTGCGAGGCCCGTGTGATAAGCACGCGAGCCCCGTGATACACACGCGAGGCCCGCCGAGACCGCACGACTGCGCTGCCGAGCAGCCGGCCGGGCTACGGGGCGGCGCGCGCTCCGCAAAAAACAAAACAGACGGGGGGCTGGACGGGGGGGGGGGGGGGGGGGGCCCGTGTACCACTCTGAACAGAAATGTAAGGACTGTTTGGTTCTTGGTCCTTACATAAAAGACCAGAGCGGTACTAATAACCCTCCGGGGCGGTCTTAGCCGAGGGGCTTTGTTTCGCCTCGCCGACGCCGCTCCCCCCTCTCCCCCCCCTCTCCACGCCTCCGCCGAGATACTTGCACTTCACCCCGAGCGCGAAGAGGAGGGTGGAGATCACGACCAGGAGCAAGAGCGCGATGCTGGATGCCAACAGAGAGGAGGAGGTACTCTCCAGGTCGTCGCAATCGCTGGCGCTCCGCGGAGTACCGAAATCAAAACATCTGTCCCTGCGAGATCGTGGTCGAGTTCGTTTCCGGGGTTTCCAGGCGAAAAATGAGGCGCGCGGGGGGGGGGGGGGGGGGGGGGGGGGAAAAAAAAAAAGCNNNNGGGGGGGGGGTGCGTCGGCGAAAAGAAAAATACCTGTCCCTGCGATGCGATCGGGCGAGATCGTGGTCGGTTTTCCGGCGTTTGGAGGCCGAGGTCGTGCGGGAGGCAGGGGGGGGCTGTACTCAGTTCATGCATGGCCGTAGTCGTGTGACCATGGACCCTCGCATCCCTACAATGCCGGGACGGAGCAGTAGTAACAGTAGCAGCAGCAGTAGCAGCAGCAATAGCAACAGCAGCAGCAGCAGCAGCAGCAGCAACAACAGTAGCAGCAGCAGCAGTAGCAGCAGCAGCAGCAGCAGCAGCAGCAGTAGCAGCAGCAACACCAACAACTCACCACAGCTGGTCCGAATTGGTGCAGGTGCAGTGAGACAGCGGGCAAACGTCGTCGAAGCTCGGTGCGCATGCCTCAATATCCTGCTCCAGAGGGCGAGAGGAGGGTGGAGAGGGGACGTGCGTGGTGTTTACTTTCGGTACAGCAGTATCGTGATATAAAAAGCCCACACGCTAGGCTCCTAGGCTCTGGACTAAGCCTGATCCTAGGCTCTAGACTAAGCCTGATCCTAGGCTCCAGGGTAGGCCTAAGCTAAGGCTGGGTACCAGGTATATAGTGCTGGATGTATCCCTAAACGCAGCTTGCAAAAATGAGTTTCGACGAAAAATTCGATCCCCCAGCTGAGGTAACTTTTACAAAGACTTGAAAACATCTCTTCTTTGTCCATGGTAAAAAAAAAAGAAGGATGTGGATCACACATCACTTGGATTATACCATCACCTGTAACAAGATGTATGTTTACGACCAGCCGGTCGCCCCGGTGGGCTAGTGGTACCTTCGAATGCTGTTATTGATGTAGTTGATTTCGTGAGTTCGAAGCCCACGTGGGTCAGATATTTGAGTTAATTTGCAAAAAACATTAAAGAAAAAAACTGTTTTCGGACGAAAAAAAAAGTGCTACCCGATGAAAAATTCCATGCCATAAGGGCCCGTTTTAACGAAGAAGAAAGAAATTCAATTTGGAAAAAATAAAATTAAAATTCGCTTTTCATTGGTCAACACACGCACCAGCACCAAAGATTAGGATCTTGGGGCATAAAAATTGGTGCTGGTGCGTGTGTTGACCAATGAAAAGCGAATTTTTATTTTTATTTTTCCAAATTGAATTGATTTCCTTAGAAGGGCCCGTATTAACGAGTATAAAATAAATTCAATTTGGAAAAAGAAAAATAAAAATTCGCTTTTCATTGGTCAACACACGCACCAGCACCAATTTTTATGCCCCAAGATCCTAATCTTTGGTGCTGGTGCGTGTGTTGACCAATTAAAAGCGGATTTGAATAAAAAAAAATCCAAATTGATTTTTTTTCTTCTTCGTTAATACGGGCCCTAACTATGCAACGAAACATATTTCTCCACAATAATTAAAGTCCGAGGATTTTGGGTTAAGGGCCCGTTTTAACGAAGAAGAAAAAAAAACAATTTGGAAAAAAATATATTCAAATCCGCTTTTCATTGGTCACAACCCGCACCACCACCCAAGATTATACCCCAAGATCCTAATCTTTGGTGCTGGTGCGTGTGTTGACCAATGAAAAGCGGATTTTCATTTTCATTTTTCCAAATTGAATTTATTTTATACTCGTTAATATGGGCCCTAAGGAGCCCGATCATTCAGAAACAATGTCAACCGAAAAAAGGTACAGCACCTCCAACCAAAAAAAGGTACAGTACCTCCAACCAAAAAAAGGTACAGTACCTCTATCGTAGCACGCGTCACTGGAAAAGTTGCCAATACCGAACAAGGTAAGTTGTTTTCGGAAAAATCTGGTCGAGAGAAAGAGCCTTACCGAGAAGAAAAAAAAAAAATGTTCGGCTTTAGCACCATTACCCTTTTAGTCGAAAAAAAGAGCGCCAAAAACTCAACGTTCTTTTTACGGTATACACCAGACTACAAAAACAAAACAAACAAAAAACAACACAGCAGCAGCATCCTCATCTACCAGAGCTGCGAGGATATCATAGCGCACCGCACCTTAGTGTCCAGCCATCTCGCACCGTCTAGCGAAATCAACGTGACGAGGCTGGTCAAAAACGACAAGAAGCTGAGAGCCACGAGCCAAGACACGAGTGACGTGCCTACGGGGGTGTCCGCGGTGATCCCCGTCCCCGCAATGCCTGACAATATCCCTAGAAGTCCTGCCCACCACCCTCCCTCCCTCATCTGCCAACATGGAGAGCGCGGCAGGTGGTGATGGTGGTGGTGGTGGTGGGGGGGGGGCAAGCAGCTCATTGATTGGCCAGGGGCAGAAAATATACAAAATTATTACATTCCAGGTACAGCAGTATTTCAAGAGCATGATCATACACTATCCTACGGGGGTGTCCGCGGTGATCCCCGTCCCCGCAATGCCTGACAATATCCCTAGAAGTCCTGCCCACCACCCTCCCTCCCTCAGCTGCCAACATGGAGAGCGCGGCAGGTGGTGATGGTTGTGGTGGTGGGGGGGGGGGGGGGGGCAAGCAGCTCATTGATTGGTCAGGGGCAGATGCTATACAAAATTATTACAATCCAGGTACAGCAGTATTTCAAGAGCATGATCATAAACTATCAGGGGGGGGCCATCATAGTAAATAGCACCTACCGTACACACAAAAACACTATACATTTTCCTATGTTTACTACGTACTTGATAACAATATTTGGTCCTATACAACAAAAACCTATACATGGTATGTGTTTCCCCAAGGTTTCCCTATGTTTACTATTTACTAACGATATTAGGTCCTATTTAGTACGTATGGTCCTCCGTAATACGGGAATCCCAGCGGTGAAGACAAAAATCGTGAGCTGTGAAATCGACATTTTTCTGGTATTATTATTAATAGGGTTATTTAGTTTGTGCTCTGATGATGTATCGTACATTTTCCAGTGCGACATAAAAATCGATTTTCCTCTAATACCGAGGGGGGAAAAAAAAAAAAGGAGTTAAGACTTCAGGCCAGTTCATAATTATCCAATTTGTGAAAAATTCCAGACCGGGCTCGTGTCTACACCAAAACCAGTATACAGCAGTCTTTGACCTGTGATAACTCTCGCACAGGCTCTTGTCTCGATGTACACAAATATTTGCGCCCGCCCTTGGCCCGCCTAATAAATGAAACGGCTGATGTCTCTAAATCCAATACAACGCGTAGTGGTTCCCCTCTATAGTGCCCGTGGAGTAGTGCTGCCCGCTATATACAGCGCCTGTAAAATCGCTTGGCACAGATGGGGGCTAACCAGTGTGGCAGTGTGCGGAGGAGAAGTGCCGGTTTGTCGCTATATATAGTGCCGGTATTGTTGCCTCGCGCAAACCGGCACTACAGAGGGACCACTACTGACGCATATTACGGTAGAGTTGCACCACGATTTTTCTGAGGGAGGTACCTTGAGGAGCTCTATACCTGCAGTAGCCTGCACACTGATTCGGGAGGAAAGCATGTGAGCTATAATATGTACCCGATGAACAATCTCATGGCCTCAAGTACAAAAATGCAGCACAAGAACGAAATACCGAGGATTTTGGATTTCAAGGAGCCCCGTGATTCAAAACAAAATTAAACGAAATGTGGGGCGGAGCCCCTGGCAGGTTCTCTCTTATGTGGTTGTGGTGTGGAGGACACACCGATGTGGTTGTGGTGTGGAGGACACACCGAGGTGGGTTGGTGTCTCGGGGTCTTCACGGAACGGAGTGGGCAACCTCTGGTTGACCTTGAACTTGTGTGTAATGAGGCATGTGGGGCGGAGCCCCTGGCAGGTTCTCTCTTATGTGGTTGTGGTGTGGAGGACACACCGAGGTGGGTTGGTGTCTCGGGTCTTCACGGAACGGAGTGGGCAACCTCTGGTTGACCTTGAACTTGTGTGTAATGAGGCGGTACTATCTAGGGGAAGGGGACCTGGTATCCACAGAAAAAGGGTTATTATCTCTATCGGAGCACGCGTCTACTGTACTCACTCGAAAGTACACCACTCCAGATGGGCGGAAATGTGAGGACCGCTTAGTCTTCATGACGCATGCTACGGTAGAGGGGCACCGTGATTTTGCCTTCTGAGGGTGGTCACTTAAGGAGCTCTACACTAATAGTAAGTCAAAAACTGTTTTGGGGGGGAAATAAAAGTGCTATATACCCGATGAACAATCCCGCGCCCTTAGGTATAAAACGAAATATAGTGCAACGCGAGAACGAAATCCCGACGATTGTCGCTTAACCCATTCAGAACTGAACAAAATGTCCCACACTAATTCCAAGTAGTTTTCCCCAAAATTCGTGGGACCAGTTCGTTGAGGAGCCCCGTCATCCATGTCAATGCCTAAACGTCCCTTATGTTCCCGCCCCAAAAGTGGTGAGGCAAGTGTAATGGTATGGGCTAGGAAGGCCGGTAATTACCTCTGTATAGGTAATTGTCCGTTTTCGTATAACTTGGATGGCATTCGTATTCAGGGAATTTATAAGATCTGAGGGCCATATGTGAAGCCCGTCCCGAGGCAGATTGCCATCTGGCTCGGGGATTAATAAAGCTGCTGCTTCTCTTCTACGCTTGACTCTACGGAAAGTGAGTAACACCAAGGATGCTTAATAGACAAACCTACAAGGAGATACTCTGTGTCTCACCCATTCGTATCACACAATACTCTGCTATGTCTGCCGTAACGGCGACTCACCCACTGGCTAAAGACGACCACCCCCACCGCTATCTCGGCCGCTCCCACCACCACAGCCGCCCAGCCCAAAGTCTTCGACGCGTAGCACACCTGTCGAGATGCCACACGGTAACGCTCCACCGGCCCATCTGGTCATGGCAACCGGCCGGGGGGGGGGAGGAGGAGACGCGACACAGGGGGCAGGGTTGGAGGTATGGGGGCGGGAGATAGGAAGGACAGAGGTCACTTTTTACGAACTTTTAACTCAATCCACAGGAGCGTAAGAGCGTGCTCGCTGGTGGGGCGGTCAAGAGGGAGGCTTTGAGGTCAATTTATACTATTTCTAGCCTCCACACCCAATGGTACGGAGGGCGGAGGAGGGAAGAGAGGTGCACTTTTAACTCTCATAGCTCAACGCCACGAGAGGACAATGCAATCAGGGGGGGCGGGGGCCGGACGGGGGGGGAGTAGGGGTCACTTTCGCCTCTCCAAATCAACCCGCAGGATGTTTTACGCCCAACGCAACGACCTTCCGAACAAGCCGTATATCGTTCTTGTGATCGGTAGTATCACCGGCAGCTTGCGAAGAGGAGCTGCAACGAAATGGTCGATTTCATCTATCATAACTGAGGTGACGTCGTTAAATTTTGGATAATAAACAGAGGCGATTGAGTGTGGCATGTATGCGGTCTGCGTCCTCGGCACCAGCGGCGACATGTGACATGATGTGTGGCATGTTTCCCGGCCGCGACACAGGGCGCGGAAAAAAAAAAGTTCCGACAACCCCAATCCCAAATCTTTGGTTTGTGTTGTGTTTGTCCACAGTCCACATGCCATGACGACCATCAACGAGCGGACCACAAAAAGCCTAGAGATCATCAGCAATAACAGCAGCGTGTCACAGAATAGGCTCCAATAACTCCGTGTAGGAGTTGAAGAATATCTCGGGGAAAAAACAACCAAAAATACCATTTTTTTTGTTTTAAAAACAACATATATAATATACGACGTCACACGAGTAAGAACACCCAACTCAGCTCCCTTCACGTCCCTCGGCAATGACCAGACCACGCCAGGGACGGGACTACGAGTACAAGGGAGAACGTGTCGAAAAAAGATTAAGAAAAAAACGCATGAATGAAAATCCTTGTTCTCTACGACATGCAATATCCAACCAGTACTGGACGAAGCATGATAGTAGATCTTCCTAAGGTAGCTATGTAGGCACTCTGATTGACTAAGGGTATGTGTTACGCGGCTCAATCAACTTGGAGCATTTCCCAGCCAGAGCATCCCGAGTCACCCTATATAGAGTCTTTCCAAGCTCAGCATCCACGCCGGCCGAGTCAACCTAGAGTCTTACCAAGCACAGCATCCCAGCACTGACCACTGGCATAGGGTTAGGATTCGGGTCGGAGGGTCGGCTTCAGGCGCCGAGTACAAAACCGCCGTAAATATCTACACTATCAATGTTCGTCCACCCCTCATATACAACATTAACTTACCTGGCATGTAAGTTACGTATACCTTTCGAAGCATTTGTATATAACAAAGAGCCTTCAAGAAAAAAAAGTGGGATATCTGTTGGTTCAAGGTTTGAAGCGATACCTATGTAGAAGAGAGAAGAGAGCCTATATATTACTCGGAGTATCGAGTACTTTCCGTACTCCGAGTACTGAGAGTATTAGAGTACCGGTGGCCTAAATACTCGGAGTACTTGGAGTATAAGCAGTACTGAAGGCCCAAATACTCCGAGTACTGGGAGTATGAGCAGTACTTATCCTCGAGTACAAGAAGTGCCCCGAGTACAAACATCTAAATTACTCGGAGTACTCCCGAGTATCGAGAATATTGAACACCGAAATACTGCGAGTACACAAAGTACCTCAAGCCTTTTTTTCTCGAAAATACTCTAATTCTACTTCCAGGTAATGGGAGCATATGTGGATTTTGAAATGCTATAAACGTCGGTCACATGATCCCAGAACCTGGGAGGCATGCCGGCGGAGTCTTTAAAATGATGCAAAGATGCTGCTAATATACTTCGCACTCTGAGTATACTCCGAGTATCGAGTACATTTCGTACTCCGAGTACTGAGAGTATTAGAGTACTAGCGGCCTGAACACTCGGAGAACTTGGAGTATGAGCAGTACTGAAGCCCGAAATACTCCGAGTGCAAGGAGTACCCGCAGTATCGGACCCCGAAATACTCCGAGTATGGCAGTATCTGCAGTACAGAATCTCGAAATACTCCGAGTACGAGCAGCATTCCGAAGTACATATCATAGAGCCCAAATACTGCGAGTACACGAAGTACCTGACGTATTTTATCTCCAATACTCCTTACTTTACTCCAAGGTACTCGGAGCATCTATGTACTGTTTTTTATAATCGTACTGTCTGTTTTTTTATATATCAGGTATATACCTGGTATATATGTACAAGTACTCATGTGTACTCGTGCGTATGTACTTTGTAAAGAAAGCTATTAAATACAAACAAAATAGGCGAGCTCATGCTATATGCTTTACACATTGTCGGTTGGGTGGCAAGGACAACGATTACAACAATACACGACGAAAAATATGAAGAATGTAGACAAGAGAAGGGTCGTACCGAAAAAAAAAACGTGACGGATTACACACAGCAGGACCGGCTACACAAACAAACCAGCCCGGGCTGCTGAGTTATTTATAAAAATGAAAAAAAAAACAGCCGTGAGATAGGGGATTTCGTCGATAGCCATATTTTGCAAGCTGTGTGTGATATTTCGATCGCGCGTACGACGTACTATATATACGTATGAGTTGTTGTTGTTGTTGTCTTCACATTAAACTCGTTTCAGTTGCTAATCCCTATAGTCTGATCTACGTAGCAAGATCACAGCCCGTGGTCACAAAAGTGCTAGAGCCATCAGAGAATCCTAAAGAACACGCGTTTTATATGTCCTCATGAAGGATATGTTATGTATATACTCGTAAATCCCGTGTGTGAGGGGAACAAAACCTGAAACTTCAAAAATCGGGGAGTGTTGAGTGTTCAGTTTTCAGCAAATCTCAGAGCTCCCGGTATACCTGGTAGGTATACCTGGTATTTGCCATTATGAAAGTGTCGGGCAGGAATCTGAAGACGCGTGGGCTCGATCTCGGTGGACTCCCTTGTTTGCAGTGTGCGGTCCCACTCAGCAACCACTAGTAACAACTGCTGTAGTATTAATAGTCGGTTCTCTTGAGGAAACCAACAGCTCGGCATTCCAGAAATGCCACCCGAGTATAGAGCTAAAACCCGCGATGTACCACGCGAATCATGTACACCTGTGGCCAGCCAGCCTGTGGTGTCATGAAGTTCGCGCATGCACTCTCAACTCTCAACCCCGCGGTGTACGTATCAGGTCAGCTAAGCCACGCTTGATTGAGCTCGCAGTGCACCTCTCGTGGCTGAATCACAAAAAGGTCGGCAAAATGCCATCGACCAGGGGCTCTCTTACTGATAGTTGTCTGCTGTGTACACGAACTGAAGACCGACATCGCTCCTCCGCTTAGCTGGCGCGCTTTCGGGAATGGCAGGTCTTTTGGATTGGCGACTCCGCCAAGGCAAGGGTAAAAATACTCCGCCTCTTTCACTTCGTGGGGTAGAATTTCTGAGGCCTTTCTCCAAGCCCACTGGAATGAGGGGACGGGGCAGCCTTCTTTACATCCACTCTTCTTGTTGCTCCGATCTCTTGAACCCCCTTGGTGCCCGCGTGTGCTTCCATATATTAGACAACAAAGGATACTATATGGGCTATGCAGCTATGACCCTCTTCTTTGGAGGGTCATATAGGTCATAGGGTCATGTCTGTGGAAGATTGCTTGGTTGATTGTTACGATGCCACACACTGATGTTACACGTCACCAGGTATGTACGTACCTGGTACATGTTACATTCCCTCGGTTTTGCGAAATTAATGCATTACA
>MEHQ01003969.1:4629-40621 GCA_008828725.1 Saccharina japonica | reverse complement strand
ACTTGTTCGGTTTTCGCAGGGGGCGCCTTTGGTGTGTGGGTTTGGGTTGGGGACGTTTTTTTTTGGGGGGGGGAGGGGGGGGGGCAACTTGTTCGGTTTTCGCAGGGGGCGCCTTTGGTGTGTGGGTTTGGGTTGGGGACGTTTTTTTTTGGGGGGGGGAGGGGGGGGGGCAACTTGTTCGGTTTTCGCAGGGGGCGCCTTTGGTGTGTGGGTTTGGGTTGGGGACGTTTTTTTTTGGGGGGGGGAGGGGGGGGGGCAACACCACCAAATCCTCCTGCGTGTCATTGGCTTCCAGCGTCGGCAGCGTGGCGACTATAGGACCCTCTCGTACGCAAAGGCTCTCAAGCAGACACGATGCGAGAGCATCGAAACGACAATCCGTAAACGGCGTCTGTTCTTTGCGGGAGCCGTGGCACGGCAACCCAAGGGGCGACTACCCAGTCGGATTATGTTCGGGACCATGACGGGTGGGGAGGGACGCAGACCGGGCGGACAACCAAAGTCCTGGCAGAAATGCCTTGCTGAAGACCTCAAGGTGTTTCAAGCCTCCAAGGGGTCCACGGCACAGGTCCCGTTGGTGTTTGGAGTAGAGACCGCAGTATGGACCATTGCAGCAACTAAAGTGGGCAAGTGGCACAGGGGGGTCCTCGAAGCGGCTGAACAGTTCATGATCCGGTGGCACAAGGTAGAGGCGGAACTGAGTAGACAGCGCCACGCATCCGTTGCGGGGGGTGCAAAAGGGAATGGGAAGGGGGGGGGCAACAGTCGTACGGAAACCGCGGCTGATGAGAGCAGGAGGGAAACAGCCGACAGGGTAGCAAGGTACCAGGCTGACTAGTAAGTCCCACCTAGACTACCCGTGCCGCGCACCTCTGTAGCCGCTTCGAACGCGGCACTGTTTCTGGTGGTCTTTCTTTCCCTTTGTTTGTTTGTTTGTTTGATTTTTTTCTTATTTTTCTTTTTTTCATTTTTCTTTTTGCTTGTTGTATTGCCTGTTGTTGCTTCTCAAGGGGGGCACGACAGCGATGCTACAACCCCTCGCATCATTTGCTTCGTTTACTTTGTTTCACTTATTTATGTTACCGTGATCGCTTTTGCCTTTGTTTCTCCGCCTTCCGTATTTGTCCTAGGACTTTCTTTGGTGGCTTAGCTACGTACGTATTCATTTTGGTTTTGTCATTCCCCGTTCTCTTTCCGGGACTCTCGTGTGTTACACGAGAACGAAACGGAATTGAGTTGGAAGTGCCACGTACCCGTTGTATGGGTGGCGCCCAAGGGAAGGGAGACGGAGGGTGGGGGGGGTCATAGGGAAACCAGGACGGACGAAAGCAGGAAAGAGACGGCAAACAGAGTAGGTGCCAGACCGACTAGCTGGTAGAACCTGCCTGTACTATGGGCACAAACCTGCCTCGGCTGGCCTTCGGTGTGCTCCGGCTGGCTGTCCTATCCTGTCGTTCTCAGTCTTGCTCTGTTGGCGCTGTTTCGGTCCATTTTATTTTCTTTCATTTCATTTGGTTTTTTATTGGAGGTCGCATCTCCTCTGGGAGAAGCACGACACTTTCTTTCTTTTTTTGTCATGCTTTTTATTTGGTTGCTTGATTATTGATTTGCTTCAGTATATTTACTTTTTATTATTTTTTCTTTTCGCTTTTTTCTTTTTTCTCTTTTTTTCTCTTGCATGCACCTGGATTGCTAGCAGGGTAGGTCTTGCCTGTCGTATACGTATGGCATTGCATTGTCTGCTCTGCTTACTGCACTGAGCGTAGTATCTCTGTGTCGTAGTTTTGTGACCACAGAACTGGTACCTTTCTAGGATGAAGAATCGGCACGGACACTGGGCGTGCTGGATGTCGACGGGTAGAAAGTAGAAAGGAAGGTTTAATGTGAAGAACACACACGTACGTACGTATTAAATACCTGGTTACCTGGTAAGATGTGGATGTAAACCGACTGGGTTACGTGAATATCATGTATGTTTCATGTTTCCAGTTTCCAGTAAACACGTCGTTATTTGCCTCCTCCCTCCCTCTCCTCCCTCCCTCCTTTTGTTTTGTGACAAAATCTACACCTGGTATATCGTACATATATATGTCAATCGTCTGTGATCTGTGAATCATCTCTTCGGAATATAAATATTTACCTGGCACGTACGTAGTGCCTCGGAAGCTCGGAAGAAGGGCTTCGTAAATTCCTGGTAAATTCGTAAGGCTCACACACGACTCGTGAGTGACTATTATCATACGGGGGTCCATAGTCCATAGTAAATAGGACCTACTATTTAATAGAAGAGCTGCTGATATGGTATCCCCTCTCCCCTGTTACGGCGTTATGGTTTATAGCAAGTGTCCCCTCATCATACCTAGCAGGCGTTATCGTCTACCTGGGTGATGTTTCTCTCGCCCTTTCCTTCACTCAGAAGACGTCCAGCGAGTAAGCAAGCAGCCCATACGTACAAGAATGATAACGCTGTGTGAGTAATCAGAGTAGAGCCAGGGGCACACCCGCTACTCGTACTATTAATATTAATAGTAGTATTATTAAAGCGAGTATCTCGTCGAAACTCATATTTATTTGCAAGCTGTGTGTGATATATATACGTACTTCGTACATGTACATATATATAAATATGTATGATATTTATATAATGACATGTACTGGTATTGACATATCCTGGTACATACGCTGTAGCTGCAATGTGTGTGTGTTCTTCACTTTAAACCTTCCTTTCTACCCGTCGACATCCAGCACACCCAGTGCCCGTGCCGATTCTTCATCCTAAAAAGGTACCAGTTCTGTGGTCACAAAACTACGACACAGAGGTACTACGCTCAGTACAGTAAGCAGAGCAGACAATGCAATGCCATATACGACAGGCAAGACCTACCCTGCTAGCAATCCAGGTGCATGAAAGAGAAAAAGAGAAAAAAAAAAAAAAAAAGCGAAAAGGAAAAATAAGAAAAAGTAAACATACTGAAGCAAATCAACAATCAATGATCCAACTCAAATTACAAGTAACAATAGTTGGGTTGCCGAAAAAAAACGTAAGGTGAGCGTTGCGGTCACGACATCACTCGAACGAAGTGCCCTTCTATCTTCTACATATATATATAAACCTAAACCTTATATCCTTCTATCAAATCTATCGGAATCATCTTCCAACCATCTGAAACCACCAGCACACGTCAACGTTGAACATGATCATTGACAAAATTACCCGTGTGGTGCCTCTTGTTGCCTCGGAACTCGGAACGTGTCTCCCACCAGAGAGAAAATATGTATATATGTCGGGAGACAGGACTTTCAACCCTTGACAGACAGCAGCTTTGCCTTGACATGCCGTGACTGACACCAAAATATTAGGTTTTAGTGTGGGGAACTTCGGCCCTCTATACACCCTTGACAGAGCATACTTTGCCTTGCTCGACATGTCTCCCGACATCTTTGCCAGAGAGAGGTTGTGCAGAATGCCACTCACTGCATTTCAGAATTCGTTTTGTTTATTGTCGTTTTGTTCTTATTTTCTGGTCGGCTCGTGTCGTTCAGCACTGCGTTGTGTTCTCGTACCCGGTACGTTAGCATCTCACTTGCTTTACCCATTCATTTGCGTTTTTTGTGTTATGTTTTCCCTCTGCTTCAGTCTGTGACCACATAATTTGTATCTCTAGGATTAGGAATCAGGACAGGCACTGGGTGTACTGATGTGGTTGAGTAGGAAGAACGGGTTTAATGTGAAGACAACACACACTGCTGTTTGGTAGAGTTTAGAGCAACCTGGCTCCAGGATTTTTTCTTTGGTTCCGAGTCGTGACAGCAGTACTTCAGGTTTGTTTAGGCAAATATATAAAAACATGTAAAGAGGTGGTGGTTGGGGGGGGGCGACGGAGGATAGTATGGCGTCCGCGGGGGTCGCTCAATATGCCTCCTCTCTATTTTTTTTTTTTTTTTTTTTGTCCATCCCATGTATTATTTTCGCCCTTCTTGTCTCTCTCCCTCTTTAGTCGTAACTCAGATCCGGGGTCAGTGAGAAGGCTCTTTTCTCAGCCCGCGTAAATCCGCCCTGCAGGGCGGATTTACGAGATCTGCCTCGCTTTTTATATACTGTTTTTAGTGGAAGACATATTTTAACATTTTTTTTTTAATTCAGCACTAACCCTAACTCTAACCCCCAACCACGATATCGATTGGTATATTGTGGTTGGGGGTTAGGGTTAGGGTTACGGCTAGTGTTAAATAAAAAAAATATATGTGCAAAAACGTCCCACACTAAAAACAGTATTAAAAAAGCGAGGCAGATCTCATAAATCCGCCCTGCAGGGCGGATTTTTACGAGAACCGCTCTTTTCCCCCCTCCCCACTACGTACGGTTGGTGCCTTGCATTTTTATCGCGAGAAGATTTCAGCACTTTCTTCCCTCGTCGACTTGCGTCGGATTCCGCCTACCCACGCCACGAAGGCGTTGTTAGCAATTGGTTCCTTTTTATTTCCTATACAGACAGGCGAGTTCTACGTATATATCTTATCATGTTACTGCTCTATCAACCTCAATGTTTTCATGTTAAATACTTGGTTTTCCTATGATAAGTGAGCGAGTTTTACAAGGTTTTGACACATGATATAATGCATCTTATTTCCCCCCCTTTTTATGCGGGGGTGGAAGGTGGGGATCGAACCAGCGACCTCTCTCTTCATAATCTCACGTCCTGCCGACGACGCCATTGTAGGGAAAGTATATACCCTGGTAGACAATAAAAGTGTACCACAACAAGCGCTACCACGAACGTAGGCTTGTACGTATGATCTCATATGTATACTCGATTTCCACCACACTTCTGGCCGGGGGTTTGACTGCTCGAATTCATGGTGGCCGGGGCAAAGACTCTCGACCACTACGTATTACGGTACTTAACGCTTTGGATGAAATGGACCGGGGTACAGGTATTGGGATCGTATTTGTAGATTTGCAGTACTTGGGAGGAGGCGTGTCTTAGATGGGAAACTAGGGTGTTTCTGGCAAAGTTAAGCCCTTGCCTCAGTCTTCGGTCTATCGTGCTCTGAAGGGAACGGAGCCGCTCTTGCGGGGATGCGGCACGTTGGGTTTCCACCAACCAGGCAGATATTGCTTGCACCAAGCGCGAAGTGCCGTGAGGTATTGGGCGAGTCGCATGGAGGGTGAGCTGCATCCTGCTAAAAACCGCCTCTGAGGCGAGGGGGGGGGGTGACAAGACCCACACCGATGGCGTCGGAATGGAGCTTGGATGCAACTTAAGATGTAGAATAGAAAACAAGAGTACGTGACGAGAAGGAACGATAAAGGACAGCAAATGGAATACAGAAGAAGCAGTGTAGGCCCGCGAAAAAGAAAGAGCCTACGTAATAAGAACAAAAGGCTCAATTTTGGGTCGACGCTAAGAAATTATCACTACGAAACTAACCTCGTTTGGTCGACCCAGATCAGAAACAGCTATCTATATACAAGAAAGGCCAACATACGGGCCGAGTTTCAATACGACACATGATTTTTTTGCCTTTCTGCTGAGCTCAATAAGAAACCCGAGCCCGGCTCTCACACTTGTACTGCTGTACTACTGTACAGCGTATGTACTGCTTCGTCAGCAGCTGACACCGCGTTTTTTTTTTTTTCACTTAACGGACTGGCAATGGTGTCATTGAGGGTATCGCTGCTACGGAGGAACATAGTAAATAGGACCTGCGGTACCGACGGTACACACAAAAACCTAGTATATATTTCCCTATTCTTACTAACAATATGTTGACGTGGTCCTATTTACTATGGTCCTCCGTAATAGCCTCAGCTTCGCTCCTGCACCTCCACCTCCAAAGCTTCATTGCCCCCCCCTGCACCCCAAAGCTTGATTAACGCGTGGTAGGGTCTGCAGTAGGCGTGCAAGTCAACACGTCTTGCCATATTTCAAAGGCACACTTCGGCGTGCCCCTGAAGAACATGCTCGGCACCACAGGTGGTGCACCTATATTGCCTTGGAACGGTAAGGGCCTCGGGCGCTGCTGGAAAGTGCAGTTCAACCGCGCCACCACAGGGCCTGGCGCAGCGTACCGTGTCGCAGGTTCTGTGACGTTCAAGGTTCAACCGCTGAGAGAGGGAAGGGCCGAAAAAAAATTCAGTCGGCCCAAAAAAGGCCGTATTTTGCCCCTTTGCAGGGGCGAAAAAGTGTCGAAAAAGTGTCGAAAAAAAAACGAAAAAACAAATCGTTAATCGTCCTCGCCGTCACTGGGGTTTGATGCTAGGGGGGTCCGTGAGCTTATACCTCTGGAGAGCGACGGCTTCGCGGCCGAACCCAGTCGAGGTGGAGGCAGCACACAAGTATCTGGATTGGCTACAAATTGTTTCATGCACAGCACAATTTGACGAGTCGACGAGGGAGGAAAGTAAGGGCTGAAATCTTCTCGCGAAAAAAATGCGAGGCACGTACCGCAGTGGGGAGGGGGGAGAAGAGCTTACATTGTGACCCCGGATCTGAGTTACGACTAAGAGGGAGAGAGAAGAGAAAGGGCGAAGATTATAAATGTGATGAAAAAAAAAGGGAAAAAGGAAGTTTGTTGCTGCCGGCTGCAGGGGGCAGCCTTCGTGTTCCACTCCTACCTATGGGGTATGACCGTCCAAAAAAGCTCATACCCCATATAGACTCCCAGCACTCACACTGCCATGCATGAAAAAATTGAAGCAAGGAAGGGGTGCCCTTTCCTAATATCCGGCACCATGAACAAGAAAATACCCTACAAAGAAAAACACGTCTCAGCAACTGCGGTGGATAAGAAACCTGATATAGGAAAGCGACCTGGCCTTGAGCAACGAATACGAGTCTGAGGCTCACTCCAAATAGGAATTTCTTGTTGGCGGGCCTATACTATACTAGATAAAGCTCAAGCCGGAAGTAGGTACAGAAGGGAGAAGGGAGGGAGTAGACTCCGTGCGGAGGGTCTCTTTCTGTTTTTCCGTGGTTTTCTTCCTTCAGAGGGTGGAATGTTTCTGAGTGATCAACGTTGAAGCTCACATGCCACCCATTGTCGGATGGCAAGGAAAATAATAATAATACTATACGTAATAATAAAAATGATAATAATAACACCAACGATGATGATAATAATAATAATAATAATTACGAGTAATAAATAATAATAAACAACAATGAATGATGATAATAATGATAAATAATAATAAAAAACATTGATATACGAAGTAAATAATAACAATAATAACAACAATAACAATACAAATACTCATATACCTGGTACCAGGTATATACATACCAGGTACCTGGTATGTATGTATGTATGATATTATAGGGATAAACATTCGAGGAAGAAGAACGGAGGGATATCATAGGGGTCCAGCCTGGATACAGCCAGGACCAGCAGACCAACAGTATCCTCAGCTGATGTACTTGAGAAAAGCGAGACTTGTGAAAATATTCTGATATACCACTCTGGCCCGGAATATAAGGATCTTTTGTATTTTAACATTAAATTGAAAGTGTCCTTATATTTCGGATCATAGTGGTTATGTAGGAGTAAATATTAGAGGAAGAAGAACACTGAGGGGTAGGTCCAGCCTGGATACAGCCAGGACCAGCAGTATGATATCAGCTGATGTTCTTGAGAAAGAGGAGGCTTGTGAAAATATTCTGGAACAGAACGAGAAAATAATACGTGCTTTGTCGATCTTGTTGTGTGTCATTCTGTTTGATTGTTTGCTGATTACGCGTACATTTATTGTGTTTATTATTTTTCTCTTTCATGCACCTGGATTGCTAGCAGGGTAGGCCTTGCCTGTCGAATATGGCATTAATAATAAACTAAGAAACACGTCAGCTGTGAACGCATTGCATTGTCTGCGCTGCTTACTGCACTGCAGCGTAGTATCTCCGTGTCGTAGTTTTGTGACCACAGAACTGGTAGCTTTCGAGGATGAAGAATCGGCACGGACACTGGGTGTGCTGGATGTCGACGGGTAGAAAGGAAGGTTTAATGTGAAGAACGCACACACATCAAACCGGTACTTCTACCCTTCCTTTCGTTGGGAACGGCGTAATGGAGTGCTTTTTCGACACCAAAATACAAAAAAAAACTAAGCAAGCAGCAGCAAAAAAACAGTGATATCATAAATAACCTCATCACGCTCGTCAATGGTAGCGAGTAGCGAGTGTTACGTTCTGATGCCTGATTTGATGCGATTGCGTGCTGGTCGACATACATACCGGTGCCTTGATACATTTTACGAGAACAGGTTTATCACCCGATGCGACATTATGGCAGAGCAGGAAGATGGTCTGTTTTTGCCACATCTCGCGTTCTTTCGCTACTGGCTTGCTGGGGGTGGGGGGTGGGGTCTCAAGATTGGAGACGGGTCGATGCTGTGCGGTTTCAGGTAAACTTTACACGCCGCCAGTAGCGTTAATCAATGAGTAGTATCATGTTATAGCACGGCATGAAATCTTATTTCAGCTATCGGCAAAGCTCTTCGCGAAAAAGGCCTGCCGACCGTGAGCCGTTAATACGGGGGAACATAGTAAATAGGACTTACGGTACACACAAAAACCTAGATATTTACCAATTTTTACCAACACTATTCGGTCGTATTTGCTATGGTCCTCCGTAATAGTCGCATACTACCAGGTAGCAAGGTGTACGTCTAAATTTACATTAACATACCGAACACACCAAACCAACCTTGCTTGCTACACGCGGGTATGCTGGAAATATACTACTCTGTATAGGGATGTATAGCAGTACCACACAGAACTGGCATCTCCCTAGGATGAAGAATCGGCACGGACACTGGGTGTGCTGGATGTCGACGGGTAGAATGGACGGTTTAATGTGACGAACACACACACCGGTACAGCTGCTGTAGCACCTTGCTTGTGGTTAGTAATGTTCGGGCGGTAGCGCTCTGCTTGGTTGATCATTACCCACCTGCTCCGCAGGTAAATCATAACGTAATAATCTCATGGTCAAGTGGGATAGAATGGTGAGAGGCAATAATGCACAAATTGTGTGTCTACGAGCTAATGTGAGAAAAGCAACGTTCAACAACAACAATATACTTTAACTTCGTACAGCATAACCAGAAAAAGTCGACTCAACAGCACCATCCACTCCAACTTCTGTGATACTTTCGCCACTAACCTGTACCATGATGTAACGACATGGGTAAACCCCTATAGGCCAGTACACGTCAGCAATAAGCCGTCGTAAGATCTTTCCCGGCGCATCACGAGGCACGCGAGCGTAGTCTTGACTTTTATAACATCTATCTACGTACAGCATGTACGAATCACACACGATAAATAATACCATGGTTTCACGTAACATGCACTACTGTTTGTTGAATACCCGGGGCGGTATTATCGCGGCAGCGGCAGTACTTCCAAGCCCATTTATCATATTTACCGTGTGTTTTTGTACAGACAGCACTTCAGACAGTAGTTACGCTGTAGTCGGCAAATTCATTGGTAAAGAGTGGGAGGGGGGGGGGGGGGGCGATGCTGCTGTAGTGGAATGGAGATTGCGGGCGTGTAGTTCAGTTTTGGACACGCATAACATGCTGTAGGGATTTTTAGGTGTACCTCTTCGGACTGGTGTATCCTTTCCCTGCTAAGTGTGCGTGTTCTTTAGGATTCTCTGATGGCTCTAGCACTTTTGTGTCCACGGGCTGTGATCTTGCTAGATCAGACTATAGGGATTAGCAACTGAAACGAGTTTAATGTGAAGACAACAACAACAACAATGGTGTATACAAGCTCCCAAGTAAGCTCCCAAGTTCCCAACCACGTTGTACAGTAGGCGCAACGTCTTTCCGCGCATCGAATAAACACAAACAAACGTCATCCGTGCGTCAAAATCGGAACCGGCGGGGCCACACCTATAGGGGGAGCATATTATCACACCGGTAAATGTATCATACCCCCGGTAGTACATTGCGCGATTCGACGAGCGAAGAAATTGCTTGACCCTTTTGGCGATAAAAATGCAAGACAGGTAACGTACGTAGTGGGGAGGGGGGAGAAGAGCCTGTAGGTGAAAACAGATGTGAGTTAAGAGGAGCACAAGGAGGGTAAAGGGATGGGAACAAATGAAGAACCGAAAAGAAAAAAACTCGCTCTATGTGTAGTGTGTGTTCTTCACATTAAACATTAAACCGTTATTTCTGCCCGTCGACATCCAGTACCCAGTACACCCAGTGTCCTTGCCGATGCTATTAATAGTGTCCTTGCCGACTCTTCATCCTACGAGTCGTAGACACATGATACAAGTAAGTCTGGATGAACATAACCAAGTACGGGTCAATGCCAGTACCACCAGCACTACCACCACTACGATGATGATGTCGTACGAGCATGTGTGTGTTGTCTTCACATTAAACCGTTCTTTCTGTACCAAGTATTATATACCCGCGGCTACATCAGTACATCATCAGCCCGTCCTGATTATTTATCCCAGAGAGATACTACGATACCGCGTGTGTGTACGTCGTATGCATCAATGTATTACACGAAAGATAACACACCCCTTTTCAAGTTTTGGGTGAATTGCCGAGCGAGGTGAATTTCTACGGGTGGGTACAGAACAAGAGGGGCACATGCAGCTTTTAGTACAGGAAATATATCAAGAAACAGGAAAGCTGGCCCACAGGCTGGATTTCTTACTTGAGAAAGGGTGATTTCTACACTATTTTCAAGATAACGACTCTCAAATTTCTTATTTTCGTTTAATATCAGCCTCGTAGCTTTCTTGTTATTAATGGCATGTTCCTTACTAAAATAGGTGTCCTGCCCTGCTGTGCATTCAACGAAAAATGGAAAATGGTATACTTCGATTTAGAGATTTAGAGACAGACGTCTCGTCGAGATCTTGCCGGTGGTAGACGTTTGGATTCTCCTCGTAGGTGAACAATACTCGTAAGAATATCGGCTTGGAAATTCATGCAGAAAAAGGTGGTCGAGTTATTATGTACGATCTTTCGTGTTGATATACTCGCACGGCATGCGGCGGCGGTAACTTTTGTACCCGAGGTACGTACGCTGGTAGGTAGTACAATTAATTATTAATAGTACAGCTAGCTGCACTATTTACTTCTCCGTGTTGAGTGTTGAGTGTTCAACTTGCGCTGTGTGCTGCTGCTGGCTGCTGTGTTGTGTTCCCCGACGTGTTGCATCGCGCGACAACAACAGCAGGCGTAACGATTTCATACTTCTACGTACGTTCTGCGTATGATCTTGCACCTGTTATGAAATATCCCAATATCCATTCGCGAAGTTATAGCGCGTTCTTGTCCTGTGTCATAAATAGACAACACAAACACTTTTTTTACCCGGGACCTTCGACCAAAGGGCACACAAAGGATACGGTACTACATGAACAGCACCAGCACCACCATACCACCATCCTTCACGTACGAGTTACTCGTACCTATTTATAGAACGGACAATATATACATGCTACTCAGGTGTTACTCGCACTCATAATATTATTATGCTCGCCATCCGACAATGTGTACGTAGTGTCGTTCCAAAAACGACTCAGGGAACAAAAGTGAAGAACTCTCCAGATCAAAAGCGTAGCAGTATCATGCGACAAATCAAAACCGATGTGACGCAAATGGAAGGCTACCACATCCAACATCCTTCTATCTCATCCACCAAAAACCGACCAACCCCCCCCCATGCACTCCCGAACAAGCATTTAACAAAAACCCGCTGTCCATAAATGGCTGGTATATACTCGTAGTAACTGCTACGTACGCGCATGTTTCGACGCGCAGAAGGCCGTGCTTCATATGCATACATAGGTACCACAGAGGGTTTATATCAACCTGGTATGTACGCTCCCACAGCAACAGTTTATTCATACCAGGTACACCATGGAATGAATGATACAGAACACGACAACAGCAGTCTGTTGTATTATAATAGAACTGGTATACCCACGGCGGTCCGAATCTATGAGCCTCTAGCACGTTATAGCAGCAAATAATAGACTTCGAGGTCGAGGCATCCTGAATTTTCTCTGCCGCGATTTTGAAAAAAGACAGCAGCAGCAAGCAGCACAGCAGTGCGAGAAAGATACCCAAGGTGCCTGGTGGATATGGTACCAGCGAGGGCGGTAGCCCAGTAGCCCATCCCGGCGGCACTACAAGATACTACGGAGTACGGAGTAGGAGGAGGAGATAGAACATATGATGCATCGGCCCTATCTATCTGATGTACCAGGTATATACCCCTACCGAGACCGAGTAATCTACATATATCTGACGGCGAGGGGCACTCGCCGCACAAGATTTTCATTGTGGTCGTTGTGCGCGTGCATACCATCTGCTGCTGGGAGTACAGCTATGCTTGCATGCTTGCAGTACATACCATATCAAATTTGCAAATTGCCATATGCCATGCCGTTTGCTGTGCTTGTTGTACAACAGAGAGGCACGACCGCAACGCGAGAACAACAACCGAGAGATCGCCCAACCCTATGTCAACAACCAGAGAGCGCTCATGATGGCGGAAAACAGCTCACCAAATCTGCCCTGAACCAGCACGGAAACCACCGGAGTTTCCGGATCGAACGACGACGAGCTGTGGGCCTTGATCGTCGCCGCTGTTGAGAAATTGCTGTGCTTGGGCGAGCTCTCAACAGGCATAACCGCTGAGTTCGAATGTTTCAGCTTCCCCTGAGCCATCATGCTCACAACAGCAACAACAACAACAGCAGAGTGCTGTGGCCACACGTCCTGCAATCGGCCCTGCCGTTCGGGTGCGTGGTGCCTTCCACTCTCGTGGCTGCTGCGGGTGTGGTGTGGTTGAGTCCTTGGAGGGCGGGGCAACTCCTCTGCTGTTGTCTGCGCGAGCCCGCTGCTGCTGCTGCTGTGGGCCGGGGAGATACGGAGGGGAGATGGGAGATGGGAGATGGGAGTGGGTCGGACAACGAAAAGAAAAAGCTGGTGATGTGATGGAACTTGACTCGCCAAAATCCATTTATTTAATTATTTGCGGCTGCGAAAACCTTTCGTCAGATACTGGTTCAGTTGCGATTCTACTGTTTTTTACGTAGATACTGGTTTATACTGGTGCACAACCAGTATAACTACCAGTATACTGGTACCGTGTAGATAAGTATCGTAGATCTCGTAGATAATAGTACCGCTGTTCGAGCACTCAGCACTGCGAGCAGCACTCCGCCACGGGAGCAGCAGCAGCGCGGCGCGTAACACGGCAGCAGCATAGCACACGAACAGCGTAGCCCAGAAGAAGAAGCAGCAGCAGCGGCAGCAAGAGCGAGAGAAAAATTCAGTCCGAGTAAAAACAGCAAAATCAGCATTACCCATCATAGAACGAGAGGTAAGGTTGCGCTGTTGCGTCAAAGGCTTGCTTGTCGCACTCAGACTACTCCTGGCAGGTACTACTGATGGTGTGATGCGCCTACTATACTGGTGCAGTCGTGTCCAGCTGTTATAGCTTCTGCTGCTGTTGTTGCTGTAGGTCACGAAACTCCCTTGCTTGGTGTCTACAGGTGCAACCTCGCACCCGAAGGAAGACCCAGCAAACCAAAGGAAATATCAATCTTCCGATGTTTGTACGTACTCGTACAGGTACTCGCACTGCTGTACGTATAATAGGTACTCGTCTGTACGAGGTACTCGTATGTACGGTACTACAAGTACTTGCAGTATATTCAGACATTCAGACTTACCACTTATCACGTCCTGTTGCTGCCGACTGTTGCAGATGTATGGTACTGCTGCTGTGTAGTACATACGAGTAGAGGTATGTATACAGTAGACAGAACGTAGAACAGCTGCTTGTTGCTGCTTAACTCTACGTATTGGCCTCGTAAATATAATACCTGGTACGTATCATACAGGTGATGACGTCTTGACCTTGCTGGGTACGTACGTACACGGCGGTGTACCTGGTATACCCGAGGGCGCATGTTAGGCCGCCGGCGCGTGTTGCGCGCAGAGCAACATGTGCCGGAGGCGCGTTGTGCGCCCGGCAGGGGGACCCCCCGGGTGCCCCCGGAGGGGGCCCGGCTGCCTGGAAGGCTACCGGAAGCCGCTCCCCGCCCAGGGGCCGCCGGAAGTAATTTTTCACGATGTGTGTGTTGCCTTCACTCTATCTACTCTAAGTACACACCATCAGCAAATATCACCAGAGTACCAGTACCAGTCATTGGGAATGAGTAATTGACTCGCGAGTCGAAGTCATTTCGAAGTTCTGAGTCTCCCGGAAGCTGAATCGACTGAGCCCTCGCGTGATTCCAGGGTACCAGAAGCTGAAATGACTGAGTCCTCGGGAGTCCCGAACGTTATAAGGACTACCCTGTGCTGGGTAATTGATCGATATGTTACCCTTATAGTATAGCTCAGTATGTAACACCTTCACATTTGGCGTCGATGGCAAGGACACGGGTTCGTATCTCACTTCGAATGTTTCCTACACAGAAACGCTTGCGCGTGCGTCCCTAAGAACCTATCGCCCTGGTTCCCCAGGAATTGAAACGAAGCGGATATATAGGTCAACGCACGACCGTATCCGTTACCGTGACGTCTCGAAGATTCCGCCGTTCAGAGGGGGGGGAGAGTGATACAAGCATTACCCTGGGCTGGGTAATACATCGATATTTTACCCCTATAGCTCAGCACCAGTAGGTAACGCCTTCACCCCAGGGTACCAGAAGCTGAAATGACTGAGTCCTCGCGAGTCCCCGGAGTACGGGGAGCTGGCATGACTGAGTCCTCGCGAGCCCAAAGGGTACCACAATCTGAAACGACTGAGTCCTCGCGAGTCGCGAGTACCGAGCGAAAGGGTCAAAGAAAAATAAAGCACGTCTTTTGTTGGTGTGTACTTTGTTATCGACCCTTTAAAAAAACTGCAAAAGGCCGTCAAGAGTAACCAGTACTACTGAAGTCATCGGCATGCAGTCATGAACTCGGTTCGAGTCATTTACTGAGTCCTTAAGGTACCTCAAGCTGAAAAGACTGAGTCCTCGCGAGTCTCCAAGGTACCAGAAGCTGAAACAACTGAGTCCTCGCGAGTCTTCAGGGTACCAGAAGCTGAAATGACTTGAGTCCGAGCGAGTCCACAGGGTATACCAAAGGCTGAAATCACTGGTACTCACTGGTACTGGTACTCTGACGACCTTTGCAGATCAGTACACCCAGTGTCCGTCCTGATTCTTTATCCTAGAGATGTACCGGGTGCAAATTATGTGGGCACAGACGGAGATGTGAGTCAGATAAAATGTATCCTTCTTTTGCCTGTAGCGTAGGAGGTGCGTCCCGGCTCCTGGGCGCCGCCGATCGAGACAGAAAAAAACTGCGGAATATGCGCTCGCCAGTCGTCTGACCGGATACCGATCGAGCGCCACCTATCTACCGATGTGTTGTTCTTCCTGCTCCGTCGGCCTGTGCTTCCCTGTTCCGTCCTACCTGCAAAGCACTGACCGCTGAGCGCTTCATCTCCGACGAATAACCAGATCCTGGAACCACAACCCCATCTCCTCTCTTTCGAATTATCATAAACTGCAGATTGAGCTTTGTTTTCGTTTTGGTCGTTACGCTCAATCTTCATCGTTAAGGGGCCCCGTCGGTCAAAACAAAAAAAAATAGTACAGTACTTGTATATACGAGCAAGTCTTTTTGAAAAACATGTTTTTCGTCTTTTTTTCAACAGCAATACTATTTCTGGTACAATAACACCATATAATTACTCCTTACTGAACACGGCATAACTTCAGTTATAATGCTTAGACCTGCTCCCGACCAACGTATAGCTTGTTCGTTATAGTGTATATGGGGTGGTGGGGCTCTTGGATCTGCAAGGGAGGGCGGGCATTGCAGTGTTTGCATCACGAAACGAAAGTGCTTACGTAACAGCAATAATTTTGATCGTTTCGGAGCTCGTGTTTGGTATGTACACTCTGCTGTGGCCGCGTAGGACGCTGCGGACGGTTGAACTAGAGGCCCAGGTAGGTTCACCTTCTAATGCTCGGCCTCCTCGTCGAAAATCTGAGTTAAATCAGTACCAGCAGTCTGAGAAACTGGCATTTTTCAAATTCGTCTTTGGGTACCAGAGGTATGGAGAGTCGTTTTTGAGTAAGAGGCACTTTTCGTGATGAAAAAGACGTCGGATCGATCCGGGTTCTGAAACAAAAATGTTACCAATGACCTACGCTCTCTAAAACTGCTCATTGGGAGTACGTAGGTCTGAGCATCAGGACTGGAGAAATGTTTTTTTCGGTAGTTGGCCATGAAATGTCAAAATTAAACCAGAAAAGGTGTTGAAACTGATTTAAAAAAAACAGATTTGTTATTTTTGAAGACTGCAGTGCTCTTGAATTTGACGTCCGGAGGGGCCCCTTACATCACGCCGGAACAACCCGTCAAATACTTATCATTTCATATACCAGGTATGTGTAAGGTTCACGGTCGCCCTTCGGGAAGTTGTTGACTTGAAGTCCCGGGGGTGTCGCAAGTTGAATACGGGGGAAACAGGCGTTCCTACGAGTATGTGCCTGGTATATTTTACTGTTGTTTTAACTAAACTTTTCGACGAGAACGCCGAGCACCATTATACTATTAACAGGCGAACCTACCCTGGGCCTCTAGTTCGACCGTCCGTAGCGTCCTACGTGGCCACAGCAGAGTGTAGATACCGAACAGGAGCTCGGGAATGATCAAAATTCTTGCTGCTGAGCAATTTTAGTGAGAGACACTTTTCGTGATGAAAAAGGCGTTGGATCGATCCGGCGCCTGAAACTACAAGGTTGTCCACGACCTACGCTCTCTAAAACTGCCTCCATGGAGTAGGTCTGAGCATTAGGACTGGAGAAATGTCGTTTTCGGTAGGGATGAAGTCATGAAAGATCGAAATGATACCAGAAATAGTGTTACAACTGAAAAAAAAAAGCGGATTGTTTTTTGTAAAGACTGCAAGGGGCCTCTTCGGGTCGCTTCGGGCTAAAAAATTACGGGCACTGCAGTCTTTTGGAAAAAACATATCCGTTTTTTTTTTTCAGTTGCAGTACCATTTCTGGCATAATCTTGACATATCATGACTCCCTACCGAAACCGACGTTTCTCCAATCATGCTGCGCGCCTGTCGCCTGTCGTCCATCTCCTACACAACTCCTACCCCCGACCCCAGCATCCCTCCTTATGTTGCTTCGCGTGGCCAATGCTGATGCTGTAATCGTCGTTGATTTTCGACGTTTATTCCGTCTCAAGTCCCAAAGGAACTAATACCAGGTGGCTATAATAGTCTACGCAGCAGCAAATCTACACGAATCCACGAGTAATCACCAGACACCTGTTTACTGGTACTACTGCTGTACAGCAAGCAGTAGAACTACCGACGGGTCATGCATACTCGTATTGCTTCTACGTACTATTAATGAATCACTATTGTTTTGTTGTCGTACGGCGGCAGTACAAGCACACGTCATACTTCAAGTCATGCTTCACGTATGTTCATAATATTAATAGTAACATCATGCTTTTGACTTCAAATTCTACTCCGAGTGGCAATCACCAGGTCGTTCCCCCGTTGTATGAGGTATACTAATAATAGTACGCGGTAGTTGCAGCATGATACCAGCTGGCTCTCCTGCCTCGAGTTCCTTCCTTCCTTTCTGCTGCCCCCCACCCTCCCCTCCTGCCCCCTCTCCCCTCGCTTCGCTCCCTCCCGTCCCTCTCGAAACGACACCCCTGTCTGTCTGGTCGGTGAAAACCCAACATGCTCCGTCCCGGCATTGTAGGGATGCGAGGGTCGAGGGTCTATGGTCATACGACTACGGCCATGCATGAAAATGAAGTACACCCCCCCCTCCCCCCGTCCCTTTTTTTTATATATATATATATTTCGGATTTTCGTGAAATACAGACGGACAGGAGACAGAGAAAAGCGAGCAACCCAGGCACGACGGCGAGATTATAATTCACCACCCAACCATCCAAACAATTCAGGCATCAACCATTTAACCATCGAACATCCAACCATGGTGATCGCGCGGAGCTTAAAAGACGCTGCGAGAATAGGCAGCGCCACCACCTCCCTGCTGCTGAGAAGAAGCGAGGACCTGGTCTGCCAAAACCTAATGTGTGCCAAGCTAGGGGAGGCGTGTCTGTGCCGGCTGGCGGTCCACCTGTCCAGGCTTAGCGGGCTCCGGGAGCTGGACGTCGCGGAGAACGATCTGGGGATCTTGCCGGAGCCCGTGTTCGAGCTGACGGAGCTGGAGACTCTGGACATCAGCGGTGGGTTTCGTAGTTTTTCAAATAACCTCAAAATACACATATTACTGCTGTACATATAATACGTATTGTACTGTATATATTAGTATGTACCAAGTATGTACACACCTCATCAGCTGTGAGCTGTGGGTGGTGGGTGGTGGGTTTTGGCTATATATTCTACGTGTAAATACAATACTAATTAAAAAAGACGCCTCGGCGAGAATTGCGTCGAAACTCGTATCGTCTGCCTCGTTTGTCAAAATTAATTAATCCACACCTGGCTCAATGCCATGGTATTCATGGCATCCCGGTTTCCCCTCTGTTGTTGAGTTGGCGTGTTTCTGATAGAAATACGCCCAGCAAGTATAACATCCTTCTGTGAGGTTTCCTCGTAGGGTTTTCATGGTTATTTCATACAAGGGATATAGACTTACTTCAACTGTACAGATCAGACAGACCAGATCACTGTGTGTGTGTGTTCTTCACATTAAACCTTCCTTTCTACCCGTCGACATCCAGCACACCCAGTGTCCGTGCCGATTCTTCATCCTAAAAAGGTACCAGTTCTGTGGTCACAAAACTACGACACAGAGATACTACATTCAGTGCAGTAAGCAGAGCAGACAATGCAACGCCATATACGACAGGCAAGACCTACCCTGCTAGCAATCCAGGTGCATGCAAGAGAAAAAAAGAAAAAAAAGAAAAAAGCGAAAAGAAAAAATAATACAAAGTAAATATACTGAAGCAAATCAACAACCAAGCAACCAAATAAAAAGCATGACAAAAAAATAAAGTGTCGTGCTTCTCCCAGAGGAGATGCGACCTCCAATAAGAACCAAATGAAATGAAAGAAAATGAAATGGACCGAAACAGCGCCAACAGAGCAAGACTGAGAACGACAGGATAGGACAGCCAGCCGGAGCACACCAAAGGCCAGCTGAGGCAGGTTTGTGCCCGTAGTACAGGCAGGTTCTACCAGCTAGTCGGTCTGGCACCTACTCTGTTTGCCGTCTCTTTCCTGCTTTCGTCCGTCCTGGTTTCCCTATGACCCCCCCCACCCTCCGTCTCCCTTCCCTTGGGCGCCACCCATACAACGGGTACGTGGCACTTCCAACTCAATTCCGTTTCGTTCTCGTGTAACACACGAGAGTCCCGGAAAGAGAACGGGGAATGACAAAAACAAAATGAATACGTACGTAGCTAAGCCACCAAAGAAAGTCCTAGGAAAAATACGGAAGGCGGTCTGTACAGATCACCAAGACCAGATCACTGCTGTACATATCAGACAGATCAGATCGCTGTACAGATCACACAGACCAGATCACTGTACATACCACACAGACCAGATCACTGTACAGATCACACAGATCATTTTCACGGATGGATCTACACCATCTGTACAAGTTTCCACCGGCGGGGGGGTGCGTGATCTACGAGATCTGAAATCATCTGCGTACAAGATCTGAATGATCTGCGTACAAGATCTGAACGATCTGTGCATGTTTCTATTTATACGAGTAGGTAGTGTTTACAGTACAAGGTGTGGTCATGTCATCATGCACGTGCCCGGGTTTGTAAAAAAATTGTTGTGCTCTGATCTGGTACGATCTGTGATCTACACACGTTTTCCACGTGATGATCTGCTGTACGTAGGATAGGCATGGTTTATACGTTTCTACGTTTCTACATACATGTGTCCCAACCATGATTTTGCTGATTTTCACGATCTGGTGCTGGGCCAGGAAGATCATGATCCTGTCCGACGTGTGAAATACTTCGATTTCGCGTTCTGATGCATGCTGCCTTAACCCCTTAAGAACCGGTCCCACGAATTTGGGGACAAACTACTTGGAATTAGTGTGGGATATCTTTTTCAGTTCTGAATGGGTTTAATAACCCCTTGAGAACTGGTCCCACGAATTTGGGGACAAACTACTTGGAATTAGTGTGGGACATATTTTTCAGTTCTGAATGAAGAGGTGAACCTTTTTTTTTTGGGGGGGTGGTGGTCACTTGAGGAGCACTCTATATCTCACCCAAAAACTCATGTTGGAGGAAAACCAAAGTGCTATATACGATACGTATACCCAACGAACAGCAGTCCCATGGCTCAAGCAGTATACAACGAAAAATAGTGCAACACAACGATGAAATTCCGACGGTTTTGGCTTATAACCCCTTAACCCTTCTAGGACTGCAGTCCCGTTTTGGGGACAAAACACTCTAATTCTAAGTAATTTTTCCCCAAAACCGGACTCCAGTCCTACAAGGGTTAAGAACTGGTCCCGCGTATTTGAGGACAAACTCCTTGGAATTAGTGCGAGATTTGTTTTTTTAGTTCTGAATGGGTTAACCCCTTAAGAAATGGTCCCACCAATTTGGGGACAAACTGCTTGGAATTAGTGTGGGATTTTTTTTTCTAGTTCTGAATGGGTTAAGGAGCCCCCCGTCATGCCGAAAAAGTCTCAGCCAAAAAAAGGTGCAGTACCTCTATCGTGTATACATATAGCACGCATCTTTTATACGGGGCGTGTGGCCTCGTTTTGTGCGTCTGTCCTGCACTCGCCACCCGCTCTGCTTAATAATTATTGTCGCGTTGCTCGAAGTTCTCTCTTTTTTTTCTTTCTTTTTTTTTCCCATCCCATTTATTATCTCCGCCCTTCCTTTCTCTCTCCTCCCTAGTCGTAACTCAGATCCGGGGTCACAAAGTAGGCTCCCCTCCCCCACTACGGTTCTTGCCTTGCATTTTTATCGCGAGAAGGCTTCAGCCTTTTCTTCCCTCGTCGACTCGCATCGAATTGTAGTTCTCTAGACTCTAGTAATAGATCCCGAACAAAAAACGACCGGTGAATTCGATCGTGTACTGGCTGTTGTTGCTGTTGTCGTCGTTTATCGTTTATCACACCCACCGGGTGTGGATATTTTTAGGCAAATCGCCAAAAGTAGGTATACCTAATCCTTTCGAGCCATTTATAGGTACACTACGTACATATTGCCCTCGGGAAAAGGCTTCCTGGTCCTCCGTCTGATTGGCCAGTCCCCGAGCGCGCTATGTAGCGTGAGTGTAAATGACTCAAAGGGCACAGGTATACCTATATTTGGCTTTCCTTCAATATCTATCTACCAGAAGGTAAATATTAATGTACAAAACAGGTCGTATGCGAGTACCTCGTATGATATGTACCTTGTACTCTGGACCTACGACGGTCCACGGGTGGCCACACGAGCACGAGCCACGCGGTAGAGAGGAACCCCGTGCGGTCTGGTAGGTAAACTACTGACTGCGCGGGGTGGTGGCGATGTTTTTTATTTTCAACCCCGATGTCGAGGAGTTCATTCCAAAAGCAGAGGGGGAACATCGCCACAGCGGAGAGCGCAATGCGTGCAGCTTGGGGAGAGGAGAGGCTGGGCATCGCGTGGGTAAGCAAACACCCCGACAGCGAGGACGCGAGTGTCGGGGTTGGGATGGGCTGGGACGGCTGAACCCAGCCATTGGAAACGAAGGCATGCACCGGGCTAGAAAACAGAGAGCCTACATCACGATAAAAGGAAAAATACAGAGAAAAAGACAAAAAAGGAGGAGGGGTCGGACCGCGCGTCGGCTAGCAAAGTTTGCAGCACGCGTGGCCCGAGCGAGACAGCAGGATGCACGTTTAGTGGTAGCTACCTACAATGTGCGGACCCTGGCTGTAAAAGGGAGAAACGGGTATGGGCGTGCCGAGTGCGTGCTGGCGAAGGCCAGACAAATTGGCTGTGACTTCATCGGTCTGCAGGAAACAAGGAGACCTGGGAAAACTGACTTCTCTGCAGCAGGATACCGGGTCTTCTGCTCTGGCCAAGATGACACGGAAGGCAGGCAAGGATTATACGGGGTTGGTCTGGCAGTGAAGGAAACGATATGCCGTAAGTCTGTTTATACTCACCAGTTGATTGATGAACGCCTCATGTCTATGCGCTTCGAGTTGACTGGTGAAAGCGTTGCTGTTAACCTAGTAGTTGCCTATGCCCCAACGGAAGCCAGCCTTAACACACAGCTGAAAGAGGATTTCTGGAAGAGGTTGGGACATATGGTCGAACAGATTCCAACGAAGGAATGTTTGTTCGTACTGGTAGACGCAAACGCACGGACTGGAAAGAGAATGGATGGGTGTGGAGACGGTAGGGTACTTGGAGCATACGGACGTGATGAGCTCAACAGTAACGGTAAACGCTTGCTGGCATTTGCTTCAGACAACAAGCTCGCTCTGACGAACACGTTTTTCAGCACACGTAAGGGTGGAATATCCCATACGTTCAATGGTATTAGCAGCCGCAACGACCAAAAGCGGATTGACTATATCTTGACTCGCCAAGCACACCGATCTCGCGTATGTGATGGATGCGTTGAGGCATTGGGTGTGTTGAAGAAACGTGCTTAACCCTTTTAGAACTGCACTGTATAGAACTAACTGTTTCAGTCTAATTCCAAGTACGTTGTCCCCACATCGGGACTGGAGTCCTAAATGGGTTAACACCCGACGTGTTCATGCATTGGGTGTGTTGAAGCCTTTGAATGTCAAGAATTGCATGGGGACGCGTTTGACCGATTGAAAATGAAATACGTGTTAAAAACAGTAGATGAGTTGAAGCAGCATAGCAGCAGTAGATGTGTTGCAGCTTGCAGCAGTACGTAATTTGAAGCAACAGTATATGTGTTCAAGTAAAAGTTTTGAAGCAATACATGTGTTGAAGCAGCAGTAGCATGTGTTGAAACAGCAGCAGGTGTGTTTAAGCATGAGATGGGTCACCTGACGTAGACGGCCCTGTTCACCTCTGGTGGGAGTCGCATCTGCGCGTACACACCACGCAAAGCACCAGCCGACGAAAAAACGAAAGCGCAAGGCCAAAGGAAAACGGAAAAAAGGGAAGGAAAAAAGTAGCGATCAGTCCGTATGTGCGCATCGAAAATATCGGGCGGTGTGAAAAAGACGGTAAGAGAACAGCGCCAAACGACTATAAATACGAAAATAATAACGCAGAGGCAAAGGCAACAGAAAGTTACAGACAAAAAACAAGGACTAAGGCTACAAAGACCATACAAAAGAGGGGGGGGTAAGGCTAATGCTAAGTCCTACCGTCAGGATAACGCTGAGAGTTTAAGACAAATGCCAAGTCTGATTAATAAGTCTATAACATGAAGTACGCATGATACGGCCAAGGCCGACACTAAGGCCAATTCTTACGCAGTCGGATATGTACGTGGATCGAAAAGGCCGGTTTTTGATGGGTGACAAAATCGGGCTTTCTTTTATTGTTGAAAAATACCCTTTTCGATCCCAACTTTTTTAATCGAATCTCTATCGAAAAATTGTTTGTGAAGTCCACCGCATCTCTCACAACCATATCAAATACACGGTCACACCACGCAGCGGCAGCCTAAACACCCCCCCGAAGCTAGGTTTCCCTGTTCTGCTGCTGCACAGCGCAGCACCTCCTCTAGAACACGCGAGCAGCACACGAAGCCGTTTTCAACTCTCGTATCAAACGCCCCCAGAAAGAGCACAACAAAAATTACAAACTCGATCCGACTGACGATACGTAGGGAAGGTGTCCAGACAAGCTCCCGTCGATTATATAGTGGATCGGAAACCATTTTTTTCGATCCTTCCAATCCGACGGCATAATAATTGGCTCAAAGCTACGTATGGCTAAAACAATAGGGCTGGGCACTGGCTGACTCAGTCAGTAGCTATTGTACTGTCGTCAAAACCAATCAGTATACTGGATTGCAGCAGTATACTGCCTCTCCTTTCTCCTCTCTCCTACCGAAACTCATTTGGTGGGTTTCCGTACTATAATATGGCGTGTTTATTGGACGTACGTAAGATATAAAAAACTGGCGAATATACTGGCCGGGTCAATCAGTAGATTACTACTGCCAGTACACCCTGTGTCAGTGCCCAGCAGAGAAAGAAACCAAACATGGAAAATGCGGAGGGGAGAAACGCGTAAAAAGGTCCAACACTGGGGGGGGTGGCGGAGAGCTCCTTCCTCCTCTCTCCTTACGAAACGCATTTGGTGGGTTTCCACACTAAAATATGGCGTGTTTAGTGGACGTACGTATTATAAGAAGGCTGGCGAATATGCTGGCCGGGTCAATCCGTAGATTGCTGCTGCCAGTAGATTACCACTGCCAGTAGATTACTACTGCCAGTAGATTACTACTGCCAGTGCCTAGCCCTATAGGTGTTACACCACTCTGTCCCGTCTTTAGATTAAAATTTAATTCAAACGGTTCTTATATTTCGAGGCAGAAACGGTATGTACAACACAGCATTTTAGTGGTCCCGTTGTAACTGCTGTCTGTAGCGACAAGCGGCTTGAAGTCGCCTTACGGTCGTGCTCGCCTACAAGCCGAACAGCACTTACTTATTATGAAGGCATATCGTCCCCCCGCCCGCCCTCGGCCAAGGGGCGGGCGCCGGGCTCGCGGTGGGTTGCCTCTCTGGGGAACGTCGAGGTCCCGCCGCACCCGCGGATGAAAACGGATACCCCCCGGGTTGATACCGCCCCGCACGGTGTGGAAACCCCAACCCCACTGGCTGATCGCTGATTGGCTGGGGTTCGTGGCGCCAGCGGGGACGACAAGGTCCAATGTCCAGATCGTAAACCCTTCCACGCATCTACAACTCCAACAAACCGGGGACAAAAATGGCGACCCCCCGGGTCGATAACGCTCCGCACCCCCAACCGCACTGGCAAATCGCTGATTGGCTGGGGTTCGTGGAGCCAGCGGCACCCGGGGAGGATCGGATGACGTCCCCCGGATCGGAAACCCTTCCATACATGTGAAACTCCGACAACTGAGGGACGAAAGCGGTTCCGTACAATTCACCCGGTTTCGGAAAAAAAAAATCGGAACTGGGCCAGTTGGCCACTCGTTGGAATTTGGAGCCTGATAAATCAAAATTGAGTACAGCAGTGTAACGTTTGTATTTCTGTACGAAGGATATTTCTTGTTGTTGGTCTTATACTGGTGCATTCATCGTATTATAGCTCACGGGTGTCTGATACTTGGTACCTGATACCAGGTTGCTCGTCTCTGCTTGTGCTTACTGCCTTTATTGCACATTGTGGTGTCAGCGTGTCAGCACGATTTTACCCTGCACAATGGCAAGCAACTGTTTTCGTAGCGGCAGCACAGCAAGCGGCAACATACAACGCCAAACGTACTGAAGTATCATAGTGCCATGGCCAAGGTGCATATATATATTTTATACCTGGTATACATGACCCTTCCGTTTTCCACAGCTTGATCGCTCTCTTTTGACTCGCGTGGTTAAAGGCGTCGGAACAGCATCGGCGGTTTTGAGAATGGGCAGCAAGCAAACAAGGCACCAACAGCACAGCCAGCAGTGGCAGCAGCAGCAGCAGCAGTAGAAGTCCCGGTAGAGTAATTAGAAGCTTGTTGCAGAATTGGTGGTAAGGAAGGCTCGTATTAATAGCAGCAGCAGCAGCAGCAGCAAGCTGTGTCGTGACAACCATACTTCTGTGTTGAGTAAGCACGTCTAACACCATTCCGTTTTCCACAGCTTTGTCACTCCAACGCTAAAAAATGCTAAAATGAAGAACTGATGGTGGTGGCGGTGGTTGGCGGGGGTGGAGCCTTGGTCGTGGTGGAAATGGTGGTTATTTAGCGGATTAATCCCTCATCCACCCTCCTCGTGAGTATACTGCCGCAAGTAGTATAGTATTAATGTGTTGGGTACTGCAGTGCGATACCGCCATAAACCCCACACTAAAATCAAGCAGTCTCCAAAAAGCCAAGCTCTAAAGGGATCAATCTCACTGCCACTCTCCTTTTCACTCTCACGTTCATTCTCACTTTCAATCTCACTCAATCTCACTCACATTTCAACCCTAATCTCGCTGCCACCCACTCCCACTCCCACTCCCACTCTCCCACCCGTTCGCAGGCAACGGTCTCACACAACTACCGACCTCCGTTGCCTCGCTGTCAAGCCTGCGAAGCCTCCGGGTCTCCAACAATTCCCTCACGGCTCTCCCTGAAGAGGCCTTGGCATCGCTGCAGCGGCTGAGAGAGGTCCACGCCGAGGGCAACCGTGGGCTGGAGGCAGCCACCGTGGAAGCGTTGCGACGGCGGAGGCCCGAGATTAAAGTATTTTGGGACGGCGGGGAACTGGCTACGAGTAGCTAGCATTAACGGTGTTGGGGGGGGGGGAGAGGGGTGGTGTACTTACGCCATGCATGGCCGTAGTCGTATTGGGAGGGGGGGCACTCAGGTGCTGACAGGAGAGGTAAGGGGGGGGGGGGAAGCTTCTTGGCATTTTCCTTCTCAGGCTTGGTTACGCAGCTGCAGCACAGCAGCATGAGGCTCTTGATAGAGCAGGTGCTCATGCCGTGCATGGCCGTGATAGTCGTATGCCTATAAATCCTCGCATCCCTACAATGCCGGGACGGAGTACGTCGGGTTTTCACCGACCAGGCAGACATTGCTAGCACCAAGGGCGAAGTCGTACGACCATAGACCAGGGAGGGGGGGGGAGGGGTACTTCATTTTCATGCATGGCCGTAGTCGTATGACCATAGACCCTCACATCCCTAAAGGGGGGGGGAGGGGGGCGTACTCATTTGTTGCTTGCCTTAGTCATTTGACCATTGACCACGCATCCCTTTCGAGACGGAGCAGAGGGGGGAGGGGGGCGTACTCATTTGTTGCTTGCCTTAGTCATTTGACCATTGACCACGCATCCCTTTCGAGACGGAGCAGAGGGGGGAGGGGGGCGTACTCATTTGTTGCTTGCCTTAGTCATTTGACCATTGACCACGCATCCCTTTCGAGACGGGGAGGAGATAAACAACAGGCGTTTGGCTACGGTGTCAAGTTTTAGCTGATTGTTGGGAGGGTTGACAGGGGGCAGGGCGGGGGGCGGGGGGGGGCGATGAGGGAAACGACGATAAGGAGTTCCAATCGGTGCAGGCGTAAGGCTTTATCGAATGCAGCACCAGAAGGCCTCCGTATGCGAAGTATACTGCATGGTGTTTTTTTTTTCGCGAGACGGCTAAATAGAAGAGGTAGCTGTTGCGGCTAGGCACACACGTACCATTGCAGGGGTGTCTGGAGGTGTTGGAAGGGGCGAGAGGAGGGGGAGCGAAATGGAGGGTTTCCACACGGTGTAGTTTGTAAGGCGTTATCAAATGTAGCGACAGCGGCCCTATATGGCGATACGTTGTTTTGAGCGGCGAGGGAGAGGGGGGGCGCAACTAAGAGTACAGTGCAGGACACCTGATAAGAAACAGGGAATCTGGTCCAGGCTGGATTTCTTATTCGAGAGAGGGTGCTTTCTACACTTAATTCAAGATAACGACTCTCGATTTTCTTATTTTACTTCAAATATCAGCCTGGCTTTCTTAAGAGCCTGTTTCTCATTTGGTGTCCTGTACTGTATAGCATTAGGGATGGCCCTGTTATGGCCCACAGTTTAGTACGCCCCGCCCTCCCAGGGATGCGTGACAAAAAAAAAGACAAAATTACACCACACACCAAACATGGTCAACTTGAAAAATAAACCAGTCGGGGGTGGGATTTCTGGACAAAGTTAGCTGCGGAAAGCGATTTTTTTCTCGAAGTTTTTGCTTTTCGTGGGTTTGGTATAATACCCCCGCCTACTACTGTCTGGATCTCGAAAATGTGTATGTACCTGAGTAGATATATAGTGGGGTGTCGGAGCTTTTGCTTTGCGTGCACCCCTGCGCCCCCCCCCCAAGAAAAAAGATTGAAAAAAATTGCAGTACAAGTCGTAGTGTTGACTTTTTTCTGCTTCCCATTTCCCACCAATTTATTTGCACGCAGCAGCCGTTTTATCGTATACCTAAACATGACACTGATCCCAAGTGTTTTGCTCCCACATCAGGGGAGTGTGTGCCAGGTCACTAATAGTAGTGTGGTCAGGTTCGGAGTTAGGAGGTCTGCCTACGCCTGTACATCGATCAAGCATGTTGCCGGACGATCTGTTAATAGTCCTCAGTCCTCAGTGATGTGTGTGTGTTATTCACATTAAACCGCGTTCTCGTCTTTTTATCCGTGGACATCCAGCACACACACTCAGTATAGTGTCCGTGCCGATTCTTCAATCTATGTATTTATAATAATTTTATTTAATCTATCTATGGGCTATGACCCTCCTTTTTTTTGAGGGTCATAGCCCATAGTCTTCAACCCTATAGAAGAGGAGATGCAAGCTTCTCTGTGGTCACACAACTGCTGTTAACACGACACAGCAGAGAAACCACATTGTTGCTCGTACGCAGAAGACGCAGAGTACGTAGACAAAGTACAGGGGTTATACCTCGTGGCGATAGCGACAGTTTACAAGTATCCGCCAGCGCGAGTTCTCAGCCAGCCACAGCGAGAGTTACTACTGCTGCAGAGCTACAAATAACACCAGAAGAAAGTGGTACGTACGAAGTGCATATTGTCCTCCTATAAATGTCTACGTAGTCGTCGGTGAGAGGACGCACGACACAAACGACCACAATTACTGCACGTTATCTGTACTGCATCTATCTACTCGTACGAGTATGGGCTACGAGTATGACCCTCCAAAATAAGCGAGGCTCATAGCCCACAGGTAGTACTACTACTATTAATGCATTACACAAATAAATGTCGGTGGTCGACTGCCGAGAGATGAACAATGAAAGCATGCCTGATAGTCTATATAAACTATTGATACTATTAGTACCGTAATGCAACTTTGCAACTTTTCATTCGAGTTGTTGAAGTACGTAGATTTCGTTTTTTTTTCGTTTTCTCTTTTTTTTTGCCGCCCGGGAGACACACAGGAGGAGACCGTTAGTCTCGCGGTTGCACAAAGAATGCCAGCAGGGGAAACAACCGTTCGTTATCTTTCTTCTTACCTCGTATTATTTTTTTCTTGATTCCTGGAGGGGAGGAAGGAGCAGAAAAATTATCAACTTTTTTAATTAATTCGTAATTTATTGGTACGACACAATTTTTGCACGACAGCAAGTCAGTGGCATTCGAGCTCTGGCATTCACACACAGACAGGTGGAAAATATGATGCCGGTAGGGTCAACAACTGACGTACACACAGCAGTACTGTACGAGTAGTATGTTTTTTTTTCTTTCTTTCCCCTTGATTCCTGCAGGAGTAGAAGAATTCTCAAACTTAATTCGTAACTTCTTCCCAGCAGTTTTTTTTCTTATTTATGTCAAGACTCACGACACACAACACGCGGCCTTTTGCACGACAGCATTTCGATCATGGCAATCAGTATCATTACACAGATAGATAATGTGCCGGTAGGGGCAACAACTGACTTTGCCGTATACACTTTGTCGACTATGGATACTACTACAACACATCATTGCTGGTTGAAACATGAATGCTGAAACAATATAGACAGGCTGGAAAGAACGACCAAAAGAAAGGTTGGAATTTCGGTTGGAAGAATGGCTGAACTGCAGTACCTATACCCACCTGTGGTAGAAAATATTAATGGTTGAATTACAGTAAGGTGAACATGTGACATTCGATAATACGATAATAATACCGGTAACAATACCGGTAACAGCTTTTCATGGATAATACACACATGGAACATATCATGAGGAAGATTGAACGAAGGAAATCTGGGGTTTGCGGAGAGGTATTGAACCGTTGGCATGATTGAAAGAGGGGATCGGGAAAGGTTTATCAAGTACGTACCATGGCGGTGCAGTTGGTTGAGCTGGAGAGACAGAGGTTCGGAGGGTTTGAGGCAGGAAGGAAGAAGACCATCCATTAATAGTACGGGGCTCTACTCGTGGTGTTGACGAGCAAGGGTATTTGGCACTGGGTGGAAGGTCGGGCAGTTGAAAGAAGAAATCATATACGAGTAATAGCTCTGACAGCAAAGACTATTAATACGATAGCGGCAGCACTTTTTGGCTGAACGTTTTCCTGAACGATCGGGCTCCTCCTTAAGGGCCCATATTAACGAGTACAAAATAAATTCAATTTGGAAAAAATAAGATTCAAATTCGCTTTTCATTGATTGGTCAACACACGCACCAGCATCACAGATTAGGATCTTGGGGTATAATCTTGGGTGGTGGTGCGGGTTCTGACCAATGAAAAGCGGACGCACCAGCACCAAAGAGTAGGATCTTGGGGCATGATATATGGTGCTGGTGCGTGTGTTGACCAATGAAAAGCGAATTTGAATTTTATTTTTTCCCAAATTGGATTTATTTTATACTCGTTAATTCGGCCCGAATTTGAATTTTATTTTTTCCCAAATTGGATTTATTTTATACTCGTTAATTCGGCCCCGAATTAACGAGTATAAAATAAATCCAATTTGGGAAAAAATAAAATTCAAATTCGCTTTTCATTGGTCAACACACGCACCAGCACCATATATCATGCCCCAAGATCCTACTCTTTGGTGCTGGTGCGTCCGCTTTTCATTGGTCAGAACCCGCACCACCACCCAAGATTATACCCCAAGATCCTAATCTTTGGTGCTGGTGCGTGTGTTGACCAATGAAAAGCGAATTTGAATTTTATTTTTTCCAAATTGAATTTATTTTGTACTCGTTAATACGGGCCCTAACCCAAAATCTTCGGACTTCATTATTATTATTATCTTTGCCATCCGACAATGTGCAGCATGATCTTCAGCGTTGATCACTCATAAAATTCCCAAAAGTAGAAAACCACGGAAACCAAGGAAACCTATGCATACATTCTAACACCCTTCTATGTCTGTTTCCCGCCAAGATTTATCTACAATAATACTCCATTTGTTGTCCTTGCTCCCTCCTTCTTCCCAATATGCACTCTTTACGTTCAATTCTTAAGTCCTAAGCCGTTGTGTTGCAGTAGTAGTATTTATTGCTCATTATTATTATTATTATGCTTGCCATCCGACAATGTGTAGTGTTGTTCCAAAAAAGACTCAGGGAACAGAAAGTGAAAAACTCTCCAGGTCAAAAGCGTAGCAGTATCATGCGACAAATCAAAACCGATGTGACGCAAATGGAAGGCTACCACATCCAACACCCTTCTATCTCATCCACCACAAAACGACCAACCCCCCCCCCCCCAATGCACTCCCGAACAAGCATTTACCAAAAACCCGCTCATTATTATTATTATCATCTTTGCCATTCAACAATGTGCAGCATGAGCTTCAACGTTGATCACTCATAACATTCCCGAAAGCAGAAAACCACGGAAACAAAGGAAACCTATGCGCAAAGTCTAACTTCCTTCTGTCTACTACCCGCTAAGCTTTATCGACTGTAATATCGCTCGCCCCGGTGGGCTAGCAGGTAACCACGAAGCCTGGTAGAGTCAAGATCGTGAGTTCGAGCCCCCCCGAGTGCATGCTCGTAGGGACTTTTTCTTGCAAACAAAATATCTTGACTAGCGGAAAGCGCGAGAGCGTGAGTTAGCAAAATTCGATGAAGATCGACGAGCGTTGGGAAGGCTGAACCCTCTGCGCGATAAAAATCAAGGCAAGAACCGTACGTAGTGGGGGGGGAGGGAGAGGAGCCTACTTTGTGACCCCGGATCTGAATTTACGACTAGGAAGGGAGAAAGACAGAAGTAAGTGCGACGATGATACTCGTAAATGGGATGGAAAAAAACAAACAAACAAACAAACAAACAAACAAACAAACAAACAAACAAACGTAGGCCATACGCATCGGGTAGATACAGTAACACTTTTCCCCCCCTCGAAAATCAGTTCTTGGATAAGGAACAGAGCTTCTCAAGTGACCACTCTCATAAATATGAGGGTGCACCTCTACCGCCGTGGAATGCGTCAAACTACCGGTATGTACCAGGTAAACATTATAATCTCCGGAAAATATATATCATGGTACATTTTTACAACAGGTTCGACAGGGAGTTTTTAAAAAGGGGCTCACTCCATCGCTCACTCCGTAAAAAAGAAAAAAAACACTCGAAAACATACATATATACGAAGTATATTTTAGCCTTATTATACTGCCTGTAAGGTATTTCATATCAGTCAATATAACAAACATTATGCCCACACACTTTTTTCTACTCCATCCATGTCTTGAGCGCGATGTAACGGATATTGATCGCTGCTGCTTTAGGTCGCTGGGGGAATTTGTTTTGCTTGGTTGAGCGTTTTCCGGGAAACCGTAAGCAGCTTTCCCACGACAAGGACCTCAAGGTACGGCAGCCTCCGGCGGAAAGTATGGGTATGAGGCCACCAAACTTCCCAGGTGACAAAAGTAACAGCAATACAAGATCAAAACAACAGACATAAAGTATAGGTGATATCACCAGCAACGGCTGGAGGCCTCATTCCAACCCAATACTTTCATAATAGCAAAAAATACATCAGTAGTAGTCTTGTTGTCTACAGTAGTAGTATATGGAAGCACACGCGGGCACCAAGGGGGTTCAACATAATGGAACAACAAGCGTGGGTGTAAGAAGGCTGCCCCATCCCCTTAGTGGGCTTGGAGAAAGGCCTCGGAAGTTCTACTACGAAGTGGAAAGATGTGGAATACAAAAGCGGACCATCCCACCCACTCAACTTGAGTATACTATACTCAACCAGGAGCATTCCCAGAAAGAGCATGTAATTATGTCATTGGCAGCCAGGTTGTTACCCTCCATCGGGCATCTAGGACGATGCTCGCACGAGGGTGGTAATCAGGGGTGAGAGTCTCCAGCAACGGCTGGAGGCCTCATTCCAACCCAATACTTTCATAATGGCAGAATACATCAGTATATATAAAGTTGCGTTTTTTTTTTTGTTGTCTTGCGTTTGCCCACAGCTTTCCGCCCCCCGTGTACGCGCGCATACATACTGGAAAACGGAGAGGGGGTTGCAAGCTGCATCCCATGAGCAGCAGCAGCTTCCGCTTCGAGATCCAAGCGTTGATGGCGATGGAACAAGAAAAAGCACGAAAAAAAAAAACAGAAAAATAACCCGTCTGTTCTCTGGTGTTCTTTAAATAAATAAATGTAACAATTACATCTCGGATAGATCTGTCACGGCGAGCAGGAGACACTGTTCCATATTTTAGTAAATGACCCGGAGTTACAGGGCTTGGAAGGGATGTAATAATAGGAGGGGGTCGACCAAACGTGCGAGGGCTCGGCTGGAGCTTGGGGTAGGTCGATCACTTGGAAAGCACGAAAGACTCTGAAACTGTGAACCTGTGAACTTGAGCACTGTGAACCTCTGAAATGAGCGCTGATACTGAATCACTGGCACGAAACGCTTGCATATCCGACACATGGAACGCTACTGCATGCTCGTGACCTGTCCTGCTGGCCAAATCCGTCCGCTCGTTGGATCAAGAGACAACCAGGTCAGACACAATATCCTTGAATATGGTTTGCTGTCGAAGCCTGCAAAATCGTGGAGCACAAAGGGGTGCTCTCCGTAACAGATCATGATCTAGATCATCTATCTGTACGTACTGTTATACTGCAGTAGTTCAACGGCAGGTGAAGAACTACTGTATGTAACAGTATAGACTGCAGTGCACGAGAGATACAGGGATCACGATCGATCACGTTCCGCTGCTGCCTCTCTCTGCGCTCTCTCTCTCTCTCTCTCGTTGTACCGTTCACCGCTGACAGTCACAGATCACATAGTCAGGTGTTGTTGTCTTATGATATGAAATAGTATTGTCTGTGTACCCACCCTCAGGCGGGCGCGTTTCGGATTCTCGAAAACATTACCAGGGAGAAATTTTGTGACTACTGTGCCACTTTGTCCGAAAATATAAGGACCGTTTTCCCACTACTATTCAATCCAAACGATACTTATATTCTGGAACAATCGTGGTACTATTTACGGCGTTTCGCGCCGGCTCGGAGTCGCGCCCCACGAGTAACGGGCAGGAGTAACGGAAAGGTGTGTAGATTACCGTTACTATACCAGCCACCGATAATATATGACCGTTGGCCATCTCATATATATTTATGGGTGTAGCGGTTCCTTGCTTTACCTGCTCCGCGTACGACGAATGATCACAGTCACAGCCTTCAACGCAGAACCCAAAAATACTTGGGGAACCATATCCACAGTACAGGACATCCAATAAGAAACAGGAAATGTGGTCCAGAGGCTGAATTTCTTATTTGAGAGAGGGTGCTTCATACCAATTTCAAGATATTACGACTCCCGAATTTCTTATTTCCCTCTAAATCTCAGCAGCCTGGCTTTCTTATGAGCCTATCTCTTGTAGGTTATAGGTGTCCAGTGCTGTATACGAGCCGCGTTAACCCTCTTGAAACAACTTCGGAGCGAAAAGTTGACGGTAAATAGTGACGACGACTACGTACAGCAACGGTCACTGGGGGGTGGCTTATTCCGCAGGACGGGTTTGCAGTTAGTTTTTGCCTTCTGCGGCAATACTTTGTGACCGGTTGAGCTCCTCAATTGAGCAACTACCACCGGTTATATAGTATGACACTTTTACAAGTATGCTTTATTAAGGATACGTAGCTGCCATGCTACCCAGCAGTAGCCAGTAGTATATGCACTCTCCTTCACTCCTCTTCTTCTCTTCTCCTCTTCCTCTTCATCCTGTCCTCTTGGACAAGAGCGATAATAAACACACTGGCCTGAGCGCCATTCTTCTTGTTATGTGAGTTTCTGAGAGCTGAAGCTCGAGCAACATGGTTTGACACCGGCTGAAGTGTTTAATACCTCTGCGGCGGGCTGCCTGATCTAACTCAGGAGCCGCGCACACACGCCCACGACAGGAAATGCCCTAAGATGTTTGTGTCAGGACTGCTCGTAGCGTATATAGCAAGGTTGATGGTGGGACTGCGAAAACAAACTTTTTCGGAGTCAGTCATGTTTTTGGGGTGAGAGATACCGAGCTCTCTTCATCTGTGAGGAGCTGAGAAAAAAAGGACATCACAACCCTCGGGTTTTGGGGGGGGGGGTAATGTAAATCGGTTTCCGAGTTACAATCCAAGGAGACGTATGATACGTCAACGGGCGCAACATGGTCTACCTTGTGCTGCCGGGCGCATGCTGCTTGTGGACGATCGATAGTACCAAAGCGTATCATTGTTTAGGTCGCTATCCCTTATACACCCTATCATCCTAAAAAGGGGTCCCAAAGGAGTGTTGATTAATCATACGGCACGCGAGACTGTCCGCCCGCAACCCGCACAAAAGCAAAAAGGTCACGAAAAAAAAACAAAAACGTTGCGCTTCGTACGCCTCCCCCCCCCCCCCCAACCCAGCCACCCACCCACCCCGTGCCCACCCCCTTCCGAGTTGCAAGCGTAGAAAAGGTGCTTATAAGGAAAACAATTTTACTTCCAGCAAACATTCTCCTTTGCGGGAAACAATTTCCTTGCGGGACAAGAAAAAAAAGAAGCTGCCCTAGCAAACGAAACTCTTTCCTTCCGGGAAGTAATTCTCTTCCGGGGGAAAGGCCTCTCTCTTGCTTCCCCCCCCTCTCCCCCTTTCGGCAAAACGGCAAGAAAAAGGCGTAGTGGAAACCCCTCAATGATCTCCCTGAGGGAAACAACTTCTATCCGAGAAAATATGCCTTCCAGGGAAAACAAAAACTCCCGGGGAGAAAAAATGAACTTTTTTTCTCGAGGTCTCTTTTGATCCTTCACAAAAATCGTTTTTTTTTTCCAGCTCTGTCTTGATCCCACCCGCCCCCTCTCCACCTGCCCCCCCCCCCGCCCC
>MEHQ01003284.1:0-22464 GCA_008828725.1 Saccharina japonica | reverse complement strand
TCGCTACTATTTAGTGTGCCAAACTGCMCCATGTCACACTCGTCTATTTTTCTCATCTCCTCCTCTAACACATCCCTTTCCTCCTTGTACCTTTCACATTCTCCCACTATGTGAGTTCTACTCTCTATGGCCTTGCCACATGGGCATATCTGTGCATCTACTTCCTCCTCCTCCCGGCTACTGGTATACCTCCTTCTTTCTGGCAGGTCCAGGTCCCCTACACGAAATCGCAGTTTCAGCTTTTTTTACGAAGTCCATTGGGCCGTGCAGATACCTTTTCATTCCTAGGGTACGATGAAAACATACGTCGTAGTGTTTTTTTTCTTCTTTCCGTATTTTGTTATTCCCACACTATTATCTTGTTCCACACTATTCTCTTGTTTCCCGCATTATCTAAGCTTGTCACGAGATAAGCTACCCGTGTTCTAAACAAAAAACCGCGGTCACGGCTAGGTAGCCTTGGTTGGCATTCCAAGGTCTTTCGGAACCCAGAAACCCCACGAGACGCAGATAACCCCCCAGTCTCTCAAGCTGCGAACGCGATGCCTGCGGCAGCACCTGTTCTACACCGCTGCAATGCTCGGGGGGGGGGGGGGGGGTGTACTCATGTTGTGCACGGCCGTAGTCATATGACCATAGACCCTCGCATCCCTACAATGCCGGGACGGAGCGCGTTGGGTTTTCACCAACCAGGCAGACATTGCTTGCACCAAGCGCGAAACGCCGTGAGGTATTGGGCGAGTCGCATGGAGGGTGAGCTGCATCCTGCTAAGAACCGCCTCTGAGGTGGACTTGCATATGGACGACAGCTTCAATGAGTTAATTTAATTTCTGGTGTGGCCACTTCCGGAGACAGCAATGGGTTTTACTATGTAACTGCCTCGCGGACGCCTTACCATATTAACACTACGTGATACGACCATTCCCCTTGTGCGGAACAAAAGTTCTCCACCCCGCACAAATGATCTACTCGACCGCCAGCTTTGGTGACCGCCAAAAAAAGTAACAAAAACAAACGGCACCCTGGTTGTCTAGCTCACGCAGCGAGTGGCGTGTTTTACAGCGTCGTTGCCAACCGACGCCAACCCAACCTATAAATATATCATATATTAAGGGGGGCGTACTCTGTTGTGCACGGCCGTAGTCGTATGACCATAGACCCTCGCATCCCTACAACGCCGGGACGGAGCATGTCGGGCTTTCACCGACGAGACAGACATTGCAAGCACCAAGCGCGAAGCGCCGTGAGGTATCGAGCGAGCCGCATGGAGGGTGAGCCGCATCCAACGAAGAACCGCTTGTGAGGCGGACTTGCAAATTGACGACAGCTTCAATGAGCTAATATATTTTCCGGTGTGGTTATCCAGCGACAGCAATAGAGGGTGATGGAGGTTGGAGGGCGGGGGAGGCGGAGGGTGTGATGAAGTCCAGGGCGGGGGCAGGGGGGGGGGGGGGGGGGGGGGAGAGGGAGAGGAGCCTACTTTGTGACCCCGAATCTGAGTTACGAGTATTAATAAGGAGGAGGGGGGGGGGGGGGGGGGGGGGGGGGGGGGGGGTGGGGGGGGGGGGGGGGGGGGGGGGGGGGGGGGGGGGGGGGGGGGGGGGGGGGGGGGGGGGGGGGGGGGGGGGGGTGTAGGGGGGGGGGAGGGGGGGGGGGGGGGTGGGGGGGGGGGGGCAGGAGGGGGCACACAACCGAAAAAATGGTGGCTTTCCTTTGAAAATTATCTCGTCGAGAAATTTCCGGTACAACGCCTTCCTGGGTAGATCCCTTTTCAAAAGCCTAACCCTCTGATCCAAAACTATTAATAGGGGGGGCAAATGGGCACAAACGAAAACCAGATATGGCTTTCGTTTGAAACTATCTCGACAGGGGGGGGGGGGGGGGGGGGTATTGAAAAAAAAAGTTGACTTATTGTTTCCTGGGATCACAACAGTCCGGTTCTTCCCTCCAATATAGGGGGGGGGTGTACTCATGTCGTGCACGGCAGTAGTCATCTGACCATAGACCCTCGCATCCCTACAATGCCGGGACGGAGCATGTCGGGTTTTTACCGACCAGGCAGACATTGCTATTAATAGCACCAAGCGCGGAGTGAAACGTGAGGTGTTGGACGAGTCGCATGAAGGGTGAGCTGCATCCTACTAAGAACCGCTTGTGAGGAGGACTTGTATATGGATGGGTGGGGGGGGGGGAAGGAGGTACATGCAACGAAAAAAATATGGGTGGCTTTCTTTTGGATAATACCTGGGGTGTAGGAATGAATGGGGGGGGGCAAAAACTGCATGAAAATGTGGCTTTCTTTGGAAATATCTCGGCGATAAATTTCCATACACATCTCCCCTTTAAGGGAGATTTTTCAGAGCCAGTTTCCCCAACGCAAGAGGGGGGGGGTAGAGACACAACGAAAAATGGTGGCTTGGCTTCCTCGTCGAGATATTTCGACATTTTATTTTCATGCGCACACCAATCGCCACGAATCGCTCGGTGTTCATTTACTCTCTCTTTTTGTCGTCAAGAATTCCCGGCTTGAAGAAAAATTTGACCTACTGCTGTATCTTGCGTTTTATACGGTATGTATGGAGTAGCTTGTTTGGAAAATAGGATGCCTGGTATTATACGATATGTACGGGGTTTCCACACGAAAGTTGAAAAATTCTCAATCTCTCAATCGAGTGAGATACGTACCTACAATACCGGCAGCGTTTTTGTCGTTGTTGTTGTTGTTTAAGTTGTTTAAGTTGAAGTTGTTGTTGAAGTTTTATTGAAGTTGAAGTTGAAGTTTTATTGAAGTTTAATTATTGTTGTTGAAGTTGAAGTTGAAGTTGTCGAAGTTGAAGTTGAAGCTGTTGTTGAATTTGAAGTTGAAGCTGTTGTTGAAGTTGAAGTTGTTGTTGCTGTAAAAAAATCAAGGAAAGCAGAGTAAACTGTCTGTGTTTGTGTGTGTTTTTTTTGTGTTTTTCGTTTGTGGACGCATGCTACGGAAGAGGTGGGCACCATTCTGTTCTTCGGAGGGTGGTCGTGGTCACTCCAGGAGTTCTGTTCCTCAAACCAAAAAAATGATTTTTGGAGGGGGGAAAAAGTGCTACCAGGTACGCGATGAACAAATCCCATGGCCGAAGCATGTTTGTATACGCCGCTGTCGAGCGTGTTCTGCGTAACCACGCGGCTATACCATGAGTCGTCAAGGAGAGTAGTAGATAATGTTACTCGTACACCAAATACCAAATACGCACACACAAATAGAGCCAGTGCCTGTCGTCAAAGGCCCATCATAAACACCACACAGGAGTGAGCCGTACCTTTCCGCCACGCTCCACCCTCACATATATACGGGCAGAATCTTATCATCAAAGCCCGGGTCGTATCGTCATCGACTTCTCCTATAGGGAGCAGCATCCACGCCGAGGCATCCATCACCTCAGATCATAATGCCTCGCCACACCATATAAAACCCTAATCCCCGTAGACCAGTATGAACCCCCCACATATCGGGAAACCAGTATCGAGCAACCGCATACCACAAACAAAGAATTCAACGAAAAATAGTGCATCACAATAAAATTTCGGCGATTTTGGGTTAAGGAGCAGTCACCCCGTCATTCCGAAAATGTTTCGGCCAAAAAAAGGTATACCTTCTACAATTTTTCGGCCAAAAAAAGGTATACCTTCTACCTCTATCGCAGCACGCGGCGTATTGCACGAAGGAGACCAGACAATGTAAGGCCATGTTCATCGTGCGGTATGGTTACCTCGCTCCGTGGACGGCCAGTAAACCAGGCGCCCCCACCCGCCAGCATCAGGAATACGGGAAGGGGGACGGCATCCAAAGTGTTGCTTGGAAGGCATGTTCGTGCGAGGGGACAGGGGTTCACGGCGAGACGACACGGCATTGCTTCGGATTTACTTAGTTTCAGTATATTTTCGACGTTTGGCGACACACATGCTTTGGTGTTGGTCCTACGCATCCAGTTCTTCGAATATGTGCGGGAAAAAATGATAAAACTTGCCTTGGAGGGCTTGTTCAGAAAAAAACGTACAAAGGGAATGTTTTGTTGCTTCGGAAACGCCTGACTATTTTTTAGAGTGGGTCGTTCAATACCCGACGTGCTAATCGGTCCCGGTATTTGTGGGGGCGCGAAGGTCTATGGTCATACGACTACAGCCATACATGACATGAGTACACCCGTCCCCCCCGCGCCAAGAAGAGAAGGGGCGCGACTATTTGCAATCCAAGGACTGCAGCACTTAAGTGCAGTCCACACGCTATCGCCCTATCTCCAACCCTACCTCTAAAACCCCTGATTATATTTTGCCGGAGCCCTATAATGAACGCCCCGGAGGTTTCGACCTCTCTCGGTTAGCTATACTTTCTGAACCAGCCTCACTCCACACCCGTACCGAACAAAGTAGGCACACGCAGCGTTTCTGCACCCCAGGTGTACTTAAGTGCAGTCCACACGGTATTACCCTACCTCCAATTCTAAGCCTACCTCTATATAGCCCCTGAATATATTTCTGCACCACTAAGTGGGAGTAGAAGGGTGGCGAATGGGATCTGGTCTGGGTGGGATCAGGGTAGAGGTGTTGACCAATCAAAATGGAGGTGTAGTCTATTGGGCACCCCGTTTCACCCCTATGATAGACTAAAACACTCATTGGACTGCACTTAAGTGCTGCAGTCCATAGGTTTGCAAATAGTCGCCGTCGAAGAGAAGACGCCGAGCGGTAACTGGGTAGTTTCTAATGGTATTATGGCGTTTTATAAAGGTAAAAAGACGCCCCAGCTTGCGGTATCGAAAGAGTTTTCAGAATGATTTTTTGACAGAAATCTCTGATCCAAGGACCGCGGCAAAATATAATAAACGTCGGCAAAATACCAATCTTGTGAGTATGTATCGACAGACAGCCGGCGACGGGCTGAAATATTATCGTCGATAAGGGACGTCGATTCTCAGGCATCCCCTGCTCGCTCAGCGTCAGGCAGCCCAGTACTGTAATGGAATGGGCTAGGAAGGCCGGTAATTACCTCTGTATAGGTAATTGGTCCGTTTTCGTATAACTTGGATGGCATTCGTATTCGGGGTATTTATAAGATCTGAGGGCCATACGTGAAGCCCGCCCGAGTCAGATGTCATCTGGCTCGGGGATTCATATAATCTGCTTATCTTCTGCGCTTGATTCTACGGAAAGTGAGTAACACCAAGGATGCTTAATGGACAAACCTGCAAGGGGATACTCTGTGTCTCACCCAGTCTTATCACACTTGGCGTCGACGGCAGGACAAACATATAACAGTACCTTAACATTAGCCCCATACCGCATCATTGTTTATCCAGCACCTGACCTTCCCCAGGGTAGATGCATGCCTACGGTAGAGATGCACCTGGGTTTTTTCTTAGGGGGGGGTGGTTACTTAACCCTTATAGGACTGGAGTCCCGTTTTGGGGGAAAATTACTTAGAATTAGAGTGGTTTGTCCCCAAAACGGGACTGCAGTTCTAAAAGGGGTAAGGAGCTTTTATACCTCACACACACGGGGAAAAAAAAACTAATGTTCACGCGCATCGCCCAAGTCAGTAGCATCACCCCTCAGGATGCCACTAACGTTGAGATGGGAAGCCAGCGTTACACGGCCATGAGACAAAACGTGGCCAATTGTCGCAGTTCCGAGGCAGACAGGAATGACCTGGCAAATAAAAAAAAGTTCTATATGATACCCGATGAACCATTACCATGTGGCCCAAGTTATGAAAATGAACGATCTTGCAACACAAGAATGAAAAGTCCCACCATTTTTGGGTCAAGAAACTAACCCGATCATTTCAGAAAACGGTTCAGCAAAAACGTGCTACGTTTACCTTGCATAGCAAGCGTCGGTAGTATACTTCGTATACGGCCATGCATGGCAGGCGGCTAATGAGTGCCTCCCCCCCTCCCCGGCCGAGGGGGGCCCGCGGGACGTCGCCTCCGTAGGGTCCCGCTGAAGGCGCCGCTGTACACAAAGATACAAAAAAATCACGCTCTTCCATACTTTTGGGGTTCAAAATTTTACACACAAAACGTAGTATTCAAACAAACAAGCCTTCCTACATACATGGAAAACCAAATATATAGTCGGACCGTTGGCATCGCCTCAAGATAACACCCCCCCCTGTGGGATGGAGTTTCCTGAAGACAAATGCTACACACCCCGTGGGATGAAATTTCCGGAAGATAGCACATCCACCCCCCTGGGATGAAATTTCTTAGCCGACTGCCTCCCAAACAGGGGGGGGGGGGGGGGGCACAGACTGCACTGTTGTCGGTGAGGTACGAGTAGTTCCTGTCCGTGACTGGTTCCTCCCCTTTTGTCAGCAGGTCGCGCAGTCCCCTGATGAGCTCGTCAATCAATGAAAATGGTGTCTTTGGAAACACGCAAAATAGCACACCCCCTGGAATTAATTTCTTGAACCCAACACACCCCCTGGGATGAAATGTCCTCCAAGATTACACACCCCTCCTGGAATGAAATATCCTCCAGATAAATAACACAACCCCTAGACTGAAATCTCCTCAAGATGACACCCCCCTTGAAATTAAATCTCCTCAAGATAACGCAACCCCTTGGCTGAATTCCCAAGCCGATTTTCTCCCCAGATACGAGTGAATACGGTACATCAGTAGTGATAAACACGCAAGATGACACGCGGATTTCCTCTCAAGATAACACACTCCCTGGGATGAAATTTCTGAGCCGACTCTCTCCTCCAACAACGGCGGGCACACCACTATCAGCGAAGTAGTCCCTGCCCGTGATTGATTCATCCACCTGGGTCAGGAGGTTGCACAGCACCATGAGCCTGCCAGTGAAAATGTGCACACCTAGCAACACCCCAAAGGCTTGCACAAGCACGGTATACATCACGCAAGGTTATAGCACACCCCCTTTTGGAGGAATTTCAGAGCCGATTTCCTCCCGCCGAACACAAAGTCGGGCACACACTCTGTTGTCGGTGAAGTATGTAGAGTGCCTGTTCGTCATCGGTCTCTACACCTCGGTCGGTAGGTTTGCGCAGTCCCATGATGAGCCCAACAATGAAAATGGCGGGTGTGGAAACAACACGGAATATATGTCACACCCCCTGCTGGAATTAATTTCCTCAACACTACACTAAACCCTGGGATAAAATTTCTTCAAGAGATTACTTCACCCCCTGGGGTGAATTTCCTCAAGATTACACACCCCCTGCGACTAAACCTCGGAGCGTGCTACAATCGAGGTAGCACTTTTTGGATGAAATGGCTTCTGAATGATATAGCTCCTTAACTCCAAATCGTCTGATTTTCATTATAATGTCGCAATATTTTTCATTGTAAGGGCCCGTTTTAACGAAGAAAAAAAAAATCAATTTGGAAAAATAAAATAAAATCCGCTTTTCATTGGTCAACACGCGCACCAGCACCAAAGATTAGGATCTTGGGGGGTGCTGGTGCGTGTGTTGACCAATGAAATGCTAAGATAGAGGTGGCACTATACGATGGCGGATTTTTTTCTGAACGTCGGCTCCTTAACCCTTACGAGGACTGGAGTCCCGTTTTGGGGACAAATTACTTAGAATTAGAGTGGTTGTCCCCATAACGGGACTGCAGTTCTAAAAGGGTTAATGAGCTCAACACCTGACCCAAAAACTGATTTCGGAGGAAAACAAAAGTGCTACCTGCCCGATAAACAACCCCACCGCCTGAGCATAAGGGCCCGTTTTAACGAAGAAAAAATAAATCAAATTGGAAAAAAAATAAATCAAATCCGTTTTCGCTACTATTTAGTGTGCCAAACTGCMCCATGTCACACTCGTCTATTTTTCTCATCTCCTCCTCTAACACATCCCTTTCCTCCTTGTACCTTTCACATTCTCCCACTATGTGAGTTCTACTCTCTATGGCCTTGCCACATGGGCATATCTGTGCATCTACTTCCTCCTCCTCCCGGCTACTGGTATACCTCCTTCTTTCTGGCAGGTCCAGGTCCCCTACACGAAATCGCAGTTTCAGCTTTTTTTACGAAGTCCATTGGGCCGTGCAGATACCTTTTCATTCCTAGGTACGAATGAAAACATACAGTCGTAGTGTTTTTTTTCTTCTTTCCGTATTTTGTTATTCCCACACTATTATCTTGTTCCACACTATTCTCTTGTTTCCCGCATTATCTAAGCTTGTCACGAGATAAGCTACCCGTGTTCTAAACAAAAAACCGCGGTCACGGCTAGGTAGCCTTGGTTGGCATTCCAAGGTCTTTCGGAACCCAGAAACCCCACGAGACGCAGATAACCCCCCAGTCTCTCAAGCTGCGAACGCGATGCCTGCGGCAGCACCTGTTCTACACCGCTGCAATGCTCGGGGGGGGGGGGGGGGGTGTACTCATGTTGTGCACGGCCGTAGTCATATGACCATAGACCCTCGCATCCCTACAATGCCGGGACGGAGCGCGTTGGGTTTTCACCAACCAGGCAGACATTGCTTGCACCAAGCGCGAAACGCCGTGAGGTATTGGGCGAGTCGCATGGAGGGTGAGCTGCATCCTGCTAAGAACCGCCTCTGAGGTGGACTTGCATATGGACGACAGCTTCAATGAGTTAATTTAATTTCTGGTGTGGCCACTTCCGGAGACAGCAATGGGTTTTACTATGTAACTGCCTCGCGGACGCCTTACCATATTAACACTACGTGATACGACCATTCCCCTTGTGCGGAACAAATGTTCTCCACCCCGCACAAATGATCTACTCGACCGCCAGCTTTGGTGACCGCCAAAAAAAGTAACAAAAACAAACGGCACCCTGGTTGTCTAGCTCACGCAGCGAGTGGCGTGTTTTACAGCGTCGTTGCCAACCGACGCCAACCCAACCTATAAATATATCATATATTAAGGGGGGCGTACTCTGTTGTGCACGGCCGTAGTCGTATGACCATAGACCCTCGCATCCCTACAACGCCGGGACGGAGCATGTCGGGCTTTCACCGACGAGACAGACATTGCAAGCACCAAGCGCGAAGCGCCGTGAGGTATCGAGCGAGCCGCATGGAGGGTGAGCCGCATCCAACGAAGAACCGCTTGTGAGGCGGACTTGCAAATTGACGACAGCTTCAATGAGCTAATATATTTTCCGGTGTGGTTATCCAGCGACAGCAATAGAGGGTGATGGAGGTTGGAGGGCGGGGGAGGCGGAGGGTGTGATGAAGTCCAGGGCGGGGGCAGGGGGGGGGGGGGGGGGGGGGGAGAGGGAGAGGAGCCTACTTTGTGACCCCGAATCTGAGTTACGAGTATTAATAAGGAGGAGGGGGGGGGGGGGGGGGGGGGGGGGGGGGGGGGTGGGGGGGGGGGGGGGGGGGGGGGGGGGGGGGGGGGGGGGGGGGGGGGGGGGGGGGGGGGGGGGGGGGGGGGGGGTGTAGGGGGGGGGGAGGGGGGGGGGGGGGGTGGGGGGGGGGGGGCAGGAGGGGGCACACAACCGAAAAAATGGTGGCTTTCCTTTGAAAATTATCTCGTCGAGAAATTTCCGGTACAACGCCTTCCTGGGTAGATCCCTTTTCAAAAGCCTAACCCTCTGATCCAAAACTATTAATAGGGGGGGCAAATGGGCACAAACGAAAACCAGATATGGCTTTCGTTTGAAACTATCTCGACAGGGGGGGGGGGGGGGGGGGGTATTGAAAAAAAAAGTTGACTTATTGTTTCCTGGGATCACAACAGTCCGGTTCTTCCCTCCAATATAGGGGGGGGGTGTACTCATGTCGTGCACGGCAGTAGTCATCTGACCATAGACCCTCGCATCCCTACAATGCCGGGACGGAGCATGTCGGGTTTTTACCGACCAGGCAGACATTGCTATTAATAGCACCAAGCGCGGAGTGAAACGTGAGGTGTTGGACGAGTCGCATGAAGGGTGAGCTGCATCCTACTAAGAACCGCTTGTGAGGAGGACTTGTATATGGATGGGTGGGGGGGGGGGAAGGAGGTACATGCAACGAAAAAAATATGGGTGGCTTTCTTTTGGATAATACCTGGGGTGTAGGAATGAATGGGGGGGGGCAAAAACTGCATGAAAATGTGGCTTTCTTTGGAAATATCTCGGCGATAAATTTCCATACACATCTCCCCTTTAAGGGAGATTTTTCAGAGCCAGTTTCCCCAACGCAAGAGGGGGGGGGTAGAGACACAACGAAAAATGGTGGCTTGGCTTCCTCGTCGAGATATTTCGACATTTTATTTTCATGCGCACACCAATCGCCACGAATCGCTCGGTGTTCATTTACTCTCTCTTTTTGTCGTCAAGAATTCCCGGCTTGAAGAAAAATTTGACCTACTGCTGTATCTTGCGTTTTATACGGTATGTATGGAGTAGCTTGTTTGGAAAATAGGATGCCTGGTATTATACGATATGTACGGGGTTTCCACACGAAAGTTGAAAAATTCTCAATCTCTCAATCGAGTGAGATACGTACCTACAATACCGGCAGCGTTTTTGTCGTTGTTGTTGTTGTTTAAGTTGTTTAAGTTGAAGTTGTTGTTGAAGTTTTATTGAAGTTGAAGTTGAAGTTTTATTGAAGTTTAATTATTGTTGTTGAAGTTGAAGTTGAAGTTGTCGAAGTTGAAGTTGAAGCTGTTGTTGAATTTGAAGTTGAAGCTGTTGTTGAAGTTGAAGTTGTTGTTGCTGTAAAAAAATCAAGGAAAGCAGAGTAAACTGTCTGTGTTTGTGTGTGTTTTTTTTTGTGTTTTTCGTTTGTGGACGCATGCTACGGAAGAGGTGGGCACCATTCTGTTCTTCGGAGGGTGGTCGTGGTCACTCCAGGAGTTCTGTTCCTCAAACCAAAAAAATCATTTTTGGAGGGGGGAAAAAGTGCTACCAGGTACGCGATGAACAAATCCCATGGCCGAAGCATGTTTGTATACGCCGCTGTCGAGCGTGTTCTGCGTAACCACGCGGCTATACCATGAGTCGTCAAGGAGAGTAGTAGATAATGTTACTCGTACACCAAATACCAAATACGCACACACAAATAGAGCCAGTGCCTGTCGTCAAAGGCCCATCATAAACACCACACAGGAGTGAGCCGTACCTTTCCGCCACGCTCCACCCTCACATATATACGGGCAGAATCTTATCATCAAAGCCCGGGTCGTATCGTCATCGACTTCTCCTATAGGGAGCAGCATCCACGCCGAGGCATCCATCACCTCAGATCATAATGCCTCGCCACACCATATAAAACCCTAATCCCCGTAGACCAGTATGAACCCCCCACATATCGGGAAACCAGTATCGAGCAACCGCATACCACAAACAAAGAATTCAACGAAAAATAGTGCATCACAATAAAATTTCGGCGATTTTGGGTTAAGGAGCAGTCACCCCGTCATTCCGAAAATGTTTCGGCCAAAAAAAGGTATACCTTCTACAATTTTTCGGCCAAAAAAAGGTATACCTTCTACCTCTATCGCAGCACGCGGCGTATTGCACGAAGGAGACCAGACAATGTAAGGCCATGTTCATCGTGCGGTATGGTTACCTCGCTCCGTGGACGGCCAGTAAACCAGGCGCCCCCACCCGCCAGCATCAGGAATACGGGAAGGGGGACGGCATCCAAAGTGTTGCTTGGAAGGCATGTTCGTGCGAGGGGACAGGGGTTCACGGCGAGACGACACGGCATTGCTTCGGATTTACTTAGTTTCAGTATATTTTCGACGTTTGGCGACACACATGCTTTGGTGTTGGTCCTACGCATCCAGTTCTTCGAATATGTGCGGGAAAAAATGATAAAACTTGCCTTGGAGGGCTTGTTCAGAAAAAAACGTACAAAGGGAATGTTTTGTTGCTTCGGAAACGCCTGACTATTTTTTAGAGTGGGTCGTTCAATACCCGACGTGCTAATCGGTCCCGGTATTTGTGGGGGCGCGAAGGTCTATGGTCATACGACTACAGCCATACATGACATGAGTACACCCGTCCCCCCCGCGCCAAGAAGAGAAGGGGCGCGACTATTTGCAATCCAAGGACTGCAGCACTTAAGTGCAGTCCACACGCTATCGCCCTATCTCCAACCCTACCTCTAAAACCCCTGATTATATTTTGCCGGAGCCCTATAATGAACGCCCCGGAGGTTTCGACCTCTCTCGGTTAGCTATACTTTCTGAACCAGCCTCACTCCACACCCGTACCGAACAAAGTAGGCACACGCAGCGTTTCTGCACCCCAGGTGTACTTAAGTGCAGTCCACACGGTATTACCCTACCTCCAATTCTAAGCCTACCTCTATATAGCCCCTGAATATATTTCTGCACCACTAAGTGGGAGTAGAAGGGTGGCGAATGGGATCTGGTCTGGGTGGGATCAGGGTAGAGGTGTTGACCAATCAAAATGGAGGTGTAGTCTATTGGGCACCCCGTTTCACCCCTATGATAGACTAAAACACTCATTGGACTGCACTTAAGTGCTGCAGTCCATAGGTTTGCAAATAGTCGCCGTCGAAGAGAAGACGCCGAGCGGTAACTGGGTAGTTTCTAATGGTATTATGGCGTTTTATAAAGGTAAAAAGACGCCCCAGCTTGCGGTATCGAAAGAGTTTTCAGAATGATTTTTTGACAGAAATCTCTGATCCAAGGACCGCGGCAAAATATAATAAACGTCGGCAAAATACCAATCTTGTGAGTATGTATCGACAGACAGCCGGCGACGGGCTGAAATATTATCGTCGATAAGGGACGTCGATTCTCAGGCATCCCCTGCTCGCTCAGCGTCAGGCAGCCCAGTACTGTAATGGAATGGGCTAGGAAGGCCGGTAATTACCTCTGTATAGGTAATTGGTCCGTTTTCGTATAACTTGGATGGCATTCGTATTCGGGGTATTTATAAGATCTGAGGGCCATACGTGAAGCCCGCCCGAGTCAGATGTCATCTGGCTCGGGGATTCATATAATCTGCTTATCTTCTGCGCTTGATTCTGCAACAGAACGAGTAACACCAAGCAAGGATGCTTAGTAGACAAACCTGCAAGGGGATACTCTGTGTCTCACCCAGTCTTATCACACTTGGCGTCGACGGCAGGACAAACATATAACAGTACCTTAACATTAGCCCCATACCGCATAATTGTTATCCAGCACCTGACCTTCCCCAGGGCAGATGCATGCTACGGTAGAGATACACCTGTTTTTTTTCTGAGGGGGAGTGGTTACTTAAGGAGTTATATACCTCCCACGCACGAAAAAAAAAACAACTGATTTTGGTGGCAAAAAAAAAGTTCATATGATACCCGATGAACCATTACCATGTGGCCCAAGTTTCAATATGAACAATATTGCAACACAAAAAAAGGAAAGTCCCACCATTTTTGGGTTATATAGCCCATTCAGAACTGAAAAAAAATCCCCACACTAATTATAAGTAGTTTATCCCCAAATTCGTGGGACCAGTTCTTAAGGGGTTAAAGAACCCGATCATTCAGAAACCATTTCAGCCAAAAAGTGCTACGTTTACCGTACATAGCACGCGCCGGTAGTATATACGGCCATGGATGGCAGGCGGCTAATGGGTACCCCCCCCCCCCCTCCCCGGCCGAGGGGGGCCCGCGGGACGTCGCCTCCGTAGGGTCCCGCTGAAAGCGCCGCTGTACACAAATAAACAAAAAATCACGCTCTTCCATACTTTTGGGGTTCAAAGTTTTGCACGCAAAACGTAAGATACAAACAAACAAGCCTTTTCTAATACATGGAAAACAAATATGTAGTCGGGCCGTTGGCATCGGCTCAAGATGACACCCCCCCCTGTTGGATGGAGTTTCCTGAAGACAAATGCTACACACCCCGTGGGATGAAATTTCCGGAAGATAGCACATCCACCCCCCTGGGATGAAATTTCTTAGCCGACTGCCTCCCAAACAGGGGGGGGGGGGGGGGGCACAGACTGCACTGTTGTCGGTGAGGTACGAGTAGTTCCTGTCCGTGACTGGTTCCTCCCCTTTTGTCAGCAGGTCGCGCAGTCCCCTGATGAGCTCGTCAATCAATGAAAATGGTGTCTTTGGAAACACGCAAAATAGCACACCCCCTGGAATTAATTTCTTGAACCCAACACACCCCCTGGGATGAAATGTCCTCCAAGATTACACACCCCTCCTGGAATGAAATATCCTCCAGATAAATAACACAACCCCTAGACTGAAATCTCCTCAAGATGACACCCCCCTTGAAATTAAATCTCCTCAAGATAACGCAACCCCTTGGCTGAATTCCCAAGCCGATTTTCTCCCCAGATACGAGTGAATACGGTACATCAGTAGTGATAAACACGCAAGATGACACGCGGATTTCCTCTCAAGATAACACACTCCCTGGGATGAAATTTCTGAGCCGACTCTCTCCTCCAACAACGGCGGGCACACCACTATCAGCGAAGTAGTCCCTGCCCGTGATTGATTCATCCACCTGGGTCAGGAGGTTGCACAGCACCATGAGCCTGCCAGTGAAAATGTGCACACCTAGCAACACCCCAAAGGCTTGCACAAGCACGGTATACATCACGCAAGGTTATAGCACACCCCCTTTTGGAGGAATTTCAGAGCCGATTTCCTCCCGCCGAACACAAAGTCGGGCACACACTCTGTTGTCGGTGAAGTATGTAGAGTGCCTGTTCGTCATCGGTCTCTACACCTCGGTCGGTAGGTTTGCGCAGTCCCATGATGAGCCCAACAATGAAAATGGCGGCTGTGGAAACAACACGGAATATATGTCACACCCCCTGCTGGAATTAATTTCCTCAACACTACACTAAACCCTGGGATAAAATTTCTTCAAGAGATTACTTCACCCCCTGGGGTGAATTTCCTCAAGATTACACACCCCCTGCGACTAAACCTCGGAGCGTGCTACAATCGAGGTAGCACTTTTTGGATGAAATGGCTTCTGAATGATATAGCTCCTTAACTCCAAATCGTCTGATTTTCATTATAATGTCGCAATATTTTTCATTTAGGGCCCATATTAACGAATATAAAAAAAAAAACAATTTGGAAAAATAAAAATTCAAACTCGCTTTTCATTGGTCAACACACGCACCAGCACCAAAGATTAGGATCCTGGGGTATAAATATTGGCTGGTGGTGCGGGTTCTGACCAATGAAAAACGGATTTGATTTATTTTTTTTCCAATTTGATTTATTTTTTCTTCGTTAAAACGGGCCCTTAGACCTATGCCAATGGGAAAGCAAAGTTACCCAAAAATGTTTGAATTCCTAAGATCCCCGCCAGATTTTTCCAGAGCAAGCTTGCTTTGGGACCGATTCTTAAAACGGAATATTCCCAACTTTTGGAAAAGCCCGAAAAAGGCAATTCTCAGGCCGATGTTGGGACAAGATCGGCTTGAGAAAAACTCAGGCGAAGGATAGTTCGAAACGGCGAGATTCCGAGTCCTCGACAGACATGTATCGACGAAACCAACGACTGCGTCATGAATTCTGAACGCGGTGCGCTTGTTACGGGCTCCGACCCATCCTAGGGTCACCGTGTTCACACGATGGCCGGTGATATGTGGCGGGCGCTGGCCAGGCGTCTGATAAACAAACAATTGGCTGCTGGTGTGCATAAAACAGATGACAAAAAATTCTCGATCCGTCTCAAATGGCAAAAAATAGTTTTTTTTTCGGGTTTGGGAGAAGAGCGTAGGACACCGCCTGCAATCTCTCGCCTCCTAGACCATGGATCCACGTTATACCTTCAAGGCCGCCATCTACACTCGTTGGCCTTGCCCGGCCCGAAGCGGGTTGGCCGTGGGCTGAGTCTATGTCGAGATCGAAGGTCTATCGTCGCACGAGCTGATTTTTATCAGGGTGTTGACGATTTGCAGCGAGAAAAGGCAAATTGCGCCGCCTGCAGCCGTTTGAAAAAAAAAGAAAAAATCAAACATTTTTTCCCTTTTTTCCCACAGCGGCGGTACGAGCGGATCTTCAGCCTGAAAATTCCAGGCAAATATTTCAAAGATCGATTTCATTCTTTTGTTAATACCATCTGGCCCTTATCTTAGGGCCCATATTAACGAATATAAAAAAAAAAACAATTTGGAAAAATAAAAATTCAAACTCGCTTTTCATTGGTCAACACACGCACCAGCACCAAAGATTAGGATCCTGGGGTATAAATATTGGCTGGTGGTGCGGGTTCTGACCAATGAAAAACGGATTTGATTTATTTTTTTTCCAATTTGATTTATTTTTTCTTCGTTAAAACGGGCCCTTAGGCCATGGTGTTGCTCATCAAGCAGCANTTATCGAGTGCTTCGAACTATATCAGCAGCACTGGCGGTAAGGAATCAGAAAAATAAAGATACCTGGTGCAAAACTCAAGAGACTCCAACTAACTATAAACTGGTGAACCTGGGCCAAATATCCAAGCTTGTTGTCGACCCCAACAAAGCGAATTCTCCACTCTTTTCCGTCTTCATCGGTGATTAAAACAAGCCAAGTATGACTAACAGTCTTCGAGCATCGCCGTTCAACATCTAGTCAGCTTGGCAATCAGACTGAACTGAAAAACCGGTACACACCAAGTGTGGTATCATAGTAGGTAAGGATGCAAAGATGTATGCTAAGCGATAGAGGTGCACTACGATGGTTTTTTTCTGAAGGTGGTCACTTAACCCTTACGAGGACTGGAGTCCCGTTTTGGGGACAAATTACTTAGAATTAGAGTGGTTGTCCCCATAACGGGACTGCAGTTCTAAAAGGGTTAATGAGCTCAACACCTGACCCAAAAACTGATTTCGGAGGAAAACAAAAGTGCTACCTGCCCGATAAACAACCCCACCGCCTGAGCATAAGGGCCCGTTTTAACGAAGAAAAAATAAATCAAATTGGAAAAAAAATAAATCAAATCCGTTTTTCATTGGTCAGAACCCGCACCACCAGCCAATATTTATACCCCAGGATCCTAATCTTTGGTGCTGGTGCGTGTGTTGACCAATGAAAAGCGAGTTTGAATTTTTATTTTTCCAAATTGTTTTTTTTTTTATATTCGTTAATATGGGCCCTAAGGGCCATAAGAAAAAAAACGTTTAGAAAAAAAGGTATCCTAATCTATATCATTCGAGCCCACAGCAGTGATCATCGTAGCCGCGTCGAATAATGAACGTACGTGGTGCAAAACATCAAGAATATGCAACGGGAAACCTCGGCTAATGGATCAAAGATCCTTGTTGTCGCCATAAAAACAACCAGCCATCCATCATTACGTCTGCATCTATCCGGTGATTGAAAACAACACAAGTATGGCAAACCCAACCTCGAGCATTGTTGCCCTCAACACCAGCCCAGCTCGACAATCAAACTGAACTGGAAACTGACAATATCGAGTGTATCGAACTGTAGTATAGCGTAGCTTTGGCGGTAAGATGCGACAAAAAAATGAATCTGTGCGCAAATCCCCCCCCCCCCCCCCCCCTCCAATCTCGGTGTGCAGGCTACTGCAGGTATAGAGCTCATCGAGTGACCACCCTCAGAAAATGGCCTGTATGCAGGTGCACCTCTACCCTAGCATGCATCCCTCCTCAATATAACAAACCCCCTGGGATGAAGTTCCGAGCCGATTTTTCCTCCAAACACAAAGAGGAGCACACAACTGGCGGTGAAGCGGTAAACGTTTGTGATTGATCCCTCCAGCTCGGTCGGTAGGTTGCGTACGTTGACTGGTGACACGGTAAGGGGGGGGTCAAGATTAGATCGTGAATTTTCAGCCGGTCAGCGCCACTCAGGGGAGTGACTGCCTTACGTACCCCTTTGCCGTCGTAAACTTATCAGGCGTTTATGTTTTTGTGTGATATGTACCGTCCTGGGGATTTGTTTGAGATTGCTCTGCGCAAACACAAAAATATTTTATAGGCTACGTTTAGGTGCGGCTCGGAGCCTTTCGGCGGAGGGGGGCCACAGCGTAGTAGTGAAAGTGGGGGTGCTTCCCCCTATCGTAGCGCCAGTGCGGTACGTAGACCCATGATGAACTCGTAAAAATTAAAAATGGTGGCTGTAGAAACAACACGCAAATATATAGCACACCCAGCCCCTGGGATGATTTTCCGCAAGATGAGGTGTGCCGCGATAGAGGTGGCACTATACGATGGCGGATTTTGTTTCTGAACGGTCGGGCTCCTTAACCCTTCGAGGACTGGAGTCCCGTTTTGGGGACAAATTACTCAGAATTAGAGTGGATTGTCCCCAGAACGGGACTGCAGTCCTAAAGTCGTCGGGTTTCGATTTTTGTGTTGCACTATTGTTCATTGTATACTTATTACATGGTGTTGTTCATCGGGTATATATGTAGCACTTTTATTTTCCTCCAAAATCAGTTTTTGACTTGGAATTAGTATAAAGCTCCTTAAGTGACCACGCTAAGAAGGCAGAAATGGTGCATCACCTCTACCGTAAGCATGCGTCAAGATCATACACCCCCCCCCCCCCCCTGAGATGAAATTTCCTAAAAGATGACACAATTCGATGCGAGCCGACGAGGGAAAGCAAGGGCTGGATGAAATCTTCTCGCGATAAGAATTGCAAGGCATGAACCGTACAGAGTAGTGGGGAGGAGGAGGGAGAAGCGCCTGCTTTGTGTGACCCCGGATCTGAGTTATACGACTATTAATAGGGAGGAGAGATATAGGACAGGCGAAGATAATAAATAAGATGGGCAAAAAAAAACAAAAAACACATACTCATCCTGTTGACTGGATTTCCTCTCAAGATAACACCCCCCCTGAGACGAAATATTCTCAAGATAACACACCCCCTGGGATGAAATCTTCTCACGATAACACACCCCCTGGGATGAATTTCAGGGCCGTTTTTCTCCTCGAACAAAGAGGGGGGGAAACACGACTGTTGTTGTCGTGGGTGAAGTAGTGCCTGTTCGTGATTGATCCCTCCACGGTGGTCAGTAGGTTTGCGCAGTCCCATGATGAGCTCCACGATTGAAATGGCGGCTGTGTGAAACAAAAACCGCGATATATATCACACCCCTTGAGATGAATTTCCTCAAGGTATCACACCCCCTGGAATGAAATTTCCCCCAAGATAACACACCCCCTGGAAGGAATTTCCTCAAGAAATCACACCCCCTGGGATGAAATCTTCTCAAGATAACACGCCCCCTGGGATGAAATCTTCTCAAGATAATACACCCCCTGGAATGAATTTCAGAACCGATTGTCTCCTCGAACAAAGAGGGGGGCACACGACTGTTGTTGTCGTGGATAAAATAGTGCCTGTCCAGCGATTGATCCCTCCATCTCGATCAGTAGGTTTGCGCAGTCCCATGATGAGCTCGACAATGGAAATGGCGGCGGTGTGAAACAAAAATCGCGACATATATCACACCCCTTGAGATGAATTTCCTAACACACCCCCTGAGATGTTTTTTTTTCCAAGATATCACACCCCCTGATATCAATTTCCTTAAGACTACACACCCCTGTGATGAAATTTCCTGGAGATAACACACCCCCTGGAAGGAATTTCCTCAAGATAACACACCCCCTGGGATGAAATCTTCTCAAGATAACACTCCCTGGGATTATTTTCAGAGCCGATTTTCTCCTCGAACAAAGAGGGGGGCACACAACTTTTGTTGTCGTGGGTGAAGTAGTGCCTGTCCAGTGATTTATCCCTCCTTCTCGATCAGTAGGTTTGCGCAGTCCCATGATGAGCTCGACAATGGAAACGGCGGCTGTGTGAAACAAAAATCGCGATATATATCACACCCCTTGAGATGAATTTCCTCAAGGTAACACACCCCCTGAGATGTTTTTTTTTTCAAGATATCACACCCCCTGAGATCAATTTCCTTAAGACTACACATCCCCTGTGATGAAATTTCCTGGAGATAACATACCCCCTGGAAGGAATTTCCTCAAGATAACACACCCCCTGGAATGAAATCTTCTCAAGATAACACTCCCTGGGATTATTTTCAGAGCCGATTTTCTCCTCGAACAAAGAGGGGGGCACACAACTTTTGTTGTTGTCGTCGTGAGATAGTGCCCGCTCGTGATTGACCCCTCCATCTCGATCAGTTGGTTTGCGTAGTCCCATGATGAGCTCGACAATTGAAATGGCGGCTGTGGAAACAACACGCAAGATATCACACCCCCCCTGGAGTGATTTTCCTCCAGGTAGCACACCCCCTGGAATGATTTTTTACCAAAATAACACACCCCCTCGGACGATTTTGTATCAAAACACACCCCCTGCGACTTTTTTTTCTCAAGATAACATGCCCCCTGGGATGAATTTCCTCCAGATAACACACCCCCTGGGATGAAATTTCCGAGTCGATTTTCCGCCTAACAAGGGGGGGACACAAACAACCAAAATGACGCAGTAAATCTATGATAACACTCTTGTAGGGATACGATCCAACAACAAGAAGATACGATCTAAGATGACAAAAAAAAACAGATCTATACACACACCTGGATACTTGCCTGTTGTTCTACATTGCTCATACAAGATAGCACACCAAAAAAATACCAGGTCCCCTTCCCCTAGACACCTATTCACAATAAGAAACAGGAACTCTGGTCCAGGCTGGATTTCTTATTTGAGAGAGGGTGTTTCCTACACTAATTTCAAGATAACGACTCTCGAATTTCTTATTTTCCTCGAAATCTCGGCCTCGCTTTCGTATTATGAATAGGCCTGTTTCTTATCAGGTCCCCTTCCCCTAGATAGTATACCGCCTCGTTGCACCCAAGTTCAATGTCTCATCCAAAGAGGGTCTGTCACTCCGCTCCGCGTGTAGAGACCCGAGGTATACCGACCCACTTCCTTTACGAGAGCTGAGCATTCCCCGTCTTTTTTTCCTTTTCGCTTTTTCTCTTCTCTTTTTCTCTTCTGTTTTTTTTTTTCATGCACCTGGATTTCTAGCAGGGTAGTAGGTCTTGCCTGTCGCATATGGCATTGCATTGTCCGCTCTGCTTACTGCACTGCAGTGTAGCATCTCTGCTGTGTCGTAGTTTTGTGACCACATCATAACTGGTACCTCTCTAGGATGAAGAATCGGCACGGACACTGACTGGGTGTGCTGGATGTCGACGGGTAGAAAGGAAGGTTTAATTATTGTGAAGAACACACACAACAACCCACACAACAAGATATGACCTTCTTGGGGCGTCCGCCCCTCATCATATAAAACTCCTTCACAGTGGGGGTCCCCCCATAAGGCAGTCTGAGTATGATAAGGCCGTATCCCGATATAAGGCGTTCAAAATCGCTTGGCGCGACTGGGGAATCGCACTCATAAAACCTCGAATGAATAAGGCGGTTTCCCTCTACAACATCCCACGGTAGGGGCGCAGCTGAATTTTCCGAGCTCCTCACATGAGGAGCTCAATATCTCACCCGAAACATGACTGACTTCGGAAACGTTCGTTCGCGCAACCCGAGTAAAACTTCCAATGCGGTGGTTCAAAAACAAATCTACCAGTAAAATAATAATGATGAGATTATCCGGTGGTTACTAACGTGAGGAGCTCAACCGGTCAGAAAATAGTAAGCCAAAAAGTGGTACCCCTACCGTGGGATTGCTCCAGGGCGGTCATATTGCTCTGGCACACCAACGCCTTTTACTGGGCGACCCATACTGCTGTATCGCGAATTCCGTCTGTTTGCCAAGCGATTCCACAGGCACTATTATTATCGCGGGCAGCCAGCCGGCACTATAATAGAGGGACCACTACTGCTGCTGTATAACCCTATGTGAGGGTATTACCTGCTGAGCTATAGGGGTAAAAGATCGATCGATTACCCAGCCCAGGGTAATCCTTATAACACTCTCCCCCCCTCTGAACCGCGGGATATTTGGGACGTCGGTACCGTATACGGCCGTACGTTGACTTACTATCCGCTCCGTTTCAATACCTGGGGAACCAGGGAGACGTGCTTTTTGGGAACGCACGCGCAAGCGTTTCTGAAAAAAGAAACGTTCGAAGTGAGATTCGAACCCGTGTCCTCGACGACGTCAAATGTGAGGGTATTACCTGCTGAGCTATAGGGGTAACAGATCGATTTTTTACCCCGATAGCTCAGCAGGTAATACCCTCACATTTGACGTCGTCGAGGACACGGGTTCGAATCTCACTTCAAACGTTTTCTTTTATAGAAACGCTTGCGCGTGCGTCCCTAAAATAACACGTCTCCCTGGTTCCCCAGGTATTGAAACGAAGCGGGTAGGTCAACGTACGGCCGTATACGGTACCGACGTCCCAAATATCCCGCCGTTCAGAGGGGGGGAGAGTGTTACAAGGATTACCCTGGGCTGGGTAATCGATCGATCTTTTACTCCGATAGCTCAGCAGGTAATACCCTCACACCTAGCCCTGGAGATGCAAGACGTGTGCCTATGATAGAGGTATATACGAGTATAATAGCATTTTTTTGGCGAAAACTATTTCTGCCTGA
>MEHQ01000143.1:11743-35885 GCA_008828725.1 Saccharina japonica | reverse complement strand
TCGATGATAGTGGGATCAAGTTTCAGTGATTTCGTGTTCAAGAGTTTGTGGAAGGCTCTCATCCACCATTCACGAATTAGCACTTTATCCCGTAGCAGCGTGCCATCCTAGTCCCTTATGAACTGCTCGCTTCGCGCTTTCTTGCCCTCCAACCCTACAGTACCCTTCAGGTGCTTGTAAAAGCCTCGCTGGTCGTTATCAGCTAGGAGTCTCTCGGTTTCGGCTAGGTACTCTTCGAAATACGCATGTACCCCTACAGCGACCACCTCCCGAAGATTCGCACACGCGGTCCTCAGAGTCTTCCACGCGGTACTATCTCGGGGGTGGGCGCGTAGGTGCTGTCGCGCATCTTCCTTTGCGGACCATAATATTTTGAAGCCAGCCGAGGTTTCGGCCGACTCACGCCATCCACGCTTGCGTGGCTGGTGCGATGTGGGTGGTACCTCGGCTTCTACCGCATCGATGATGGTTGAGGTGAACATAGTAACCATACCAGCAACGTTGTGTCGTTGGAAATGTTGGTTGAGAGTGGAAACGACTCTCGCAACTACTCGCTCACGACATTTTCCGTCGGACATGAACACCTTGCGGTCAAACGGTCGGCCTTTTGGCGTCTTGCGTGCTTGTCGGTTCGATGAAAAATGTCCAGAGAGACGAACCTTCATGTGTACGATGTTGTGGTTTGAATCAGCCTCAGCTGGTCGTGGAGGCTGAGGGACAACTTTAAAATCGTGTACTCTAGGCCGATGGACTTGACGGGTTAGGATGTAATCAATGCCCTTCAGGCCATTCGGGCCGGTGCCGTTGTGAGTATGCGAGATTCCACCCTTGCGTTTGCTGAAACAAGTGTTGGTGAGAGCTAGCTTGCAATTGGTAGCGAACGGCAGAAGTCGTTTGCCATTATCGTTGATCAAATCGCGGCGCGTATGCTCCCAGAACTCTGTTTTCATATCATCGCACCCTAGTCTCTGCGAGTTCGTGCATTAGCATCCATCAGTACGAACACAACACTCTCTAGCTTGGATCTGTCTCGACTAGGTCCTCCAGCTTTTCCAGAAAAACGTTTCAGCTCGGTGTCTTTGGTACACTCTGTTGGGGCATAAGCAACGACGAAATTAACTGCCTCGTATTTACCAGTCAAGCTCGAAACGCATCGACAAAGCCGTTCGTCTATGAAATCGTGGGTATACACAGACTTACGGCATATAGACTCCTTGACTGCCAAACCAACCCCATACAACCCCTGTCTGGCTGCTGTTTCCTCCTGACCTGAACAAAACACTTGATACCCAGCAGCGTGGAATGTCGTCCTGCCGGCTCGTCCGAGTTTCCTGCAGACCGACGAAGTCACAGCCAAGCTGTTGCACCTTCGTCAGGATGCGCTCGTCATGTCCATACCCGTTCTTCCCCTTTACAGCCAGGGTGCGCACGTTGTAGGTCGCTACCGCCACAAGTGCCTCCTTCTGCCTCGTACGAGCCTCACGTGCTGACTTCCTCGCCAGCTGACGTGAGGCCCGTCCCCTCCTCCGTTTTTTCTTCTTTTGCATTGTTTTCCTCTCTATTGCTAAACTGGCTCTTCTCTCGGTCCTAGCCCGGTTCGCGCCTTGGTTTCCATTGACCTGGTGCAGCCGTCCCAGCCAACGCCGACACTCTCGTCCTTCCTGTCGCGTATGCGTACCCACGCGATGGCCAGCCTCTCCACTCCCCAGGCTGCACACCTTGCGCTCTCTGCTGTGGTGATATTCCCGCGTTGCTCTCAGGGGGATGAACTCCTTGGCGTTGGGGTTTAAAATAAAAGGCATCACCACCACCCCGCGCGGTCTTTACGGCGACAGGTTTGCCAGCCAGACCGCGCAGGAATCCCTCTCCACCAAGCCCGAGGCTCGCTTGGGTGTGCCGCTAGACCGTTGCGGGTCCTTGCGGGGTTCCTCGGCCCACCCCAAGGCGGGGCAGGCCAGAGACCACAATGTGATTCACACGTACTAATATCGGGGGCCAGAACCCATGACGACCCAACGCCAACGCGCACCCGTACACAGAAGTGTCTCACCCCAAAAACAAACAACAACACTGGGCCTCCGCGGCCCCATCTCTTTCGAGCATGCGGAACACACAACAAACCCCCCCTGTACACCCACGCTCCCCACATTGTTTCAAATAAAACGATGTGTGGCAGTCCAACGAATGCTGCTTGACCCTCACCACTATGCTTGGTTACTGCCGCGCTCCGCCTCCTCGGGAAAATTGACCGCCTTGCGCCGACGTCTCCAACACACCGCGTACCCAGACCACCGTGCACAGCAAAACGATCAAGAGCGGTACAGCAGCAGCACAACAGTAGCAGCAGCACGGGCATTGCTGTAACATAGAAACGTGATGGCTTACCCAAAAATCAGAACATGCGAGCGTTTTGTAGTGCTTGGAAAAATGGCCTCCTTGCTCCAACGTCTCCAACATATTACGCACACGTCTCCAACACACCCCGTACCCACGTCACCATGCACAGCACATAAGCAAGAGCGGTACCTTGGCGGTACGGCAACAATACAACAGCAGCAGTAGTACGGGTATTATAGCTGTAACATAGAAACGTGACCAAAATATGAGAAAAAATAGAGTTACCCCCGTTGCAAAGAAAATTTGACCAACATTTTGACAAAATCTGTTTGTTTTGCTCGGAAACAAACGCCCCGCCGCTGTGGTCGGTTCGCCAGCCGCCACAAAAAAAGCAAACAACGCGAGAGAAAAGCGAGCACACAAACGTACATACCGAACTGGTTTTGAAAGCACCAAGCTGCCTAGAACACGGCACACGAGACTGCACAAGCCCTACCCGCTTGGTATAGCGACGATATATGTAGTAGAAGCACGGCGCTGCTGTTCCTGGCCGGCGACGAGCTCGGTAGCTTCTGTAATCGCGAGTGGTGTGAGGCGGCTCTACGAAAGCAGGTCCCTTCTATGCCCCATAGCTTACAGCACGACAAATTCTTGAGCTCGAATCTCTGCTTTTTCGTAACCACCGACCTGAGTGGTGGGCGAGACTTCTTCGTGAGGCGACCACCGGACCTTGCGCGCCTCGTCTTGCAAAAAGACACTCTCCTGAACACCTCCCCACACTGTTGGCTTGACGGCTTGGAAGCCCTTTGCTTGATGTCTGCTCGTCAGCGCAACCCCCGACTATCTTATGGAGGTGTTCACTTCGGTACTGCTTATTATGGTGTACGTGGTCACATTTCGTCCAATGCACGTATGGACCACTTCAGGATCTACATTCAACATACGATTGACCAATCCTTCCGTACGTACAAAACTCATATTCCCCGACTCGCTGTGCTCCCCTTGGAAATATTATGCATATACTTCTAATCGATTTCGTATAATGACGACCTTGCACCAACACTCTACAATATTCTCAGACAATCTTCCCCCCTTCCTTGATATATCAAAATAAAGCCATTGATTGTCGATCCAAGTCGACCACAACTGAAAATACATGAAATATTTCCCCCCTGCTGTACGTAGGGCCAACCATGAGCGTTCGCAGTTTAGCCTTCCTGTGGTTATTCTGCGGTTTTACAGGAAACATTAGAAATACTGCTGTAGCACCGCCAACGTACACAAGAGAAAATGCTACCCTCAATGTATCAATCTATTCTCGGGTATTTCATCATGTTTACCTCTTACATAAAATATCACGATCCTTCTCAATCTTGAAAAACAAAATTCCATGTATCCCCCAGTCCATTATAAAGCAATGACCAGCAATCTGATCATTAAAATATGCGAATAATGGACATGTTACGTATCTGCTAATCGAGGTAATAGTCATTACCACGAGTAGCAACATAATATAGTCAGTAAAACATTAGAAACAATAAAAAACATCATACCTCCTATCATACCGTTCCCCGAAACCAATGTTCAAACTCAAGAATGGTCGAACATACAAATAAACAATACGACCTGGTAGACTACAGGTTATCAGAGCTCCCCACGTATCCTTCAGTTTTTCTTCAACCATTCAACAAAACAAAACATCCATTCAATCTATACCCAAACGAAGTCAAAATAAAGTACCGGATGTGTTGCCACCGGCAATGTACCTACGTCAGCAAAGTCATGCACTGCCAAAAACAAAAATACCGGGTATAATGCACTTTCAAATTCCCACCATGCCCTCGATGCCCCCCCGTGCCCCCCCCCGCTCCTTCCCCCAGCCGCAGCTACAATGGCTCCTGAATTGTCTTTGCAGCACGACTCGGGTCGGAACACCTGAAGGGGGGGGCATGTTGCAGGTGTCGTTCCATAGTGGATTGACTCGGGAAATGCAAGGGCATATAACGGACCGATTAGGCTGATCTACATTGTTATGAAGACAACACTCAAGTTCAGTCGATCACTGTCGAAACTCAAAATAAAGGGTTGTGTTTTAATATCAATACCAGAAATCATATATTCGGCAACCTACTCTTACTCTCTGTTTCCTTCTGATATCATAGAATATCAAACCAGACAAGACAAAATGCAAGTTCCATCCGCATTTTTCCTTACGTTCTACTTAATATACTGTGATCTACCGAAATATACAGCACAAAGCATGCAGTACCCAACATAATAATTTGCCTTTTTCACGCGTCCTGCATACACTAATTCTGCATTGCTCGTAAAAGAAGAACGCTGATAAAACATTGACTAAATGTCCTCAGATGTGTTGCATATGCTACAATCATCAGGGTCGAACTAAACACAGACATTTCCATAGTCCACAATGATCGCTTTTTGGTATTCCTTCAACACATATTACAACATGGACGATAAACATATCACATGACTCCTGTTTTGGGCTATTGTAAATGACTGTCGTGCTCGTCGACTGTTGTTGTCCGTACATATACATCAAATACATGTAGAATGCGCTGTTCCAAGTAACTCTGAACTACAGTACATATATATATTTCCAAGAAAACGAAATGACTGATATGCCTTAAAGAACACAGATAAATCACAGATTACCGATAGTGTAGTAGTCCCACGAAAACCTATACATGCATCCTTCACGAGTATCAGAAAAATGTGGATATTTGCCCAGCGTGACAGGTAGCAGTGCACCGTACTCGTAGCGCGAGTTAACTGAGCTACAAGCAGTAGGACGCGGTCGGCAGTAATCAAGTCTGGCTATCACCAACCACACCTAAACTCAATTCTCGAACAAGCATCCATCATCCTTGCATAGCAACTCTCAAAAGTTAAACACGAGCATACCAAGTACACGACACTCACTGTTGGTTAAAACCCGCTGACAAGAAAAACTTTGGTAACAGTTGTACGTTCTATCTCAGCAAACGTCTCAAACACCTGAGCCAACCAACACAAAAAAATGCGAAAACAATAAAATACGTGCCTTATGCAAGCAAGACGCGTTGTCCTGTAGACGGCGAGTGATCTTGAATCTCTCGCGGTCCATCTCTCGCTTCGGCTTTGTGAGGCGACGACCAGGCGGCTCCTGCCCCCAGCTCATCACCAAGACGCCTGACCACCCCTTCGCACATTTCTCTCCCCTAGTCTTCCATATCTCCCCTCCATGTTCCACCACGCCAATCCCCTCTCTTTCCCATTCGGACTTGCCTTCCTCCTCGCAGTGCTCTCTTCCATCTCCCCCGACACCATACCACCTTGTCCCCAAAGAAACCGATCTTGCGATGTGAGTTTCCAGTCCAACTGTCGAGCCCGGCCACAAAGGCGGTGGCCACGGGGACGGCGTGACCGTGCCCGGAAGCTGTTGCTGCTGCGGCGGTAACCACATCGCCGGCGCCTGCTGCTGCTGCACTGATGACGGTGGTGGCGGTGACGCTTGCTGCTTCAGCTCCGCGGACGTCTCCGCTAAAAATAGTCCCGTCTCCTCCTGAAACTCTCGCTAGATTTCGGAACCGCAACCACCATCATCCATTGCATCTTCCACTTCAACCACCATATTCTCCTCACCAAAATCCAGTTCTTCCCCCGCAACCACCATCTCCTTGCCATCAGCCGAAACTTGTGACTCCTGCCGCGACTCCTGCTGCTGCGGCGAATGCTCCGGCGACAGCGGCGACGTCTCCGGTAACTCCCGGTTCAACCACCACTCCGGTTCCTCGGTCCACAGCGGCGGTAGCGATGGCTCCTTCCCCACCGCTTCCGTTGCGTGAGGTGATGGGGAAGACAGTGATGGTTGCGGTAAAGCCAATTCCTGCTTCCTCCCCGCCTGCTTCGCCCTGCGCCCTTCCTCCAATAAAACCAAATCCTTATCCTCATCCTGGTCGTGCGGTGGTGGCGAAGCTCTCAGTTGCTGCTCGCTTTCCACCACCTGCTCTTTTAGACTCCCCTTGTTATGCTTAACCTCCACCACCAGCTCCCGTTCTCGCTCTTGCTCCATCCGGTAGAGCCCAACGTTTACCATACAATCTACGAGCTCCTTTTGCTGCGCCTTAATTTCTTGGTCTTCTTGAATAGTCAGTTGTCTCGCGATCTCAACCAGCACCCAAGCAAGCCGGTCATTAGGCGTCGGAATGGCGTCGCTGTATCTGGCGCCCGCACTCTCATCGACTGCTCTATGATTTCGCGCTTGTTCTAGGGCGCTTTTGGCTTCACGCTGGACCTCCATCGCCGCTACGTTTGCGGCGGCGATCTTCCTGACCTCTTCGACATAGGTCATTCGTTCGGCAAGGGGGAGCTCGAGTATGGACCCCACCATATTTCGGAGCTGACGTCGAACCCAACACGAGCTGGCTTTCTCGGTCTCCTCCGCACGTAATCCTAATACATCACACGAGTTCCATCTTGTTACCGTGCCCTCCGCATGAGCTGCAAAGATCTTCAACCGCTAGCGTAAGACGCAATGTCGTGCACGAAGCCCGGTTCGCCTCGCGGAGAGGGTGATGGAGCCTTGGGATGGACGCCGAGAAGATGAAAAGATGAAAATGTTTATCCAGAAGTAGAAGAAGAAAAATATAAGTTGAATACGTAGAAAAGACGAAGAAATGAATGCCATCGGGATTCATCCAGAACCAAACATACCGTTGCAGGCATGTTTCTACCGGGGTAATATACTGAGAATATACCACGTCAACATCTTCAACCAATAGAAAGCTCCCAATCCCAATACGAAATTCTCCTACAATACTCGTACGTGAATCATACATCCGTAGTATACATGAACATACTGCTTATCAGGCAGACTGCAAGTACTCGATCGCATAGGGGAGGAGGAGAGGAGCCTACTTTGTGACCCCGGATCTGAGTTACGACTAGGGAGGGAGAAGGACGGAAGTGCGAAGATAATAAAGGGGATGGACAAAAAAAAAAAAACGGGTGTAAGGGCCCCTTCTGTGAGGAATTAATGGCATCATGGTTCGTTTTGTGAAACTACGTCGCATCTATTCATATGTATGATGGGGTATTGTAGTTGGGGCAATTCGCCGTCTAAGGTATAGTGTTAGTTGCGCCAATTCGCCGTCTGAGGTATATTGTACGCCACGAGAGGAATCTCGGATTCAATATGTGGCATGCCGGTCGCCCCGGTAGTATAGTGGTCAGCTTCAAAGACTACTACCATTGGTACCCAGGATCGAATCCCACCGTGGTGAGAGATTTTGTCTTTATTTGAAAAAATAAAAAGGAACCAATTGCTGAGAGCGCCTTCGTGGCGTGGGTAGGCGGAGTCCGACGCAAGTCGACGAGGGAAGAAAGTGCTGAAACCTTCTCGCGATAAAAATGCAAGGCAAGAACCGTAGTGGGGGGGGAGGGAGAAGAGCCTACTTTGTGACCCCGGATCTGAGTTACGTCCAGGAAGGAGAGAGAAAGGAAGGGCGAAGATAATAAATGGGATGGACAAAAAAAAAAAAAAAAAAAAATGTTATGCCATGAATGCACGAATCGTTCATCAGGCCCGTTACCCGCGGGGAGATGCCCTTATATTTATTTGTGTGGTACGTACGTAGCTTATGGAGCCAGCAGTGGCATTATACAATGGTGTCCTGATCAATGTGGTTACTGTGTGGTATGCGTATACGAACAGTTGATTGTGTACCACATACATCGTTACAATTTATGGTACAATAAGTAACGGAATATGCACGTCTGCATATATGCTCTCATACGCACGTATTGGAAGACTGAAGTATGGTATGTAAGGTAGGGTCAGTATTTATGGCTCAGCCGCATGAGCATCTTGTATGGTACGATATAATTATCCAAGTATGGTTTGAGAGCGCTTGCCGCTGTTTTTATGGTTCGGGGACGAGGCGAGCTTGGGCGAGAAGGGGCCCTCTCTTGGGCACTTCCATTTGACTTCGGAGTTGAGTTCCTTTTTACCCCTCCTCCTCTCGTCACCCTCTACGGAGGTGGCAATAATAATATACACATTCATCTATCTTCCCACCGCCTCATGGCACCTCGACTGTCTACCCACCGCTCTGCGTGAGCAAGGCACTGCGCCGAGCACCTCTGCACCGGGTTTATCCAACACCTTCGGTATATAAAAAAAGGGTACTTCTTGAGTGTTGAAAATATATATTTTTCTTTTTTTACAGCAACAATAATATTTATGGTATAATAACACCATACCAGTACTGCTTACGGAAAACGGCATATCCCCAGTTCTAATGCTCGGACCTTCGACCGACCAACGTATAGCTTGTTCGTTATAGTCTCTAGGAGGTATTGGGGCTCTTGGATCTGCAAGGGAGGGCAAGCATTGCTGTGTTTGCATCACCAAACGAAAGTGCTCCGCATCAAATTTTTGATCGTTTCGAAGCACCTGTTTGGTATCTACACTCTGCTGTGGCCATGTAGGACGCTACGAACGGTCGAGCTAGAGGCTCAGGTACGTTCACCTAGTGCTCGGCGTCCTCGTCGAAAATTTGAGTTAAAATAGCACCAGCAGCCGGAGAAACTGCTATTTTCCAAATTCGTCTTGGGTACCAGGGGTAAGGCGAGTCGTTTTCGAGTAAGACGCACTTTGCGTGATGAACAAGACGTCTGATCGATATGCGTCCTGAGACACAAATATATGTTGACCATTATTTAGGCTCTCTGCAACTACTCATTGGTCGAAGGTCTGAGCATTAAAACTGGAGAAAAGCCGTTTTCCGTAGGGAGTCGCGAAAATGTGGAAATTGTACCAGAAATAGTATTGCAACTGAAAAAACAAACGGATTATTTTTTCATTTGGTCGTATATATTTGTGTCCGAAGGGGCCCCTTCATGTTGAAGGCAACAAAACAAGCTGTTGTGAGAGAGACAAGACAAAAAACACTGCACTTACTCTGACTTAATTGTAAATAAAGTACTATTAATCGCAAGTAAATTATATGCAAAGGACGTATAATATATACTAGCATACTAAATTTCAATTAAACAATGTACGGCCAATCCTAGGCCATGCTTTGGCAAGTAATATACGGTGTTACCACCGTGTCGGCCCCCGTATCATAATCTCGACACATCAAAATCTCGAGGTTTTTGTTCATGGCTTTCGAGCGCTCTCGTCGAGGATCGGGTTCGATGCCACTCACCCTTATTTACCCCTGCTTACCTCGCCGTGATCTCGTGCGGCGGCCGAGAGACAATCGAGAAGTCGGCAACAGCTTGAGTTTTGGGTGGCATGCTCGAGCATTTCTTCGAATTTTAACGGGGGCGGTTGTAGTAATAATGCGCTAATACAAAGGGTTGCCTTTTTTATATAATCGCTGTAGTCACATTTGGTCAGCCCTTTCATCATCTGCTTCGAAGAGTCGATGTCCATGTTGAATCGCAGTCCATTCACGAGCGAGTGTTTACGGTAGGTGCACTCTATATTTTACAATGTTGCTGTGGCGAGAATAGTAACTTCGACGCGCCTCACCCTTCGTAGTCCGTTGACTGCCTCCTCGTGAACTGTGTAAACATGCGAAATGTAGAGCGTTTTCATCCAATTTGCCGCTCTGAAGAGAATGGGTTAGGGTTAGGCAACAAAATAACGACACTGGCATTTGAATGTGTCCCGAAGACTAGTATTTTTTCTTAGAAAAGTGTAAGGTAGAAAACGGAGACTTAGCGTCAGGGTTAGGGTTAACGGTATGCTGGTTGACAGTTCCCTCATCTATCTGGTGTAGGCGTTTGTCTATATTTCAGTTGCCAAGAAGTGATCGTTCAAGTCATTTATAGGTAAAATTGAAGCCAACAAAAGGTGACATGTAAATTGAGCAGCCTAGAATAGGTGTAACTACGCACTTTGAGCCATTTGTAGGTACAATGGAGCGCAGGCCCAATATTAAGCGGGCCAGGAAGCCTTTTCCGGGGTACATTACGCAGTGTATTAAGCGGGCCAGGAAGCCTTTTCCGGGGTACATTACGCAGTGTACATGCAACTGGCTTAAAGTGCGTGCGACGTAGCTATACCTTTTTGGCTAATTATGCCCTTTAGCTAATGTCCCACTATTGTGATGTGGTGCCTTAGGGCTATAATGGTTGAGCTTTGTGGCACCATAAATATGGTTCCTATGTTCTCCTTGGTAGGCCAGATAGACAATAGCATGACGGCAAGAACGTTATGAGCCATCAGAACGTTCCACAATGCCGGACATCCCGTAGCGTACTCTTTGAGAAGTTCTCGTAAGCATATAGGAATTGGAACATTCCCCAAAGCGGTAAAACCGTGGATTCAAGAGTACCACATCTATCTGATTAACGGACTTCTATTAATAGCAGGGATTTGTAACAACCCAACTAGCGGGGCATATTCAGAGAGAGCCCGAGAGCTGCACTAGCAGGCTCTCGCATCTCTCCCCCCCCCCTCCTCTCACTCTTATTTCCTACTCTTCTCTCGTTCTCGTCCCCACCTAAGTCAACATCATCAGAGGTTTTAAAAATATATAACAAGAGGTCTCCGGTCTCCTATATCGAAGACAAGCTTGCTTCCAAGCTCAGCAACGTTCCTTCTTTTCACATCCCTTCTTATATATCGGCACACATTTGACACTTGGCGTCGACGGCAGGATGTGGTGTCTTAGGGCTATAGCTGGTTGAGCTTTGTGGCACCACAAAGAGTATTCCTGTGTTCCCCTTGCTAGGCCAGATAGGCAATTGCATGACGGCTTCGCAAGCCTAGAAGAACGTTCTGAGCCATCACAACGTTCCACAATGTCGAACATCCCGTAGAGGAGTTCCCGTAAGCATACGTATAGGAATTGGAACATTCCCAGAAACGGTAAAACCGTAGATTTAAGAGTACCATATCTTCCCGATTAACGGACTTCTATTAATAGCGGGGATTTGTAACAACCAGAGTAGCGGGGCATATTAAGAGAGAGCCCGAGAGCTGCACTAGCAGGCTCTCGCATCTCCCCCGCACCCCTCCTCTCACTCTTCTCTCCTTCTCGTCCCCACCTGAGTAAACATCATCAGAGTTTCTTATAGTATAAAACAAGAGGTCTCCGGTCTCATATATCGAAGAGAAGCTTGCTTCCAGGAACGTTCCTGCTTTCCACATCCCTTCTTATATCTTGGCACCCGTTTGACATTATATTTTATATCTGGAATATGACTGATCAAAGGGTCGTTTTTTAACATATATTATCAAGGACATGGACGATTGCACCAGTTGTACAGTCTAAAGGCTATATATGTAAAGCGTGATATTAATGTGCCGTTTGAGACGTCGACATACATACATACTAAAACACACATACTAGTTTGAAAGAGCTAATATGTGGTAAATCCTACCGTTACCTGCGTATACGAAATAAGTCGTAGTGTTATATAGTGGTGCTACGTACACAGCGCCGGTTGAGGAGTGCCGACTGCCGCTGTACAGTGCCGGTGAAATCGCGTTTGGCGCAGATAGCATAGTGTGCGTAGCAGTGGCCTTCAGAAGCACCGCTATTGCTGTATACCATTGACTGCTGCTGCCGTAATTCGGCGCATTAAGCCTATTTTGCGCGCTGTGGATGTAGAGAGAGACAATCAAGGAGTAGTCAAGGAGTAGATATGATTTTGAACTTCGGGTGGCATGCTCGAGCATTTCTTTGGATCTTGACTGGGGGAGTGGTAGTAGGCAAATACATACAAAGAAATGGCTCCGAGCTGGTTCCACCGAGAGCCGCGGCTGTCCGACTTCAAACGTTTGCGCCATCGTAGTAGAAGAGGAGTTGGAAAACAAAATTTGGCAGGGTTGTGCTCTTGAGGACAATACGAAAAAACGTGGTGTTGGCTTGTTTGGAAGGAACGAGATATGCTTTGTGTTGTGTTGTGGTTTTCCGTGTATACATGGTTGCCCGATGATGAAATATGACCCTTCTTTCATCCGGAACCAACTCGTAACTCTTCAAACTAATTGAAGGAGATATAGTAGCAATCGCATTATGTCAGCCCTTTGCGTTGCTGCTCCGAAGGGTCGCTGTCTATGTTGCTTCGGGGTCCATCCTCAAGTGAGTGTCTACGGTACGTGCACTCTATATTTCACAGTGTTGGTGTGGTGAGAAGATCTACATCAACGCCCCTTGCCCTTCGTACTCCGTTGAATGCCTCCATGTGAATCGCGAACGCGTGCGGGGTGCCAAGCGGTTTCATTCAATTTGCCGCTGCCAAAGGGGCAGGTCGGTGACCTCCCGAAAGAATGGGCCCCGATGCTGAACCCAGTGAGCGGGGTGCGGGGGGAGGCGTTCTCCCGGGGACCGTTGACTCTGTCGCCTGCAACGGGGTGGATCAGCGTTAAGGGAGGGGTTCAAAGCGTATTCGGGCGCATCTCCCGCCCGGGGTCGTTCCCACACCAAATTTAAGTTACAAAATACGCACTAGTATCAAGATAAACGATCCCCACACTATTTCCAATATATACGAAATCCCACACTCAAAACGAATGTACTGTTTTTCAAAGAGTCCAAAAAAAGTACAAAAATGCATCCCCGGAACTTCGGTCATAATCGAAAACGACCCAAAGCTGGAAGAAATGGCCGTTTGTTGTTACACTAAATTAAATTTTAAAGCTCCGAGTATACTCGTAGCAGATAGTTGTGTTTTCTGGACTGCTGCTGCTGTTGCTGCGGCCTTGGGTACGAACTGCGAACTGGCAACACACCCACTACTATACTACTGCTGTGCGTGCTGTGCTGCGGTATACTGCGATGCTATGCATAGCAGTTGCAGCTCGAGCGCGTAAGTTTGTTTATATATTTCAAAGTAACAATCATTGCCTTCAATTGCCATTATATCGCCAATTCCTCTTTCGTTTCACCTCGAAACGGAGCAGGTGTATCATGGTTTTTACACTGCTGTATTTTTACGAGCGAATGAGAGTTTCTAATTTTGACCAAGTCTCTCGCGATAGGGACCCCTTGCGAGAAAGCGTCGACCGTTTTTTACTTGAATAAACAGTTGAATCTGTCTGCACTCTTCCGTCGGCACTTTTCATCAATTTCTCAGATTTTTATTCGTCTACTACGTGGTTATCCAACATATTCTCATAATTTTATCTGTCTAATTTGTTGCACTCTCACATTATAAAAATTAATATTTAGTCGTGCACGGGTCTCGAAACCGTGACCCTTGTGAGGATAAGCATATGTACTACCTGTTACCCCACACGTACAAGTGGTGTATATATCCAGTTTTTATTTACTTCTATAGTAAACGTACTGCAACTCTAACGGCGAAGAAAACATGGTCAACACGGTTTCGAACCCGTGATCCTAGTCTGCGACATCATGCGCGTGTACCGCCTGAAGGGAGGGCAGAGGGGGTTCTCGGGGCACGTCGTTGACGTTTTTTCCTGATGTTTTCCCCACCAATGCACACAAGCTGACGACAGTTACTATTATCCTGCTGCGCGAGTTCCTAGCGACAGCTATACTATCTTAGTTTGTGCTTTTCATGCGCTGACTTCCAGTTATTCACAACGATTTTAACGCCAGCGTGTTGCAACTTCTTATATACTTGCGTTCTTTGTTATGAACCTTTTTCTCGTGTAACGTGCCTGGTATATATTATAGAAAGACCCAAATAGAAACTGAGCCGACCTCGACCTGGGCTGCGGCAGACAAACTGCACTCTGTGTCGATTGTAGTTAATATGGTTGTACCCCATCGCGTACATAACGGGTACCCGCACTCGTTCCGCTATAATACCCGTGGCAGTGGTCGGGTACCCCCTTTGTTCAGGAATGCGTACCCGGGTAGTCGCACGTACCGGGGTAGCCGGGTATCTGGGTACCCAGACAACATACCGGGCTGTTTTCGGGTATGAAAGAGGACATGCGTTCAGGAAAGAGCGAACACAAAACAAATGCCATGAAGTAAATGGTTCAGTACGCGACAGTATTCAAGAAACTCCAACTTTGTCTTATTATCACGTCTTTTTTTCTATCAAATTTGATCGGAGATACTTGAATCCAATTTATTATTGGGCGAAGAGGTGCAAAACGCCAGATTTTTCTAATTATGATTCCTATTTTGCAAAGGCGTTCAATGCCACCTGCTTTTCTTGGGCGGTTGGTTGTTAAAGTTGTTTTTTATCCGGCATCCATCACTCATAACTTACACGATATTCATTAGAAACGATCGAAGCTCTTCAGAACTGCAGGCCTCACACCTCAGGACTGCAGGCCTCACAGTTCATCGTGGCCACCTTTAACGACTCTGCGGTATAGCATTACCCTTGTACTGTACCCAGACCAACCATTCAATCGACATGCTCTACGTTGGGCGCGATTGGCGTCAATGCCCTTCCCCTTCAACTGGCTGTCCGTGTTTCTCCGCCTGGCTCTGAATCTTCCAGCTGACTGTTTTGCCCGCCCTCTCGATTGCATCCCATGTCTGCTCTTTGTCGATACGCTCTAGTCAAACCCACACACTCACCGATGCGCTTGTTTCCGTGCTGTATGCACCCAATGGTAGCTTCATGCTCCGCACACTTTGTCTTCTCGAAAAAGAAAACGATAGTCGTACACTTCTTTAGTTCGCGATTGACTCTCCTTTTGCGAGTGATCAGGCCATTAAACCACCGAATGATTAGTCTCACAAACACTGCACGTCTCACGAAATTATTGTCATACGGAATTCCATTGTTTTAGCCGAAAACTAAATGAGAAATGAAAGAAATGCTACCTGTGATGGCGATTTTGATGAGGAGTAGCTTAGTTGGGGGCTTGAGGTGGTGTTGTTGGGTGGTTGGGCAGTTTCTTATTGTATGAGGGGTGCAGTGGATACCAACATATTATTATCTGCCCACCCCATTTCACTTCCCAATTCCTACATATGCACTTCCTCCTCGAGTTCAGTACATTCAATTCTGAAATTTCAGTAAATCTAAGTCTGAGATTCTTGACAACCAGGCTTTAAGTGCTGCCGCGTACTGTATGGATCTTGTTGCGATGAATGACGATGCTGATACGATCTTCGTGTGTTTTGTGTTCGCTCTCTCCTCTTCCCCCCGATGTGTTTACCGGTTTCCCGTCATGTAATATGTCGTGATTACTTTATAGGATAGACTCGATTATGTGTAACGCCAATCAATGCGTCATACAGGTTGCGTACGGGATATTTCGTTCATACGTACCTTTAAAAAGAAAGAGGAATAATGGTTTAGGCCGGATATATTTTTGACAATGGATGCGCTCGACACACATTCAGGATGACGACTACTGAATATCTTGTGTTCCTATAAATCCCAGCCATATTTTCTTATATTGCACGTTATATTACCATAGGAGTGTCATCTGCAGTTGTCAGTTCCTCTTGAGCACGCATGCTCTTCATTTATTAATAGCAACCTTTCACAGATGGTCCGAGTTTACTCGATACTCGTACTCGGAGTATCGAGTATTTTTCGTACTCCGAGTACTGAGAGTATTACAGAGAAGTACTGGTGGCCTAAATACTCAGAGCATTTGGAGTATGAGCAGTACTTTTTTTTTTGTTTTTTTCATCCCATTTATTATCTTCGCTCTTCCTTTCTCTCTCCTTCCTGGTCGGAACTCAGATCCGGGGTCACAAAGTAGGCTCTTCTCCCTCCTCCCCCACTACGGTTCTTGCCTTACATTTTTATCGCGAGAAGTTTTCAGCACTTTCTTCCCTCGTCGACTTGCGTCGGATTCCGCCTACCCACGCCACGAAGGCGATCTCAGCAATTGTTTCATTTTTATTTTTTCAAATAAAGTAAAACTCTCACCACGGTGGGATTAGAACTTGGGTACCAATGATAGTAGCCTTTGAAGATGACCGCTACCCTACCGGGGCGACCGGCTTCACTGAAGGCCCACAAATACTCCGAGTACTGGGAGTATGAGCAGTACTTATCCTGGAGTACAAGCAGTACTCGGAGTACCAACATCTAAATCACTCGGAATACTCCGAGCATCGAGAGTATTGAACACGGAAATATTGCGAGTACACGAAGCACCAAAAGTAGTTGTTCTGTAAAAGACCTATTGTGTTAGGGTTGCCTAACCTATGTTGCCGTACCGCTCTTGCTTATGTGCTGTGCATCGTGACGTGGGTACGGGGTGTGTTGGAGACTTTTTGCGCAATATGTTGGAGACGCTGGCGCAAGGAGGCCATTTATTCCAAGCACTACAAAACGCTCGCAGGTTCTTATTTTTGGGTAAGCTATCACGTTTCTATGTTACAGCAATGCCCGTACTGCTGCTGCTGTTGTGCTGCTGTTGTACCGCTCTTGATCGTTCGCTTTGCACGGTGGCCTGGGTACGAGGTGTGTTGGAGACGTTGGCGCAAGGCGACAATGTTTTCCCGAGGAGGCGGAGCGCGGCAGTCACCATGCATGGGGGTGAGGGTCGAGCAGAGGGTCGCACTTTCACTTGTGGTGGTCGTCGTCGGGTGGGGTGTCTGGACAAAAACAGATTGCTTATCATACGACCGGTGGATACTATTAATGCTACTGCCGGCCGGGCTTGAAGGGGGGGGTATTCGGTGTGATGTTTACGGGTCGGATGCGTGTAGCAGGCCAGGGGGTACCCCACGCTGTGTACGCGTGCGCGTTGGCGTTGGGTTGTCATGGGTCCTGGTCCCCAACAACGGTACGTGTGAGTCACTTTGTGTTTTATATGATATACGTTATATGTTGGGCTGCCACACATCGTTTTATGTGAAACAATGTGGGGGAGCGCGGGTGTACAGAGTGTGCACAGGGGGTGTTTGTTGTGTGTTCCGCATCCGCGAATGAGATGGGGCCGCAGAGGCCCAGAGTTGTTGTTTGTTTGTGTGGTGAGACACTGCTGTGAGGGGAAAGTTTGCGTGTTATTTCCTCAATTAAATGCGGAATGGGGTCGCTATGGATGCTCGACGTCGTTTTTACGACAATGTGATGTGAGCGGGGAAATATTGACGTATAATATGTGTTTACGTACGATGGGTCCCCAAAGTACGCTACACGTTCAGCAGGTGATACGTCAATAGCTACTGCTGCTGTACGTAGTCTGGGGCAGTCAAAGTACGTTCAAAATACGTTTCCTAGTGGATTTTGTAGCATTCCTGCCATGAGCATCAGGCGTGCGCACGTGTACGTACGAGTAGGTATGCATACCTCGTATTCGCAAGGGGCATTATATTGGCGCACTATGTGTATATATAGATGTTCGAAGGAAGGCAGTGGGTAGTCAGGCCGAAACTGTTGCGCGAAATGCGGATTGTAACAGGAGTGTGAAACAATCGACGGATATGTATCGTGGGCCCCCAAATGCTGGCGCATCAGGTTCGAGTTATACACCTGACGCGATAGTTTGGGGCAGTATGTGTCGTGGGCCCCAAATGTTTGCGCACCAGGTTCGAGTGATACACCTGACGCGATAGTTTGGGGCAGTAAGAATGTTTCCTCAAATAATAAAATCCTTGTTGTGGGCGATGGCACCGGCTGTACCGGTGGACGTTGCGCAAGGTGGGCGCACTATGTGTATATATAGATGTTCGAAGAAAGGCAGTGGGTAGTCAGGCCGAAGCTGTTACGCGAAATGCGGATTGCGACAGGAGTGTGAAACAATCGACGGATATGTATCGTGGGCCCCCAAATGCTGGCGCATCAGGTTCGAGTGATACACCTGACGCGATAGTTTGGGGCAGTATGTGTCGTGGGCCCCAAATGTTTGCGCATCAGGTTCGAGTGATACACCTGACGCGATAGTTTGGGGCAGTAAGAATGTTTCCTCAAATAATAAAATCCTTGTTGTGGGCGATGGTACCGGCTGTACCGGTGGACGTTGCGCAAGGTGGCCATCTCACGGAGGAGTTGGAAGTTGGAATACACCTGTCACCAGAGGTCCTAGGTATCGAGTGGTGCGATGGTATGACACGATGTGTGTCAAGAGTCTTTTTAACGAGTGATACGCCTTCGGCAGAAGCAAGGGCGAGGGTGCCCGCGTAGTTTCTGGGCCGAAGCGGTGAGTGGCGACGTGTGCTCGGATTGACGAGCTGGTATATTCGGCAGAGGTACGGACCAAGGTGTCCGCACACTGAACCGAATCAACCATTAAGGGCGCGTACACCGTGGTATAAACTCATGTACTCGGCAGAAGCACAGACCAAGGTGTCTGCGTTGTTCCGCTGGCAGTATAAAGAAGAGGGGGCATGCGCTGTTTATGAAGCGTGGTTGGCAGAGGCACGAATCATCCTGTTTTTCAAGAGTGGCGTGTTCTCGGCAGAGGCAAGGGCCAAGAGGCCCGCGTAGTTTCTGTAACAAATCGGTGATTGAGGATGTGGGCCGCTCGGTGAGCTATTTGTTTTAGCGGAGACACGGGCCAAGGTACCCGCGTAGCTCCGTTCGGAATCGATTGTTAATGATGCGTACATTGATGTGTGAACTCATAGTGTCGGCAGGAGACACAGGTCTAGGTAACGGCGTCGTTCTTTGTCGAAATATGGGTGGAGGGGCGTGTTTCGTGGCGAAAACGCGGGCCTAGGTTCTGGGTTGTTTGGTGGCGAACGTATGGGCCAGGAAGCGAGCGACGTTCCGTGACATGGTATCTTCGGCAGAGTCATGACTCTCGTATGTTTAGTCAAGAATGGTATTATCGGCAGAGACGAGGGCGAGGTTCCTGTATAGCGGCCGTATCGAATCAGTGATTGAACCTGTGCTCCGAAGAGTGAGACGGTGTCTCCGCTCAGATCAGTTTTCTGAGCCGGCATATTTGGCCGAGGCACGAATCAAGGAATGTTCGTTAAGAGTGTTAATGTATTATAAACAGCAGAAGTGTATGTCCGTCGCGTGAACGGTTAACAGTGGTTTCGGCAGATGCGCAAGTTAAGATAACAGTTTCGTTTTGTGCCAAATGGTCAAGAAGCGTATGCCGTTTTACTGAACTCGTATACCGAATCAAGGTGGTTTTGTCAAGAGTGGTGTATCGTGGACAGAGGCAAAGGCACCCGCGTAGTTTCTGTATCAATGCGATGTTTGAAGACGGGTGCTCCGTCCGGTGGGTTCGTATCTTCGGCAGAAGCAGGGGCCACGGTGTCCACGTTGTCGCGTGCCGAACCGATCATTTAGGACGCGTACAATGCAGTTGAGTGAGGTAATTTTTCGCTAGAGGCACGACTCAAGGTGCCAGCGTCATTTTGTACTTAGGATATAAGGGAGGACGCGCAAGAACACATGGGAGACGTAGGGTCTCGTATTTTACTATTGAATTGGATGTGAGTGACTTCGATTACCGATGGCCTTTCAAAGGGAGGGACATCCCAAGCGTGTATGTATGTTTTGGTGCTCTCTTGTACGGGCGTTGGGTCAACCGTGAATCCGGCCGCAGTTTTGGTTTCCAATATGACAGGCATGGAAATTATGTATTTCATGGTCAGAGCTGCTCGATGGCGTGCAGTTTGTGTCGACTGGATTGTCGGGCAGTAAGTGTTCCCGTGTTACCAAGCATACACGAGATATATTGTTCGAGGCGTTTTTGGGACTTGTACTGGGTGCGTCATTTTTCTTTCATTACGCGGGCGGCAGAGATGCTGGCTGAACCGCGTACACGTATACACGAGATTTATTATTTAAGGCGGGGGGACGTGTCCTTTTTCTTTTTTTTCCGGGGAGAAAGACAGTTGGAAGGGGGGCAGTGGTCGACGGCGGATCGAGTCGAAGTGCCGTTTCGAGGGTCCAAAGGCGACCAGTTGCGCAAGGGCGCAATACTAACTCGAGCAGAAAAGGTCCGCCACGATCAGTAGGCGCTGAGGGGGGCACCGTTGATTTATTGGTTGAGTTATTGTCGTGTTACCTTTTCCTTCCCCCGTCGGCACCGTTAGTGGCGTTTGGTTGTGGCAATGGCAGGTGGTCGATATGGACGCAGGCGCAGGCCACGAAGGCGCTGCGACAGGTGGTGTCAGTGGCGGGAGTGAAGGCAGAGGAGTATGCGTTACACTCCCTGGGGATTGGGGGTGCCACGCACCTGTCGGCCGGGGGCGCTGATCCCGAGGTGTTGAAGCGCGAGGGCCAATGGGCGTTGGGGGCGTAGGAGGGGTACGTACGAAATCAGGGGAGAGATACGCAGTGGGTGTCCGGCGTGATGGCAGATAGAAGTGAAGGTTGCCAGAAGCAGCCGGGGCAAGGGACCAAATGGGGTGAAGTATGAACGTTACCGAAGGTTGAGGGGGGGTCAGACAGGAAATAAGAGCATACGTACACCAAGTCAACTACCGTAGTGAGTGGGAGGCCGGCGAATATGGAGTTTTACGCAGGGTGGAGTGGTAGCTGACTTGCGTGTGTACGGATGCTGGAACGGGGCTGTTTGGAGGTCAGCCCCGGGGTTTTCCCTGGCCCCCCCTCTTCGAGCGAGGGGTGGCAAATCATTAATTGACACAATTCGAAAGCAAAGTAAAAAGCATAATATTTCTAAAGGGAGCACAGCGAGTCGGGGAATATGATTTTTGTACGTACGTAAGAATTGGCCAATAATATGTTGAATGTAGGTCCTGTAGTGGTCCATACGCGCATTGGGCAAAATGACCACGTATACAGAGCAGTGGCAGCATCAAAGGGAACACCTCCCTGAGATAGTCGGGGGTTGCGCTGACGTGCAGACATCAAGCAAAGGGCTTCCAAGCCGTCAAGCCAACAGTGTGGGGAGGTGTTCAGGAGAGTGTTCTTTTTCCCACCCACCCGCCCGTGCTTTTGAGGGAGTCAGTGGGAGGGGGAAGGGATACTAGCAGCAATTCGTAGCTTTATATTTTTTCGACACCTCACGTCGAATTGTTCAACTTTCACCTTTTGACAGGGGGGGGGTACCTGAGACCGTCCCCTCCCTCTACGCCTGTACAATAACTATATAAAACTGAACACAGGGGACAGTACAGAGCCGCCCCACCCCCCTGCTTGATATATAAGGCCTTCCATAGTACTACAATACTACCGGACACCGCCCCCTCCCTCTCTATTGAACACAGGGGACGGTAGAGAGGCGTCCCCTGCTTGATACAAGGCCTTCCATAGTACTAGGACACTACTGGGCGGCGCTGCGACCTATACGAGTAGGCCGCAACTGCGTAGTGACAGCGACTGCAGCAGTGGTGACAGCGACTGCAGCAGTAGTGAGCGGAACAAAGGAGCTATGAGCTCGCTCGAAGGTGGATCGGAAGGCCCCGAATAGTCGTGGGATCGGCAGGCTTGGCATGGAATGTCGAGTGCGTTCTGTTCTTGCTCCGACACATACATTGTATTCGGTCGACAAGCTTGGTCGGATCAACATGCAGGTTCCTTCCTTCTTTAGCAGAGAGATGGATAGACCCCAGGTAGGTATATTCGACACCTACCTGTGTATACCCTTGCACCGATAATCGACCAGGGAAACCAACTGCTGACCCTGCCTGGTGTCATTAGCAGCTTGCCTTCCCACACAAGTCCCACATGCTTCTGTACACACGTCGTGTACGTCACAGTCGGCGACATCGCGAACAGTGTTCGACACTTACATATTACATCGTGGCAAAGCAGAACAAGCATTCAAGGTAAAATATGTCGCACGAGGGATGTATGTGTGGTGTCATGTTACGATATTTGACTCGATGTGAGGGGTTGCGCCTCTCCGGTACTCTGTCACACAAATCACATATGATACGTACACCAATACACGCTGGATACACTGAAAAAAGAATGTAAAAAGTTGTTTTTGAGCCCTCCGGGTGTACTCATGTTGTGCACGGCCGTAGTCATATGACCATAGACCCTCGCATCCCTACAATGCCGGGACGGAGCGCGTTGGGTTTTCACCAACCAGGCAGACATTGCTTGCACCAAGCGCGAAACGCCGTGAGGTATTGGGCGAGTCGCATGGAGGGTGAGCTGCATCCTGCTAAGAACCGCCTCTGAGGCGGACTTGCATATGGACGACAGCTTCAATGAGTTAATTTAATTTCTGGTGTGACCACTTCCGGAGACAGCAATGGGTTTTACTATGTAACTGCCTCGCGGACGCCTTACCATATTAACACTACGTGGTACGACCATTCCCCTTGTGCGGAGCAAAGGTTTTCCACCCCGCACAAATGATCTACTCGACCGCCAGCTTTGGTGACCGCCAAAAAAAAAACAAAAAACGGGACCCTGGTTGTCTACCTCCGGGGGGGGGGGTTAGGTGTATGCTATCCAAATCACCGGCAGCCCCTGGGTCAAGACTGGAGTTCTTTTTTTTGTTCCTGTAAATCTGAGACTCTGCTTTTTTCATATTGCTCGATTTCTTAGCATGAATAATAGGTGTTCTGTACGGTAAATACTGTCCCAGGTACTACACATACATACACCTGTTGTTGTAGCACATTATCATAATATACAGTACATGACACCAAATAAGAAACAGGCTAATAAGAACGTCAGGCTGATATTTAGATGTAAATAAGAAATTCGGGAGCTGTTATCTTGAAATTAGTGTAGAAAGCACCCTCTCTCAAATAAGAAATCCAGCCTGGGCCAGATTCTCTGTTTCTTGTTTGGTGCCCTGTACTGTATACGTACAAGAACGAACTGTTGTGGTAGAAACACACAGCAGGAGTATTCCTTTTCATATATCATATATACCTCAACAAGTAATAATAGTACACATACGATACATACTCAACATGCTATTAATATTAAATACAATATATCCCCCACCATCTACCCTACGTACTAACCCCCTCTTCCCCCCCCCCTGCCACGCACCCTAACCTAAAACATCTGTTATTGTTGTTGACCTCGATACCACTGTTTCAGAATAATTACAGACCTATATCCTTCACGAGATCGTATAACACCAACAACACATACATACGATCGCAGCCCTCACGAAACCATAAAACACCAGCAGCAACGTATGATATGCAATCTCATCAGGACAACGAACATACTGCAACATATAATACTGCTATTCCACTTTTATTTCAGTATACCTTTTTTTGGGTAAGTTAGCCTGTGACCATGGGAATCGACCGTGTCAAGTGTTGGATTAGTACGGACAGATGGAGGTACTGGATAGAGAGACCGGCACGGTTTTTAATGTGAAGACAACAACAAACAACAACAACAACAACAATTATAATAAAATCGTCTGATTGACCACTATTTACTTGTTACAAACATTTCACCCCAAAAACCCCTGAAAATTCATACTAGATTTTAACATACCTCCTGTCAACATGGTTGGTTGGTTCATACCCCCCCCCCTTTAACAGGTATAAAGGATAAAACGTTTATAAAAACCCCCTACCTACTAATTGCCACTAAATATACCTTATAGGTACAAATACATAATGCACACTATTAAAAACCCAAATCAGTAATAAATTTAATTTATCCAGGTGCTTTTCAGTTTTGCTCCATAACCTGTCCTCGCACACCTCTTTTTATATACCATACATAGCTACAAATAGTAGACCCACTCGATCACCTAAACTCGTCGGAACACTACAATATACCTGTGGTACGTTTATTTCAGACTGTTTTGTTTTTTTGTTTAATTATAATTTAATTAAAATTATTTCTCCCCCCACAAATAGACACACACTTCCTGAATTGTACAGCCTCAGACTGTGTCCCCCTCACACGGGATGTACATCCTACATGAGGACATATAAAATCCGTAAGTACGCGCGATCGAAGTATTACACTCAGCTAGCAAAGATGAGCTTCGACGAAATCCTCGAGCTCACAGCTGTTGTTTTTT
>MEHQ01003787.1:93590-187170 GCA_008828725.1 Saccharina japonica | reverse complement strand
TCGTGTTGCTATTTATATACTAATGATCCTTATATTTCCGCCCGGGGTGGTAAGCCAGTTTTTTAGTCGGCTTACTTCGCCAACCCTCTACTATCTGTTGAATTTATAGCCGTAAAGTCCAGTCAACTCACACACAGGCCTGACCTGGTAAGAAATACAATAAGAAATACACTAAGAAATACACTAAGAAATACAATAAGAAATACACTAAGAAATACACTACCGGCCCTCTGAGAAGGCATGAGCCAGAAAAAGAACGATCCCCACGAGAAACTCAGCCTGAAAAAAAAAAAAAAAAAAAAAAAACGTCGCAGGACAAAAATAAATTCCAGAGAGGCGATTTTCCCTTATAAAAAAAGATAATTAAAAGTGAGGACAACGCCGGTTTCTGGCGTGGGAAACGTTCTTTCTCAAACCAAAAATCTACAGTACGAGTAGCAGCCTTTCGTAGCCTTCCTCCTCTTCCTCCCTTCCCCCATCCTCTTTTCTTGACGATTGCTGCTGAACACTCTCGATCATCAGCAGAGCTCCACCGGGCACCGATGGGTTGCGTACTGAGTTCGTGTGTACAATCGGGTCCTCCAGCAGACGACTTTTGCCGACGGCCCTCCTCGTCACGACATGAGGGGCTGGTCACTCCCCTCATGGCGTGAGGGGTGGTGCCGACTACGTACCTTCCCCGGGACCCGAGGGGCTTGGCGGGGGGGGGGGGGGGGATCGCCCGTCCGCCACGCAGCAGGACGGAAACCAAAACGTGCGGGGCATTAAAAAAACCCACCCCCCGGCTCTAAGGGCCGTTTAACGAAGAAAAAAAATGCAAAACTTGGAAAAAAAAAAAAAAAATCCGCTTTATATCATTGGGGGTGCTGGTGCGTGTGTTGCCAATGAAGAGCGAATTTGAATTTTATTTTTTTCCAAATTGAATTTATTTTTATACTCGTTAATATGGGCCTTAAAAAACAAAAAACAAAGAAAAAAGCAAAGCGTTGCTCTGAAAATGGGATCCCAACCGAGACGCCAAATGTGGGACGGTGGTCCTGCAGCAGGTTTACTCTCTTTCTTCAGGTTTGGTGTGGGAAAGACACACCGAGGTGGGTTGTATATACCTGGTATGGCGTTACCACACTCTCGGGGGGGTCAGTATCAACGAACGAGGTAATCTCAGGTGCCCCCGAGGAGCACAGGGATGACCTTGAAGGGTTATAGTGACCAATGAGGCGGCACGGTCTAGGGGATGGTAGACCTGGTATCCACACTTTTCGGTCAGTACGTGATACATATTACATATCCCGGTGTCGAATCAGATGACGCGTACATACAAAGGTACTACGAGTAAAACCAGGTACAGTATACTCGTACAGCTTACAGCAAGCAGTGGTGTCACGGTTGTCTCGCGGGCTGTAGTAGTTTGTGTACCTGGTTCCATTAGGACTGATGTGTGTCGTTCCTCCACATTAAACGCGCTTTCTATTCGTACCCTTCGACTCCACACACCCAGGTGTTGTGCGATTCTTCATCCTAGAGAGATGCCAGTTCTTCTGTGGTCACATAATGGTGCAGAAAACCGGAACATGACTCTAATTCCAAGTAATGTGATGTGCTCCCACAACGGGCGTGCGCTCCCACGTACCTCAAGGGGTGACAGTAGTAGTGGGTACCCCGTAACAAGGCAGGTACGGGACATGGCAGTTGAACCTGTGCCTTATTGCTAATTTAGTCTCACAGTAGTATCCCGATTGTAAGGCCACAGAGGCCTTAACTCGGGGACAAGGCCGGGAACCGACCTTAAATCGGAAGACATCACTCGGGATAAGCCGATTTGGCCTGCCTTTTATCTCTACTGTTGCCTTACATTGGGTGGGTACCCCGATTTAAGAGCACCCCGTGACAATCTTAAGCCAAAACGATCGCTCTTAACTACACATTGCGCTTATCTGTAGTGGGCAGTATATACCTGGTAGCTTTTGGTAAAGGCGGGACACGCCTATATACTTGACCGCTCTTAAATCCCGAATGCTCTTGTCTCGGACGCTCTTAAATCGGGGTACCCACTACTGTATCACTGACCGCCTTATTGCGGAGTACATACCCTTACTGTATTTATAAGCCAATTTTGACTCCTGGCCCGGCCTAATACGTGTAGTCTAGGTACCAAAAAAAAAAAAAAAAAGTGCTACTCGTACGTAAGTACATATCGACCCGTTACAGCAGTCAGTGTCAGTGGGCAAAAATGGTGGGCAGCAACTTGAGGTCCCTTATGTACCGCTTGCCCTAATCGCGTGGGGCTACCTATTCGTTAATAGAGTACAGGACACCTAATAAGGAATAGGCTACGTACTACAGTAGTAAGAAAGCCAAGCTGAGACTTAGAACATAATAAGAAATTCGAGAGTCTTTATCTTGAAGTTAGTGTAGAAATCACCCTCTCTCAAATAAGAAATCCAGCCTGGGCCAGCATTCCTGTTTCTTATTGGGTTTCCTGTACTGCTGTACCTGGTATGTATACTGCAGTAGATTATCGTACCAGATACCTGGTACCCGCTATATACTCGCTGTATCACATCATACGTAAATACGTATGGTAAACTATTATCATAATATAGGTATGGGTATACCCGGCATACGCGTAGAGAAATCTTCCGTTTGCTCCACGTTGTCATTTTTTTCTCACCAAGTACGCACTGCGTACAGCCAGTACTCGTACCGCTGTTGTTGTGCACTCCTATACACGCTACGTGGGGAACCGATCTTCGTTATTGTTGGAGGCGTCAAGGCCTATGCTGCCTCATGCACCTACAGATTATACTTAGTTTAGTCGAGGGAACGACCAGTATAGAGCGTTTCATTCTTAAATCAGCATATAGGTACGAACGGGTGGTTAAACCTCTCGGTCTCCTGTTTGAGACCACTCTGGCCCGAAATATAATACACGTTCAATGTTCATATCACAATCCAAACGTTCACTATATTCACGGCCAAGTTGTACATGTTTGCCGTAAACAACGGTCACAGCGGCACTAATGGGGCTAAATTGGCCCGTCTCGCCGAGATATAGTGGACAAACAGGCCATCAGGAATACTTGTACGTACGACGTAGCAGCAGAAATTGGCAGCAGCATATCGTACGTACCTCGTACGAGTACCTCGTCAGGGCTACGGTTATAGACGAAGCCAGCCGTGAATCATGACCGTATAACTCTACGTACGTACTGAAAATGCAAGCAGATTTGGTGCTGCTGCTGTTGGGTGTGATACTGCCTGTGATGACGATGGCGATGTTGTGTGAACTCTACCAGATATCGTGTACCAGGTATGGTGTATCATACCATACCAACCAGATGACGCACCGTACCTGGTACATAAGCTGATATACTCGATACTCTACTCGATACCAGTGCACACGTACTAAATATCAGGTACCACTGGGGTACAGCAGTAGTATACCCTCTGGTACCTTGTATGCCTACGTACAGACATGTTCCCGGAACATTTTACGTACAAAAACAGCAACAGTACGTACCAGGTATATTGCAACAGCAGTCTTTAGCATGTCGCCTATTATTATACCAGGTATTATAAACGAGCACCGACAACAGCAGTAGCCTATTGTTCACAGCAGTAGGTATTGATACAAGGCAAGACAAGGAAAGCTCTCACTATAGCATGAGCACCCCACCATACCCCCAACCCCAACCCCATCCCCATCCCACCAGTACCCCACGCCTCACCTGCAATCCCGCGCCGTGACCACATCGATGGCCGCCTTGGCTCTCGACGTCTTCCCCCCCTTTCCTTTCCGCGATTTTGTCTTTCCGTCGCAACCAGCGGAAGACGCGTTATCAGTAGCTTTCGCTTTCCCCCCGCTAGCACCCTCTTTCCCCCCGCTCTTGCTGTCACCACTACTACGACCACCCCTAGGGTCCGACCCGGCCCCACCCCCACCAGAGTGTCCTTTGCCATCTGAATCTGCGTCTGTTCGTGCTGCTGCTCGAGATGGCGAGGAGGAGGAGGACGAGGACGAGGACGAGGACGAGGAGGACGATTGTTCTTCTTCCTCCTCCTCCTCCTCTTCCTCTTCCTCCTCTTCGTCGCTACTGGTGTACTGAGCGCGGTTGGAGTGATTGTGTTCATGGACTGATTTTGATGATGGTTATTGTTGTTGTTGTTGCGGCAAGCAGCAGAGCGGAAGTGAAAGGAAGGGAAGGGAGATGGCAGGGAGGGTTGTTGGTAAAGTGGCACTGAGCTGATCTGCTGGTGCTGGTGCTGGTGCTAGTGCTGCTGCTGCTGCTACTGCTGCTGCTGCTGCTGCTCTTGCTTTTCGCTGCTGCTGATATCATTGCTGCTTGATCGATAGTAGTTCAACTCAGAAAGACAGTCGAAAATATTTGACACGTCGAGCGGCAGTGAGTACGTATTGATTGAGGAAAGCAAGCCCCGAAGAACAACAGGGACGAGGCACGAGCAGAGAAGGGTGGCCACGCACTTGCATGCGGCCACAGCACCAGCCAGCGCCGGCACTACCATGGTACTCCACGTTACAGCAGCTGCCCGCCTCAGCACAAAATAAGCACTCCACCAGCATCCACATTTCACAGGACAAAACGAACTAAAAAAAATATAAAAAAATAAGAAAAGCTTTTTCCGCCACTTTGACTTCGAGTGACCGGTTGATGTACGAGATCATTTTCCCGCAAAAAAAGACGTGGGAACACACAGCAAGCAGGAGCAGCACTACTCACATACGACCTGCATCTATCTCTCTCTCCCTACGTGGAGCAAGGCACTCACTCATCCGCATCAGCGTGGTGAAGTTCATCATCTGCCGAAGGGTCAGCGCTAGCTGTGCAGGTCAGCGCTAGCTGTGCAGACCAAGTAAGCGGCTCCCTCGGCTCTCGTCCTGTAAACACCCCTTGTAAACCCGGCAGAGGGCTGTCTGACTGTTTACTGCTGTTGCAGTCGTGCTGATTGCTGATGCTGATTCATCCGCGGCAGGTTTATGGAAAAAGGAGCACACGTGAGAAAAAAAGGCGTCGCCCATTCCGGGGATAGGGGCTGCCGATCATACACCCCCTGAGCCCCCGGCTGGCGGCTGCCCCCCTGCCCCCTTTCCGAACGCGAAGTAAGGTGGTGAAAAGGCAAAACGTCGAAACAGCGCTAGTAAGTGTGGAGTGTGGTGAGAGGTGAGTTATCCAACAATCAAGGTATGGCTTCGAAGCGCACGCCGCTTACTACGTGCAGCAGCACCAGCTGTAAATGTGATGCCGTGATGATGCCAAACGGAGTACGTATTGGACGAGTAGTATGGTCTGTATGAATGTGATATCTACGGCGGTGGTATTATACAACTGATAATACTATCTTATATGGATCCGTGGATCTGTGGATCCTCCGTCGATATATCTGTGTTGATTGTGTCCAGGTGGATCCGCGGATCTGTGGATCCGTTGTTGTTATGCACGCTTGGATCCGTGGATCCGGATCCATCCATAGAATTGATTCATTGGACCCATTGTTGGTTGGATCCGCTGATGATATCCGCTGATATCAGATCCGACATGACTCTCGTTTTACTTCATAATAAAATGGCGGCGCGGCGGAAGTGGCCCACGGTCGCGCAGGAAGTACCGCACAGACAGGCTGCAACGCATTGCCCAGCAAGTCGAGGCCATACCACAGGAGGACAGGGACTGTTCTTGGGCCGATGGGTCGTCCACCACCTGAAAAATTAGTCTCTATCCCCCGCATGACAATATAAATTAAAGGATACCGTATAGCACGCAACATAGCACACCACCTGACTGAGTCATGTTCAGGAACCGTTTTTTTATCTAAAAGGGGAAACACGGACATACACACCACGAAAAGGGCGGTTTTGGAAAGATCTCGTCCGATGAGGTATTTTCATAGACGCGTCGCTCGCCATTCACACGCTCTTCCACGTTTTGTCGAGAATCCACCGTTGAAATTCGTCCGAGGGTGCGTGCTAGCTTGCGTGTCAAGTACGGTAGCTTCCGCGGGGAACTTGTCGCCGGTTTTCAGACACATACATACACCGTTTTGTTGCGGGGTTGGGAACGAACGTAGCGTATGAGCCGACGAAACCGATAGTCTGACGCTCGCCTTCCCATCTCGTCCGACGAGATCTTTCCATAGACACGACGCGGCTCGGCATTTACACGCCCTTCCACGTTTTGCCAAGATTCCGCCGTTGGAATGCGTCCGAGGGTGTGTGCTAGCTCGCGTGTTATACGGTAGCTTACGCGGGGAACCTGTCGCCGGTTTCGTCGTGGACGAACTTAGACTAAGAGCAGACGAAACCGATAGTCTGACGCTCGCCTTCCGCACGTTTCAGTTTCCGCTCTTTTCTTCTCGTTGCTTTGTCAACTGTTGCTTGGGACCGGACGCGCGCTAAAATTCTGGAGTGGAGCGTGCGAGAGTCGCCGAAACGACGGTCCAAGTCACGCTGCGACACGATTAAAACAAGTCGTTTTTGGCGGCAAACTGGGAGGTATAGAGCCCATTCATTGTCTACAGTTGAAGTCAGAAGGCGGGCGGTTGCCAAAATATCATTTCAGCAGGCGAGGCTGGGCGAGGAATAGTTTTCTGGCCTAAAGAAAAGCCGAGGTCGCAGCAACGCACTTTAATTGAGGGAGGTGACGTCTCCGGAGCGGCCGGTGTCCACCCTCGGTGGGTGTATTTTGATTGATTGAGGTGACGAATGTTTCACGTCTACCGAGTGAACAGGAGGGCTGAGCCCTCGCTTTGGGGCGGCGCTACTCTGTACACGACCCGCTATACCCGCCCGCCCCAGGGCATCGGAATCAATATTCAAGGCCGCGGTGCTTGCGTCGCGATCGGTTACTGCTCGCGCTCCGCGTGTCAAAGCGTGATGAGACAGGTTGCTTCTTGATCAACCCCCGCGGGAAGAAGCGGTCTTCCCGTTGATCAAGCCAAGCAGGAAAAAACGGGTTGCCCCCTTAACCGAGCCCCCTTGCAACAAATACGCGAGACACTTTCCGTCTGGTACGGGAAGTATCGTTGGTGCGCCCACTGGGGACGGCGCTGTCAACACTATCGGCACGGTGAGTGGGTTCGGCGCCCTCGGCATGCAAACGTGACAGACCCTTATTATTTGTGAACAGTTAGCCTAATACCCATCTAGGGTGTGTACGTGGTACCAGATAGGCCATATAGCGTCCCCTCCTCTTTAGAACGACGGCTTCTTCAGTATCACGTATCGACCTCCAAATTAACGTATGCGGGGTCGGAGACGTGCCAATGTTGAGGCGGCCGAGCTTGGGAGCAGAAAAGTACGATGGGCCGAGGCCTTGCAGTCGCGAAGCATCGAGCGCAGAGTAGTGGACGGTCACCCTGTGGGCGTGAGACGGACGTTTCATCAAGCGGGCGGTTTCACTTGCTGGGTCGTAACGCCTGCCCCGGGGGTTTGCGCATGCTTCGCTGGCCTCACCAAGACCCGGTGTTTACTCAACACTAGAGGTGGGCACCTTTAAGAAAAAAAACGGTTTAAACCGGTTATTGGAAACCCAGCAGGCGTGCCCGAGTAGACGGTTTTTGGAAAAAAAAACCGCGGTTTTTTCGGCCGGTTTAAACCGGTTAGCCGAAAACCGGTTTAAACCGGGAAAAACCGCGGTTAACCGGTTAACCGGTTTAAACCGGCAGAATCGGACCGACTCTTGACTGATTACACTACTCCGTACAGCAGTAGTAATACAGTACGGGTCGGAAATGACTTGGTTCTAGTGTCTGGATGAGTTGGTAATTGCGTGTGAGCCGAGAACGATTTTGTTTTTGTACGGGAGATATAAATATACTTGATTTCAGTGTATGTATCCCATTTGACTTGTTTCGTGTGCGAGTCGAAAAATACTTGGTTTTAGTGTGGGTGGTTGGAACTGACTTGGTTTTAGTGTGGGGGCATCGAAATTGTCTTAGTTTTAGAATGGAGATCGAAATTGACTTGATTTTAGTGTAAGGGCTGAAATTTTAACTTTTTTTTTTGTGGGGGGTTTGAAATATAATTGATTTTATGTGGGGATAGTAATTGCCTTGATTTTTGTGCGGGGGCTCGAAATTTACTTGGTTTTTAGTGTCAGGGCTGAAAATAACTTGGTTTTAGTGTCTGGATGGAAATTGACTGTTTTGGGGGATCGAAGTTCACTTGCTCTGTGTGTGCGGGCCGAAACTAGCTTAGTTTTGGTGTGCGGGGCTAAAAGATGCGCCGTGCACCGCTAAACTCTACTAACCCGTAATTATTAACAATGATAACAATAATAATAATAATAATAATAATAATAATAATAATAATAATAATAATAATAATAATAATAGATATCGCGCTGCTTTATAGTTGGCAGGAGTTTTTTCTCATCAATTAACTTCGCTATATAATCCAGTGGTATTCAGTGCCTAACCCTGTCGATCGTAGATCTGCTGCGATCTCGACTGCCCACGAAAATCGCACTGCAGCAGCAGCAACCAGTGTTGTAGTACCTGTAGCAGCAATGTCGTATTATATATATATAATAAGTTTTACCTGGAATTCACGTTACCCCGTAAAATGTATGCTGTGCTGTTGTTGTACCATACCACCTAGTGTTCTATTAGTACGTTTAACAGTGGCCGGGATCCACATACACAGCATGTACTGGACGCATATAAGCCGTGTTATTCAATGATTTCGAGGCGTTTCATGTTGGCCTCCGGTTTAAACCGGTTTTCGGTTAACCGGTTTAAACCGGCTGAAAAAAAACGGTTTAAACCGGTTTTTGGATTCAAGAATAACGCCTCCTTGGCCGGTTTTCGGTTTTTTATTTTTCCCTCTAGGTGCCCACCTCTACTCAACACCCCTAACGGAAGGAAGGAAAGTGCAAAAACAGGACGGAACTAGGACAAAAGGAAAGGATAGACTAAAGGCTAAATATTATCGAACTGCTATGAGCTCGCATGCACGCATCGTTCCTGTGACTGTGACACTCATCAAGCTACTAGAACTCTTGTGATTCGGAATTATGGCAACGGATTGCGCCACTTCCAACTGAACCAGGAGCCAAAAATGACCGTCTATAGTTCTACGAACTAAGGACGCAAAAAGGTGAGTCGTAGCCAGGTCAACTATGACCCGCTGCCGCAACATGGTGAACCCTAGGGAGATGGGAGACAGAAGGTAATAGTGGACGGCGAACCTCAGGGAGGTAGAAGCTGGCTGGTGATAGTACATGGTGACCCTCAGGGTGTGCAGGCTGGTAGTATCGTGCCGGCAAAGGTAAACTCCTCTCGCGACAAGTGAAGGTGAGCAACTTGGCATGTGTAAATGCTGTTATTATTGCTGGCTTGGTGCGTGCCATTCACGGTAGCACACACAACAACAAAAACAAACCCAAGCTTCGTTGAAATTGGGGAGATTGTGTGTCAGATTCTTGGAACGGTAATACGTGTGCGCACATTGTCTTTGCGAAGAAAAGCCAATTCACACCGACTCTGCAACCGCCGCCCAGTTTTCGGCGACCGAATAAAATATTTCCAGTTCGTAACGTCGGAAACCTCGTCGAACTTGGATCAAACCCAGTGACTGTTCGTACTGTAGTCGATCGTATAGTAAGCGTTGTTTTTCTGCCGGCCTTGCATGAAGGCGCCGAGCTGAGCTCCTGAAGTGGACTGGGCTGTCGTGCGCCTCCGTGCTCGCGCCTCAAGGCAGGTGCCACGCCAAGGGGGAGGATTGAGCTCTGGCGTGGTAGTGGCATTGGACGGGCACGATACGGAAGAAAGGAAGTATGCGTAAACATAAAATCGTGTCGGAGAAAAAAGATGCTCGACCACTTTTGGGGCATCAAGCTCGTGCGATAAGCCCGTCCGCGCCCGGCGATAAAGAATGAACGGGGAAACCCGGTTGGCGAGCGTTTTGAAACGAGGGGGTGAGTATGTGCTGCAAGGGGAGGCGTAACGCGGGGATCTTGTGAACCCCGCGCAAGGCTTCCCAAGCGCTGTGAAGGTGGGGTGGAGAGTGTGAGCGAGCGGCCGCCGGCAAGTCAGCTACGATCGAACCGGAGGGCAGGTGCCTGGTTGGTGCGCATCCGGGTTACTATTGGCCGCACTGTGCTGGGGTCCGTTACGCATGCCCTGCGTTCGCGGGTTCGTCAGCAGGAAGTGCAGCGCTTGTGGGGTATATGACCAACTAAATTTGGGCGCGAGTTCGATTATGACCAGCAACGCCCTTTTCGTTCCTGGGTTATACCGGTAGGTCATTGTGAGCTAAAATAATGGTTACGGTGTGCTCCTAGATGTTAGTAGTACGGACATAGCGTTCCAACACTTGGGAAAGGGTGCCGGCGGCGAACCACGCTCGAGGGCGTGACACTGTAACTCGAGCGCACGCGCGCGCGGGGAGGGGGGATCCGGCGTTGCAGCACTGGCTACGTGAGCGGTGATGTTGGTGTGCGCTCTGACCGTGTTACGTCTGAGGTAGTTGACTGAGTGATCCGGTGGTATTGGTGGTGTTCCCACCGCGATTGTTTAGCCGATGGGGGGTGCGGCTGACTGCGTTGGAGGTGGGCTGCAAGCGTGTGTTTTTCGCCGGACTTTGAGCAACATGAGTAGCTGTCATCGACGGCCATGTGTCACCGCTGTACGTCTGTTGGCCTAGTGTTTTTTTTTTTTTTTAAGGTTCTCGACACCGCTTCAAAGCTTTTGATCGATCGTGCTTACGCGCGCGCAGCCGGCGTTGTCAGCGACACCCATAAAAAGCGGGGTTCGTAGTATTTAAGGACGAGGGTCGGAAGAGGGAATTTTGTACCTCCGAGGAGTGTTTCAGACTAGTACTTTAAGAAAGCTTCCTTCGGTTTTAACTTGACAACCGGCTCAAGAACAAAAAAACACAAGAAGACGTTTTCGAAGCCCGCGCACTCTCACAGAGAAACAGACTAATGGCCGTCAACTTTACGGAGTATCAGCATCTCGGGGGCGATGTTCGGGACATTTCTGCAGCGAGGCCAGACGGAATCGCAATTAGCGGAGATACCATTCCGGGACTTGAGGACAACGTTTATGTCGGACAAGGCTTCATCAGCGCACCAACCAGCTTCTTATTTGCGGGTAATACACGTCTCTTCGTGAGCAGCAGGGCTCTCGAAAGGTGTTTCGCGGCAGTTTTATTTTTTATTTTTTGTAATTGACTGTTGATTTCATGTGTTGTTTGAAAGGCTGACCACAATTAACCCAACCAGGACACACACCAAAAAACAGCAATTTGATTATTTTAGCTTCCATCGAACCCCCCCCCCCCCCCCCCCCCCCCCCCCCCCCCCCCCCCCCCTCACACACCCACACCACACAACTAACGACCGCCTTCAACGTCGCGGCCTCGGATCGATGTGGCAACCCGTGAGCAACTCATCCGCGTTAATTCGAACAGCCGTACTGTTCGTGTTGCTTAATAATAGCAGAATCGGACATATCAACGATACACCCAAGTCATGCTCTACAGCAGTAGATCTACAGTAGATATTTCAGTACAGATAGCTTCCTGATCTGTATGATCTACCAAGCTCATGTTACCGAGGAACGAGCCGTAGAATCTGCACGACCTACATAAGACATGATTCCTGGGTTGGATACTACCTGGTGCGTGTTATACCGATCCTGCACAATATATCAAAACGGCAGGTGGGGATCTAGATGTTCTAGATCGTCATCTGTCCGAGGTGTGACTTTTACACGTACACGCCGCGACCTCTAGCCGCGCAAGACCTAAACTCAGAAAATCGCATAAAGAGATCTCCCCTTATACTACAAGGGCACACAATAACCCTTGTCTGCTACAGGGGGGGGTTATCCTGCCTGAAAAAGGCTTACCCCAAGACACCAACCTTTCTCGGCAAACACAGAAAAATACCACTCTAGAACTGTATTACAAATATCAAGGATCAGATAAAAAAAATAGACACCACCTGCCAGTAGACTATAAATTCAACTTAAAAAACGCGGGAAATATATATTAACCGATCGGCGAGTGGCATAAACAAATATCAAGAAGGTTGACACACTTCTTTCCAACGCGCCATGTTCCTACGGCAACGAATCGAACCACCGGTGTTACAGCAGCAGCGTGAACGATGTTTATCACGACAGCATTGCGGAATGAGAGGCCCGCAAACCATATATATATACGGCGACGGCGCTGTGGATCGGCTAAGCTATCCGTCGGCGGAACGCAAAGAAAGGACCACTATTAATAATAAGGGAAGACAAAGGGAAATCACACATTCACAGCTTATGACCAAGTCAGATTATAACTCGTGCAAAATATCGAAAAGGAAAACCAGACAACGTCGATTGACCCAAGAGGATCTGGTCACAAACTCTCCAGGATGAAATACATATATAGATATTCTATAGGCATGAGCAAGAGGGACTTCTTGTCCGCTCTGCTTCGCATCACTTCACAAGAGTGGGCGCTACGCTATGGGGCTACACCTCGCTCACTGCCGGTGCAGTGACGCTGGAAGACAAAGCGGAAAACCCGAAACTACTGAAACATACAAATTGTATACTACTTGTACGTAAGGGTAATTAATACACACAAAGGGGAATACATAAAATAAAATGATGCAAACAGTTGTAATCTTAGCTATAAATACGTACGCACAATCACTGGAAACAGATGTGCTATCTCCGGGACCGAACCGCCCTCTCACAAGGCGCAGCCGCGGATAAAATTAATCCAGGATGCCGGCTCCGGCAGCACCAAGGCCCCGAGTCACCTAACCGGGGGGGGGGAAACGTGAAGAAAGACACGGGGTAAGGTCGGCGGTGGAGAGTTCGCCACTCGTGGCGACTTCGAGAAGACGTTGGCGGAGCGGTCGTTCCCAACAGAAAAAAAAAAATAAAAATGAGACAGACGCAAGATCGGCGTGGCAGTGGGCATCGCACGTTGACCTTCTACTTACATAAACGTATATCTGGGTCTAATTCCAAGTAGTTCGTCCCCACAACGGGAATGCAATGCTAACGGCGGGGTTAAGAAGGAAAAAAAACGTCTAGCGTGACGCCGGACGCCCCGTGTCAACGGTTCCGGGGTCTCCGCTCTACCCAGCGAGGCATTGAAAGGCGCAGGCGCGACGAGCTCTTTCTTGAGAAAAATAATGCTAACCGAATCGAATCCTGCTGCCCCCCCCCCTCCCGCCGCGTGTACTACTGTACCGTGTGCCTTGAACGAGCCCGTGGGGGGCAAGGAGGGCGATCACGCGCTGCCATGCAATAAAAGGCGAAGGCGCAATGAGCTCTTATCATACCTTGCGGAAAACATTTGCTAACCTATGCGACACACACACATTACAAGGCGAACGAAAAGCTCCACCTTGTGAAAGCAATGCTAGCCTTATGTGCGCCCCGATGGCGGTAATATAAACGGTCCTGCGATTGACCTGACGCGATAGAAGCGGCCTTGGCTCTTCATAGCGAGCGCACGCGCTGTGCCCGAGAACAGCGGAAAGGCGCGTTCGTCACGATCATCCCCGCCGAGCGAAAATAACGCAAAGACGGCGGTCGCTCGAAGAAACTTCTGCAATGGCGTCTCTCTCACCTATATGGAGGTATTGGGTCTGAGGGCCTCTCCAAACTCTACCAACCAAAGTGTAGACTCGATCCAGCGCCACCGGAGGGAGGCATAAACGCCGGTGTTGGTGTCGCAAAGAACGCTGATGGTGGCAGATGCGGCGCCGCCGGTCGATGGAGGCCTTTTCCCCTGCCTTTACCATTGCCCTTCTCCTTGCCCGGTCGGCGCCCGGCCAAGCCGAACTTGTTCGCGCCTCTCGAGACAGGGTCCCGCACGTTACCCTGTCGGCGGCCACGGCGAGCGTGTCCAGGGGCATGGATGTGGACACGGTTATCGGGGTTTCCCACGCCACCGGTGGCGTTCCGCTGGGCGGCGGCGGGCACGGCACAGTCTTGAGTGTCTGCCGCGGCGACAGGCGGGATCGCTCGCGGTAGCTGAGGCCACGTAATCGGGCGGCACGTGTTTCTGTAAGCAGCGCGCAGCGCCAGCAGTAGATTGTGGGCCGACGTCGTCAACGATAGAGTCGAAGAGGGGGCCGCGGCGTGGCCCAACGCGTGCGCGAGCGTGGCGCCGGGATAGTCCTTGAGCTCCCTGGTCAGGGTGCCAGCCGCCTCCATCACCGCCGGCGCGTCGTGCTTCATGAAGGAACGTTGGTAGTGGGACGCAATGACCGTGAGAAGGATGCCGAGAAAGGCGACGTCATTTTTGTTCCGCTTGTAGACGTAGGCACCGTTTCGCGGCGCCGGCGATGGGGCCAAAGGCGGTCCTTGCAGCCCCTGAAACCCTTCGGCCGCATGTGTGTGGGGCGTGGCACGCGGGCACGAAGAATTCTGGCGGACGGCCTGCAGTGAGGCGACCCGCCTCTGTTCTGCGGCAAAACGTGCGGTGCTGGAGATTAGGGCCTCTCGGTCGGCAGCGGCTTGCCTGCTGCTGATGATGCTGTCGCAATGGAGAACCGCGGACGACGCCTCAGGCTCTTCGATGGGAACGGCGGTAGTGGTGGCCGGGCTAACCGCAGCGCGGGGCTTCTCGTCAACTTGGGCACGCTGACCCGCAAGCACAGTTTCCTGTTCGCGGTGGATGCTTTTGACCAGCGTGGGAACGCCGTTGACGAGGAGGGTGCGGGTGGCGGCTGACATGGCCGCCCAAGCCGCAGGAGAGACAAAACCCGCATAGATACTTGGTATGGGGGGTAGTTCAGGTGGGGGGGGCTTGTGCTCCTCTCCTTCGGCCTCCTTTTTTACAGCGGCAGGGAAGTCTTGGTGGTCATCTGACCGTTCGAAATCAACCATTGCGTAGTCCGAGGTGACTGAAGAATACCCGTCGTCCATCGTGGTCGTGGGGGCGCCGTTTGCTGCTGTCGTCGAGCCGTACAGAACCGAGCCGGTTGGTACCTGTTCGCAAGGGGACGGAAACGGAGTGGCCACGTTTGCATCCGGGAGCGGCGAAGGATTAACGGAAACAACGTCGTTAGTACAATAGGCAACGGCCCACAACGCACAACAGCTTTCGCTAGTTGTTGGAGATGCTGATACAACGGACGCATGATTCGCTTACGAAAAAGCGAATACTGCTGCAGACCGCATAGGTAGGTAGGTAGGCAACAAAGCCCAAGGATCGGTGAGGTGTCAACGAATGCTGAAAGGCTACCGAATCGCGGGAACGCACGGGCGGTTTTCTAAGCGTTCCTTGCTGCAGCGTGCGCCTCAGCCGCTTTATGAAGACAAAACCACCCCGATAACACCCACCCAATGACCAACGTGGAACAAACATCTACTCGTAATATAGACGAACGCGATACCAGTGAACAGTGCGCCAAGCTGTCAGGCGAGCTTGCGGTTTGGTACAATGTCGATCGAGTGGCTAAGCTGGGGGCTCGACGAAAGCTTGCTAGCGGCGGGACTGCGGTGGTTAGCTGGTGGCGTGATATTTGCAGTAGGGCTCAACCAAGCCCAGAACGATCGTAACCACGAGCAATGCGCCGAGAACATTGCACATCGCGTGGGCCAGCAGTGGCAGTAACAGCCACGCTGCGGGACGTGGGGGGTTGTGGTTCGGCTACCTTGGCAGCAGTGTTTACCATTTGGCTTGAGTTCGGCAAAACAGTTGATGGTGCACAAAAACTCTCCAATACAGCTGGGGTCTTGAGAATATTCTTAAGCTCGGGTCTCCTCGGCCACAGCGAACCGACAAACACGTTTTCCCTAATTCGGCGTCGGCAACCTCCGTGCACTTGTGTGGTACGGGTTTTGTTCGGAGATAGCGTTGGGTTGGGTCGGGTCGGCCACAGTACCAGCCCAAACAAGCGCCTTCAACAAATATGTCGAGCCTAAGCTATATGGTGTACAGCATTCTACCACGGGGCGCAAAGACCCCACCAACGCGAGGAAAAAAAAAAAAAAAAAAACAGGCGCGGCATAAGCATAGAAAGAGTGAAGAAAACAAGCAAAAACCTTACGGCAGTCCTACGAAGCCAGTGATGGGATAAGGCAGTAGAGTCGACGGGCTTATACAGGGACCGGCTGCTGCGATGCATGTTGTCTCTTGTGATGCCTACGTAACGCCCTGCCCACGCGGGCTTGGTAATCAATCGCTTGCTCGGTATTTGTTTTGCGTGCTTCCACCTTGATACCTTCTAAAAACAGACGGACTAGGAAACACTACGTAGACCCCTCTTACTGCGGGTCCATGACGTCCGCTGGAGGAACTACCACAGCAAAGGCTTACAGTGCATCAAGGGCAAAGAAAAGCTGGGGCAGAGGAGACCAGCCCCAAGCCCTTGGGGCTAATTGGGAAGGTGGCTCTACCTTCTTGAGACGCAGGTTTCTGGAGACACAGGGGTATCCACGAGCTCCTATGTTCTCAAGGAGAGACAACTTACGAAGTGCCGGTATTATTTTAGTATGGACAAGACGAGTTATTTTTGTTGCTTCTCGGTGTTGCCTGGGGGTCTGTTGGCATGCCTGAGGGCCACCTGTAGCCAGGAGCTCTTTTCCCGATATCTCCTTCCTACGCAACACCAAGTATGACCCTTTCATACTGAAGAATGCTCCGGAGTTTTACTCGACGCATCAACAGTACCGAAATCTACCCAAAACTTCTCGGCTGTGCCGTACGGGGACGAGACCATAAACTAAATCAGCCGGAAACAAGCTCAGTATTAGGGCCGGATATTGCTTGAAAACGCTGAGTCAGATCGGTTCACAAAACAGTAAATTGCATTGCAGTGCTCGGCAGGCATTGTCGAGCTACGCGTATTCCCCGTGTTTTTGTTTAAATATAGTATTAACAGTTATCGGGCGATAGGGGCCGCGAACTGGTTTCCTAAGAGTCTAGCTGTTTTTTTTGTCAACACGAGAGGTCGAGAAGCGGGGGGGGGTGTACTCATGTTGTGCACGGCCGTAGTCATATGACCATAGACCCTCGCATCCCTACAATGCCGGGACGGAGCGCGTTGGGTTTTCACCAACCAGGCAGACATTGCTTGCACCAAGCGCGAAACGCCGTGAGGTATCGGGCGAGTCGCATGGAGGGTGAGCTGCATCCTGCTAAGAACCGCCTCTGAGGCGGACTTGCATATGGACGACAGCTTCAACGAGTTAATTTGATTTCTGGTGTGGCCACTTCCGGAGACAGCGATGGGTTTTACTATGTAACTGCCTCGCGGACGCCTTACCATATTAACACTACGTGATACGACCATTCCCCTTGTGCGGAACAAAGGTTCTCCACCCCGCACAAATGATCTACTCGACCGCCAGCTTTGGTGACCGCCAAAAAAAAATAAAAAAAAAAAAAACGGCACCCTGGTTGTCTAGCTCACGCAGCGAGTGGCGTGTTTTACAGCGTCGTTGCCAACCGACGCCAACCCAACCTATAAATATTTCATATATTTATAGGGGGGGGGTCGAGAAGCGGGGGGGGGGCAACAAGAAACGCTCGTACTGCTCGTGGAAATGTATGTGTGGTCGTGTGGGTCGACAGCGAGAAGAGCGGAGAGGTCGATGGACAGGAGGAGAAACAGGCGAAAGCTCCTCCTTTTGATCAAATATGTCGAATGAAAATCAACTAGATATATACATGTGAGCGGACCACAACAAACAGGGGACGTATTTGACTAAAAAAACGAAAAACGGACAACAAACGGGCAGGGGTTGAAATACTTCATTTTGCGGACTTTGTTATATATCGGTTACGTACCGTATCGCATGTGGCGGTTGCTGGTTGCGGCAACCGCCAAACAAGAGGTATACTGAGGGCTGGGGGTGATCTGAGCCACTAGTCGGTATAGGCGCAATCTGCCTCAGAACCCATCTTGTGTCGGCAGCGCTCGTTGGCGAAGGCAACGATTTACCGCCAACTGACTCAAACCCCAACGCGGTTGTCTTGTTTATCCCTAAAGCCGACGGGATTGACGTTGATAATCGTATCGGTCAGTGTTGTGCTCACCAGGCAACGGTGAACCTTATAAGCCGTTTAACGACACAACCTCAACGTGAGTACTAAGGCGCTGTGCCTTGGAGTTTGTAATCAGTTCACGGCCCAGGGGTGCCTTGACCAATGGCCGCTGCTGATGTACAGTGGTACGTCCTGAGGCAGTTTTCACCTCGTACACCGATACCGGTTTGTAGCTAATGATCTTGAAGTGGATTTGTTGTCGATCCGTTTATCTATGAAGTATCATATCATATCTGCATACCTGCTACAGCAGTGTACCTCATAATTCATTTGAAAAAACAAAACACATACCGGTACATACGTAGCAGCAGAGGGCAAAACTTGTGTGATCGGAGCGTGTTTGTGTCTGCCGGCTTCCGAGTGGTCGTGGAGGAGCCGCCTCTGCATCCGTTCCTGGACTGTGCGACTCGGTGCGCTTGCTCGCCATCTCGCGAGAGCTATTATGACCATTGCTGGGTGGGGCCAAGGCCAGAGGGATAAACACAAACTCAACCACTCCCCAAAAAAAAAGTAACGCAAGTCCACCTGCGGCGCACGCCAGTACACACGAAACCAAGCTATGTTTTCCACGCTTTTTTACTCGAGAACGACAATGCTTAGTATTCACCCAAGTATTCGTACATCACCATTGTATGCTGATGTACCATCTGTCTCTGAATAAATACTTGGAAACTTGTGACGGGGACATGTTTTTTTTGTGTTCTGCTGGCTGCCGGGCGGTCGTGGAGAAGTCGCCTATTCGTCCACTCCTGGCCTGTTCGGCTCGGCGCTCTCGTCCGCCATCTCGCGAGAGCGACCACGGCCATCGAGGGGCCAGGAACACACAATCGAAATGTAGCCACGCATGTTTAACCTATAGTATTATTTTGCGCTGCCGCCGATCATTCAGCGTAAGATTTGGATGAGGCCTCCCGCCCTGGTCGGAGGGCCTCGCCCGGGATAAACTCCGCGCGGAGTGCGCTCTCAGCGCGATGTCTCTCCCTTGAATTGAAAACGACTGTGCAGAAAAATACTACCAAGCTTGTAGGGTAGGTGGGAAGGTCTGTATTTTTCCTGCACATATTACCCTGTTCCTCGCTGCTCCGCCCGCTCTCGACCGACTGATCGAGCGGCAGTCCACTGAATCTCATACAATCGAAACAACCCTGGAACCACCTCTTTTGTTCCAACGGTTGTTTCCCGCTGATTGGTCAACGATTTTACTATAGTAGTATTTTGCGCTGCCGCCGATAATTCAATGTAAGTATTGGATTTGGATAAGGCTTCCTGCCCCGGCCGGTGGTCCCACTCGAACTTCGTTGTATTACTTACAGTAGGTTAGCATTAGCCAGCGGCCGGGTATTGTGTCGTCTCACCCAAACTTACTTATATTATCCGTACGTTAGGCGTACTTTTTCGCGCACGCGGAGAAGTCTGACCAAAATGCCTGGGATAGCGGCAACTCGTTCGCGCGCGCGTAGCCGTGGTCCCGAGTCCTCTTAGACGCTCGGACCCCTGCACTAGTCGTCGAACCGATGTAGTGCTTCGCTACGCTCTCCGTCTTCCAACCCCCGATCTTCATGATCTCGTCAACTTCCGTGCCTGCCAACGCCTGGGAGTGCAGAGTGCAGTGGTCACGCAATCCCGCCATTCTCAGGTGCCCCTGCAGCGCCGCCGTCATGCGCTGTGCTGACATGGGTACTGGTCCCCGGCTCCCACCCGCAAGGACTAAAGGGAACAGGTGACCCTCCACTAAGTTCCACCCAATACTCTCTGCGGCGGAAATGTACTCCGTGACCCCCCTGAACGCACATGCAGTGACGTGAACCGAAAACCGAAAACCGTTTTTTTTCGGTTTTTCCCGACCGAAAACCGACCGAAAAGTTTCGGTTTGTCGCTTGCAAAAAAAACGAAACCGAAAAACCGACTCGTTTTTTTTCGTCGTTTTTTCCCCCCGTCCCCTAAGCCAATAACGCCTACATATCTACATGAAAACCCCGTTTTACATGTATGGACATACTGAAGTATCACATATCATGGATACGCCACACAGCACACAGCACACAGCCCGCAGCAGCAGCAACAGTCGCACAGGGCACAGTGCGTCGCGAGACTGCAGAGGATAACCATGCATGTCCGGTTCAGACGGCAGTGCTGACTCTGACTTTGAGCCGGAGGCAAAGGCGGGTGCAGGCAAAGGGGAGGAGGTGGAAGTGGAGAGCTCCGGCTATGATACTGTGAAGGTTGTGAGCAAGCCTCTCAGTGGTCGAAAGTTGCAGCGTCAAAGGCGGCGGCAGGCTTTGTGATCTGCAGACAGTCGAACTGTGTTCTTTACAAGAGACACGGCTGGCTCCGTCCTGTCGACAAGGAGCGAGCTCTGTGCCCGACCTACAACACGCATTCATTCGTACTCACAGCCCCCTCTTCAGCAACCTAGAGTTTGTTCTTGATGGTGTTAACTCTACGCTCCAAGTTGTATCTATCATACATCATACCATACATAGTATCTAGACTGCACATCAGCAGTGCCCTCGTGCCCTCGTATAATACTATCCTACTATTTTTAAATAGTAGCAACTGCTCTCTGTAGCTATTGTCGGCTGCAGCTCATAATATGTATGTCGGCCTGTACCGTGTGTGGCGCAGCAGACGCAGGTACTGCAGGAGGGCCACTTGACACCATACCACGATCATCTCGTCACATTATGCCAACACATGCGCACCGAACCCATCGAAATGTGGACCATTTGGCTAGTTTTGTCGGGAAACCGACCGAAAAACCGACCGATAAATGTTCGGTTTCGGTTTCGTTTTGTTTTCGTTTTTGTCTTTTAAAACGACCGAAACCGACCGACTTTTCGGTGAAAAACCGAAAAACCGAACCGAGTCCATCTCCATTTTCGGTTCACAACACTGCGCACATGTCTGCGGGGATTCCTTGTCCAACACGACCACTGCTTCGGCCGATCGCCGCAACGATTTCCAGAACTGAAAGTTGAAGATAAGTCCGGCCGACTGTGGTAGTCGCAGCATCTGCGAGCCCATGGTGAAGGATAAGTCGTACCCACTCCTCAACGACTCGAACGCCAGGGGAAACAGCGCAATGTCTCGGGTAATCCCAATTCGTGCGGACATCGACCCTGCGGACTGGGCTCGTTCCCTCGGGTCTTGCAGCAACCTGGCGAAGTCGTTCGACAACAGTGGGGCTGCTTGCTTAACCGGGACCTCTATATATGTTTCTCCGTGTTGCTCACACATGTGAGGTACGACTCTACCAACGGGCTAGAGCAAGGATCCCCCCGCTTCTCTATTGGGACCCATCCCTCTCCCTTGCCCAACATTTCCTTCATGGCCATCCGCAACTTCGATACAACTCCTTTGTCGATCGACCCAGCTGCGTATTGCTTCGCGCAACTGCTAGTAGGTGCACACGCCTCCCCCACGAGGACCCTACCCCCGGGCACGACGCGTCATGTACTCACATCGTCCCATCGTCCCTCGGTCTTGCGAGTCTAAGGAGCAGCACCAGTCGAAGACGTCGTTTTCCGTTGCGGTTTCCCACCCCCGGTACCCGTCTGAGTATATATGCCAAAAGGAACGCGTCGAAATGATCTGCTATCTTACTCTTGCGTTGCTGACCCGGCCGGCCTTCCAACCTTGCCAGTAATAACGCCCGTCGAGCTTGCAGTCTTTCGGCATCAATCTCGACGGGCGGCGCAAGCGGGTTACGCGGGACTGGCGGGGCCCGGTACGGCTGTGCTCCGCAGTGCGAGCAAAATTAAAAGTGTCCCTGTGCTCCGACTTGCAGGTTGCACAGCGCACGCCTGGGATTCGCCCGCGTGTGCGAGCAGTCTCACCGGCTGACGCACCCTGGTGGCCTCCGCCGTCTCGCCCACCTTGATTGTGCTGCACACAGATCAATCGATGTGGGGAGAGGGCGGGGGTGGGGGGGCACCCACAGCCTGGTGACGCTGAGATTTGTGTGCTTGTTGTTGTTGTTGCGCTATGTACCGGATGGCGTGTGACCCTTAGCTACCGAAATCTACTTCGTACGCGCGCATAGCCCATTTGGGATACTGCCACTCTTTTAAGCCCCCGCGGGGGCTAGGCCACTGGAAGACATCTCTCGCAGCTCTCGGTGCCACGATAACCGATCGGATAGATGCCTGTCGTACCGCCGGGAACCAAAACGCCCGGGTATCCGGCAGGACAATTACCGCGTGGGCCTGACATTCCGCCAAATGCTGGACTATAACGCCTACCATGACTGGGGGAGGGAAACAGTAGCCGAACATTTTCTCGCCCGTTCCCGGCAACCGCGATACGTCTTGTGCCAGTACGTCTGTCCCCGACGATCCTTCGCAGTCGTACTGCGAAAAGAAAGGTAACCTGTCATTACGGCCGGGGACCTTCTGAACGGACTCCGCGGAAGCCATGAGATCGAAGTTAAAAGGGCCCAACGCCCCCCACAGCTCTTGGAACGCAAGCGGGTTCATACGGATGAGGGATTCTCGAGAGAGTCTCGAGATGGCGTCCGCGATGCCGTTGTTGGCGGTCGGGACACATTTTAACGTCAGCATAAAGCCAAAGTCGACCTGCAGCGTAAAAAGTTGGGCCAACAACCCGTGCGTCACGGGGTCTTTGGCTCGTCCGTTCCGGAACGCTGCCACCACCGACATGTTATCCACATCGACCACAATCTGCGCCCTCCGTAGCACGTCGGGGTATCGGGTGCAGAACTGGAGTAGGACGTGGAACAGCGCGAACATCTGCTTGCTGTTCATGTGCCGCGCTAGCCAGTCTTCTGGGAAGATGCCCCCCGCACGGAACGGCACCGCCGTCGCGTTGACCACACCCCCCCACGCGGTGGAGGATGCGTCCGTAGGGCCGCCGGTGAGAGCCGCCGTAAAGTGGCGGGCCTTCTGCCACGGGCCCTCGTGCGATGTGGACGAAACACCGATCCACTGTCGGAACTCCCCTCGTAGGTTTCCAAGCTCGGCTTTCGACAAATCGATCGGGCGCAGTCCCGATTTCTCGAGCTTCGAGAGCAATGTGAGCATGGCATGTGTCCACAAAGACGCTGGTCGGATGGCGACCGTCAAGCTCATGCACTTCCCCGCGATGCGTTCTAGCGTGTAGAACGAAAGTTTCTCCGTTGCGAGGGCTGTGCGCAGAAGATCGTGTAGCGAGGCCATCTTCTCCGGGGGGACGCGAAACGATGTCGAGTCGGAGTCGCACAGCATTCCCAGGTATCGCTGCACCTTGGTCGGACGCAGGTCGCACTTCTTCTGCGACAGGAAGTAACCGCACATCCATGACACCAACATTGCCACGTGAATTGCCTCCGCCGCGGCCAGCCACTGCGCCCGCGCCGGCTGCCCGTGCGTGCTCTGCACATTTGCCAGCCACGAGTGGTCTATGTGCGCCAGGGCGGGGATGCCTTTCGCCCGCAGGAACGCCGCCTTAGCCTCGCTCAACGAGTGGTAGACGTACGGGCTTTCGCACCACCCAAACGGTAAGACGGTCCATACGTAGTTTACGTTCTGGTACCGCAGCCCAAAGAGCGACCACGATGCCGGGTGTAGGAGGACGTGGTGAAAGCCCGATGAGTCGTCAAGCGAGCCCTGGAAGCATCCCTCCGATGCCACTTGGGCCACGCGTGCCACGGTGTCCATGGAAAAGGGGATCCTTTTACACACCATGTTCAAAGGTCGCGCATCGTAAATCAGGCGCGGTTTTGTTTCCTCGACGGACAAAGCCTGGATCAAACGAGGCCTTTCACGGCCCGCGGGGCCCCGTACGTCCGTCCACTTCACTACACATCCCCGTGCGATGAGTGTGCGCATCTCCGCCTCGACGAATGCCTCATGTGCTGGAGGGATCCGGTTAGCGAACACGGCTCCTGCGAACTTGTCCCCGTTGTACGGGGAGTCCACCGATGTGCCCTTGTGGGATTCGACTAGAAACTCGTAGACACTCACCCCGTCCCGCACGTACGATAGCAGTGCTTCGCGAAGGTGGTGTCCTGGGAGCACCACCTTGTCCCAAAACGCCGCGTGTTTTCGCAACAAACCCGGGACGAACCTGTCCCCGCTCGTCCCGGCGTCCCATGTCGGGGCCCGCCACGGCATGCGGCGCAACGGCCCCTGCATGGGGTCCCGAGACACGTCTTCCCATGTCGGCCACTTCCCCGGCGCCGCGGGCCGGCCGCCCGAGCTCACCCACTCGAGTTCCGTTACGCTGAGCGCCGGTATGGTGGGGAGAATCGGCTGTACTAGAGCTTGGCGCTGGTCGAGTTGCCTGAACCATCGGCTTGCGTCCACCTACCGCGCGCGTATAGGCGAAACGCTCGAAAATTAATACCCTGCTTGTTATTCTCTCTCTTTGTGTTTTGTGTGCGCGCGCATGCCCGCCAGCCCTCTATTATTGTGCCGTGTTGCTTCCTTTATCTACCACTCACAGTATTCGGCGAATGAAAGTCGCGGTAAGCTTCCTGTGGCTGTATAGCTAAGGCGTGTAGCCTATCGCGCGCTTACGGGGTTTGCGATACCTATCGTTTGCCTATTACTAACATTATTTATATAAATTCCTAAAGGTGGCGATTCCTATTCAGTCTCAAAACGTTTCCCCGAACGGGCTATGCACTGACAAGTGTCCTGTTCTCGTTATGCCAGTGGAAACGATGCTGTGAGTCTAAGCAAACCGTCCAGTAAATATGACGGTCAGGCAAACACGAGCAAGGCGACTCCGGGTGGTTTCCTATCGACATACTTCCAACGTTGCATGTTTTTGTTATACTAGCGGTACGGCCACGGCTCCGCCCGTGGCGCTAGCTTTGCGTTGCCCATAATACTCGCATTAACAGTGTGCTGTGATGTACCACTCTGAACCGGAAAATAATAACCAGGGGCGGTATCGACCCAAGGGGTGTCTGTTTTCGTCCCCGGGTTATTGGAGTTGTAGTTTTCCGCAAGGATTTCTGATCCGGGGATGCGACGTTATCATCCCCGGGTGCGGTGGGACCTCGCCGTTGCCCCGAGGGGCAACTCGCGCCGCGCGCTGGCTCCATGAGAGACAGCCAACCGTAAATCAGCCCGTGAGATTGGGGTTTCCACACCATGTGGGGCGGTATCGACCCCGGGGATGTCCATTTTCGTCCCCGGGTTGTTGGAGTTGTAGATGTATGGAAGGATTTCTGACCCGGGGATGGGACTTTATCATCCCCGGGTGCGGTGGGGCTTCGACGCTGCCCCGGGGGGCAACTCTCGCCGCACGTTGGCTCTGATGAGGGCCAGGCAACCGAAAATTAGCCCGTGGGGTTGGGTTTTCCACACCTTGTGGGGCGGTATCGACCCGGGGGTTGTTTGCTTCGTCCACGGGTCGTTGGAGTTGAAAATTTATGGAAGGACTTCTGACCCGGGGGTGGGATCATATCATCCCCTGGAGCGGCGGGACCTCGCCGTTGCCCCGAGGGGTAACCCTCGCTGCGTGCTGGATCTCTCGGCTCCAGCGCCGCAGCCAAATCAGCGATCAGCCAATGGTGGTAGGGTTTGCGGGGCGGTATCGAGCCCGGGGATGTCATTTTCGTCCCCGGGTTGCTGGATTTGTAAATGTATGGAAGGATGTACGACCCGGGGATGAGACGTTATCATCCCCGGGTGCGGTGGGACTTCGACGTTGCCCCGGGGCAACTCCCGCCGCACGCTGGCTCTATGAGGGCCAGGCAACCGCAAAACAAAACGTGGGGTTGGGGTTTCAACACCTTGTGAGGCGGTATCGACCCGGGTGGTGTCCGTTTGTGTCCCCGGGTCTTTGGAGTTGTACATGTATGGAAGGACTTCTGACCCGGGGATGGGATCATATCATCCCCGCGTGCGGCGGGACCTCGCTGTTGCCCCGGGGGGCAACCCTCGCTGCGTGCTGGCTCCAAGAACTCCAGCGCCCCAGCCAAATCAGCAATCAGCCAGTGGTGGTGGGGTTTCAACACCTTGAGGGGCGGTATCGACCCGGGAGATGTCTATTTTCGTCCTCGGGTTGTTGGAGTTATAGATGTATGGAAGGATGTACGACCCGGAAATGGGAAATTATCATCCCCGGGTGCGGCGAGACTTCGACGTTGCCTCCAGGGGCAACTCTCGCCGCACGCTGGCTCTATGAGGGCCAGGCAACCGTAAAATAGCCCGTGGTATTGGGGTTTCCACACCTTGTGAGGCGGTATCGACCCGGGGGATGTCCGTTTGCGCCCCCGGGTCGTTGGAGTTGTAGATGTATCGAAGTATTGCTGGCCCGGGGATGAGATCATATCATCCCCGGGTGCGGCGGGACCTCGCTGTTGCCCGGAGGGGCAACCCTCGCTGCGTGCTGGCTCTATGAACTTCAGCGCCCCAGCCAAATCAGCAATCAGCCAGTGGTGGTGGGGTTTTCACACCTTGCGGGGCGGTATCGACCCGGGGGATGTCTGTTTTCGTCCTCGGGTTGTTGGAGTTGTAGATGTATGGAAGGATTTATGACCCGGGGATATGAAGTTATCATCACCGGGTGCGGTGGGACGCCCCGAGGGGCAACTCTCGCCGCACGCTGGCCCTATGAGGGCCAGGCAACAGGCAACCGAAAATGTTCCGTGGTATTGGGGTTTCCACACCTTGTGAGGCGGTATCGAACCGGGGGATGTCCGTTTGCGTCCCCGGGTCGTTGGAGTTGTAGATGTATGGAAGGATTTCTGACCCGGGGATGTGATCATATCATCCCCGGGTGCGGCGGGACCTCGCTGTTGCCCCGAGGGGCAACCCTCGCTGCGTGCTGGCTCTATGAACTCCAGCGCCCCAGCCAAATCAGCAATCAGCCAGTGGTGGTGGGGTTTCCACACCTTGCGGGGCGGTATCGACCCGGGGGATGTCTGTTTTCGTCCCCGGGTTGTTGGAGTTGTAGATGTATGGAAGGATTCATGAACCGGGGATGGGAAGTTATCATCCCCGGGTGCGGCGGGACTTCGACGTTGCCCCGAGGGGCAACTCTCGCCGCACGCTGGCTCTATAAGGGCCAGGCAACCGTAAAATTTGCCCGTGGTATTGGGGTTTCCACACCTTGCGAGGCGGTATCGACCCGGGGGTTGTCCGTTTGCGTCCCCGGGTCGTAGGAGTTGTAGATGTATGGAAGGATATCTGATCCGGGGATGGGACTTTATCGTCCCCGGGTGCCGCGGGCTCCCTGAGTCTCAGCCAATCAGTGACCAACTGATGGGGGTGGGGTTTCCATACCGTGCGGGGCAGTGTTGACCCGGGAAATCGCCGTTTTTGTCCCCGGTTGGTCGGAGTTGTAGAGATATGGAGGGATTTCTGATACGGGGATGGGAGCCTATCCTTCCCGGGTTCGGCGGAACCTCGGTGGCTCTTTTCAGCACCGATGTTCTAGAAAGAGCCAGCAGCCACTGGCATGGATTTGGGCAACCAATCAGCTGCCAGAATAGTAATTATAAAAATGTAAGTCAGCAGGTAGGCTGGCTAGATGGCTGCCAGAACTGCATCGGGATTGCGCCACGGCCACGGCTCGGCGCGACATGGGACCCGGTGTTCTGCGGGTTGTGGCACCCAGCCTCCCTACCCATGGGGGCAGGTGGGGCTGAATCGCTCTAGATAGCGCTGCTCAATTACAGACAGACAGACAGACAGAATAGCAGCATTTAATAATATAGATAAGGGACGATGCGCGAGTTGCGGTTGTGTCTACAATTATCAATACAGATATATAGCAGCGTTCGTTGTGGGCGGGGGGCCCTCCCCAGAGGGTTGTTTCGCTTTGAATTGATACACCGCCATTGATGCGGCAACTACTCTGCCGCTTGCTGTGGTGATGTTGGTGGCGCTGCTCCAACTTGTATTTGTGCGTTTGCCCTTCGTACGAATTCACCCGCGATGTAATATCCGCTGTATCGCTAAGCAGTTGCTGCTGCTGATGCGGTGTGTTGTCCTTTACCTATGCACCCATAATTGTTACCCGACCACCTGATTATAGCCGCTATTTGTGCGGCTGCTATGCAGCAGTTAGTAGTGTTACGGTCCGCGGTGCCGATGCGTGCGCTGTGTGTACGCGGTCCTCGTTGTGTAATATGTCCGTAGCTGTGTGTACGCGGTCCTCGTTGCGTAATATGTCCGTAGCCACGCACTTTTTACCCGAGGAGCACGCCAGGCGATCCAGCACGCCAGGCGATCCAGCACGCCAGGATATTCTCGTTGGGATCTCTTTCAGCGAATTTAGGCCAGATCCCCGAGGAAGAAAAGCGTAACACTACAAGTGCGATACTGGTATATACGTAGTGTTCAGCTGTTGAACAGCACCAACAGTATGCGAAGCCCTGCTTTTCCCCAGTGTACTGCTAAATTATTAAAGTTGGACGCTCGCACGAGGCTACGAGGACAGGTCAACCCGCAGCGAGTTTGTCCGATTGCGAACCACGCCGACAAAATCGTGCGGGTGCCGCCTATGCTTTAGATCGAGTCCAAAGAACTCGCGAGGCCCCAAAGTTCCTCTTGAAAAGATGGGCAAGATCTTTGGAGGTGAGGCATATAGTCCCATGCATTGCTTTGGTGTGTTTTCGTTCATTGTCATTTTTTGCGCAAATAACTGTTCAACGTCGACCGCCATTTTCTGGGAACCAACAAGTATGAACAACGAACCAAACACTGAGGAGCGCTCAACCGCTTCCTAGAATGTGAGACCTACCTATCAGCATTGCAGCACGAGAAGTATTTTATTGCAGTGTTGCTCTGAGGGTTCACCATGCCCAAATGCGTTTACTCGGGCTATAGCGTGACTGAGTGCATGTATCCCCACGTTGAGGAGGCCTCTTAGATTTACGAAAGGCTTGAGCCCGTCCCACGAGGGGCGAGAGGCTGTCGATTCCAAGGCGATACCTTCCACTCGACTGGTAGTTGCTAGAATTGGCTACGTAGGCTTGCACATGATTAACTGTTACGTCTGTGATGTTTTCCTGCCGCCGTCGCCGCCGCCTCAAAACCCGCACGTACTGCATCCTGTTCGACTTCCGTAGCACAATACAGCAAGCGAAATCTTCTTGGCATGCTTGGGGCAGATGACAACGGTAGCGACGTTGATGCGAAGGGTAACAAGTGATCTGACGTGTTTTCTCGTTTTGCGGGTATGTCCAGCCATCGTATGAAGGCAGACGTGCGTGACCACATCTCGATGTAGTCTATCCCAGCCCAACCGTTATTCGTAACTGGACGCAACGGTACCACTATCAGGCTGAGCCTCCTTCGGGTTTCGCCGAAAAGGCCGATTTTTGCCTAAAAAAGCCCAACATTTGTTTTTGAAGCCCAAGTGATAAAGGGAGCCGATTTTTATTTTTGGGATCCAGGGAGGACCCACTAGCACGTGTACGGAGAGCAATATGGGGTATGCTGTACGCCGACGATGCAGGCGTTGTGTCTAAATCGGCGGAAGGGCTTGCGAAGATGATGACCGTTATTGTGACCGTTTTCGAAGCAGCTGGTCTCACCGTATCCGAAAAGAAAACGGAGACTATGCTACTGCGGACACCAAACCAGGCACTCCGGACCTCACCGCTCGTCATCGAAGCAGCGGGCCAGAGGTATAAACAGACAACGCAGTTTGTGTACCTTGGCGGTCTTATCGTCGCAAACGCGGACATTATGCCAGAGATCAAACGACGCATCCGACTCGCATGGGCATGCTACAATCGGTTCAAGCGGGAGCTGTACGATATGGAGGATGCCCCGTTCACTCTAAAGGTGCGCATGCTAAAGGCCGAGGTGATGGAGGCACTGCTGTACGGGTGTGTGACGTGGACCCTTGGCCAGGAGCACTTCGCTGAGCTCCGAACGGCACACCACAAATTCCTCCTACGGCTCATTGGTTTCCAGCGCCGACAACGCACCGACCATCTCATGTCGTACGCCAAGGCTCTCAAGAAGGCACAATGCGAGAGCGTTGAGACGACCATCCGCAAACGACGCCTCCTCTTTGCGGGGGGCGTACAGCGCACGACCAATGAGCGGCTGACCAGGCGGGTGATGTTTGGGGCGATCGCCGGTGGGACGAACCCGGGGCCTGGCCGACCAGAAAAGAACTGGGCACAATGTCTAGCAGATGACCTCAGGGTTTTTCGAGCGACAGAGGGCTCCACAGAAAGCTCCCCTTTACTGTTCGGAGCAGAGACGGTACTATGGCCGAGGGCGGCTCAAAAGAGGGGGGTGTGGTATCGGGGGGTTGGCGAGGCGGCGGACCATTTCATGGCGAGGTGGCACAGGGCCGAAGCGGAGAGGAGCTGGCTACGGCATGCAGCTGAGGACGCCAAGAGAGGCGACCAGGAGAGGGGGGGGGGGGCAGGGGCGGCCGTACTGATACAGCTGTCGACGAATGCAGAAACGAAATGATAGATCGTGTGGCCAGATATCGGCTCGACTAGTCCTTGAATTCTATTATTTGTTTCCTGTTGATGTGTTCACTGGGGGGGGCGCGGCAGAGGTAGTATCGACTCTTGACACCGTTTTTGTTTTTAGAGTGGGAATGAGATGGCAGAAGGTGTGACATGGTCCCCGTATCAGTTTTTATAGCAGAGACGGGAACTTGTTGTTACCATCGCCTTGAGAACTATTTTTCTCTTTTCCTCTCTCGTGTCTTCTTTCTTGCTTTTTTTGCCTTGTTTCTCCCTTTGTTTCCACCCTATGCCGGTGTCTCTCTCTTTTTTCGTGTTGCCTCGCTCGTGCAGCAGTTATCTGTTCCTCTTGGGCACGTGTGCTTTTCGTCTAGGGGCGCTTCTGGCGCTTCTGGCGCTTCTGTCTCCCTGCGTCATTTGTATTCTGTTTCATTTCAGAACTTGTTTTATTTTGTCTTTTTTGTTCTTATTTTTTGGTTCGGCTCGTGTCGCTGTGTTCTCGTACCCGGTACGTTACGCATCTCACTTGCTTTACCCATTAATTTGCGTTTATTTTGTTTTGGTTTTTCTCTGTTTCACAGTCTGTGACCACAGAATTTGTATCTCTCTAGGATTGGGAATCAGGACAGGCACTGGGTGTACTGATGTGGTTGAGTAGAAAGAACGGGTTTAATGTGAAGACAACAACAACAACAACAACTTTGGAGAGAACAGGGCCGATTTCCCCCCGCGGGGGCTGAATTCTGGTAAACACGCCGATGTTCACTCGCCCCCTGCATATAAACGCCTACATATAGATTAAAACCTATTTTTTAGTCACCCCAGCCGCACCACTACAGGTTGCTGAAGTCTTCCTGGCTGATGGACAGCGCTCTTCTGACGGTGGTCGATGCTCGAACCTTCTTCCCACATCGAAAAAAAAAACCTCTTTGTGTGAACGAGCCGAGTTTTTTTAATTCGAGCTGAATTTCGACAGTCAAGAGCCGAAAAAGCCGAACCACTGACTTTAATGGACTTCGTTTTTTTTTTTACGTAATTTCCACCCGAAAGCCGAAATGATCCGAAGACCATCTTTCCGACAATTTCAGCAACATAGCCGAACAGCTCCTTTTTTTATTGAAAATCCGACCCCCCCCCCCCCCCCCTTTCCCAAACAAAATGCCGGCGGAGGCTCAGTCTAGGTAACACTGCCGCGTTTTTTCTCAAGCAAAAACGTTTGTTTTTTTTCTTCCGGTTAAGCGGTCGCGGGTTTTGGTCCTCGAACCATTCAGGGTCGTCGGCTGCGTTGTGCAAACATCATGCAACTTTATTTGGGTGAATGCATCTTCCAATGATAAACCAAAGCTCAGACGGCGGCGATCACCCTAACATGCATCCTATCGGTAGGCGGTTGCGAAATTCAAAGGAAATTGTGCCTGTACCCGGAAGAGGATAAGGCAACATTCCAGAGGTTGCGCGCAAACAAAGACGATTTTGCATAACCCGATAAATTACAACATTGAATGGCGGCTAAACCTATATTGCAAGGTGAACATGCAAAAAAGGGATAAAAAAGAGAAAAACGCAAGTAAAGAAAACGAACTAAAAACTGTGAGGGGCGCGTAAACTAAACAACCCAGTGACAGCACAGCCAAGAGACTGGTATGTAAAAACTGTGAGGGGGGCGTAAACTAAGCAACCCAGTGACAGCACAGCCAAGAGACTGGTGTGCCCCACTGCCCTTCTACAATGGCCACGCGGCTAACAAGAAGAACAACAAAACAGCCGAACTAGACGATTTTACAAAACCCGACAACCGCTATCACAACAGAAAGCGCTGGTATCTCAACCTTCATCAATGTATATAAGGTTGTACAACGTTACAGTCCGGCAGTACAGTATTGACTGGCGACTAAACCTACTACAAGGTGGACATGCAATAAAGGACAAACGAAGAAGAAGGAAAACGCAACGCAAGTAAGGCACACGAACTAAAAACTGTTAGAGAGGCGAAAACAAAAAAACACAATAACAGCCCACACTAAACTTCTACACTGACCACGGCTAACTAGAAAAAAATACAGGAAAACGACGATTTTAATAAACCCGATAACCGCCATCAGAACAGGAAGCGCTGGTATAGCAACTTTCATCGGTGGTTTTAGGTTGTGCAACTTTACAGTCCACCAGTACAACATTAACTGGTGGCTAAACCTACTGCAAGGTGAACATGCAAAAAAGAAAAAATAAAGAAAAAAACGCAAGTAAAGCAGACGCACCAAAAACTGTGAAGGAGGCGTAAACAAAAGAACACAATAACAGCACAGCCAAGTGTCCCCCACTACCGTACTTCTACACTAGCAACGGCTACCAAAAAAAAACACGCAACAAACACGATTGAGCAAAACCCGATACCCGCCACCAGAACAGGAAGCGCTGATGCCTCAACTTTCATCGGTGTAATTAGGTTGTATAAACAACTTTACAGTCCGGCAGTACAACATTGACTGGCGGCTTAAACCTACTACAAAGTGGACATGCAAAAAAAATGAAAAACAAAACAAAACAATTAATGTGAGGGAGGCGAGAACAAAAGAACACAATAACAGCACAGCCAAGAGACTCGTGTCGCCTACCTTCTACATTGACCACTGCTAACCACAAATAAAACAAGTCATCAAACACGATTTTGCAAAAACCCGATAGCCGCCATCAGAACAAGAAGCGTTTGTAACTCAACCTTCGATGTAATTATATAGGTTGTACAACTTTACAGCCCGGCAGTACAACACCGACTGGCGGCTAAACCTACTATTAATAATATACAAGGTGGACATGCGAAAAGGGGAGGGGGGGGGGGTACTCAATTGTTGCTTGCCTTAGTCATTTGGCCATTGACCACGCATCCCTTTCGAGACGGAGCGCCGTTCCTACTCCTAATAGACACCTCCAATATTTGGGCGCTCATTACGTTGTTTCCATATATTACAAATTAAGGTTTTGCTAATATTATCCCCTTCCTGTTTCGCCGCCTGTGGCCATCATCCATCTCCTAAGATAGCGATCGTTTTCTCGCTGCTATCGGGGGGGGGGGGGGGTCCAACTAAGGCGCACGAACCAAAAACTATGAGGGAGGCGTAAACAAAAGAACACAACACCAGCACAGCCAAGAGATTTGTGTCCCCCATTTTATTTCTACACTGACCATGATTGACCAAAAAAAGAGAAAAAAAGGACGTAACGCGACGCGCCGTCTGCTGAACCAGGTTTCAAATCGGTGGACACGACCCCAACCGACACCATACGAAACAAACATCAGTACACAGAAAGCAAACACCAGAGACAGTTTTTCAGGGCGCGTCAGCAGCTAGAGACCTTTGTCTTTTGTTGTGCCATCGTGGGTGCCATCCGTCCTTCGATACTATGATAACTTTGACAAAAAAACAAGAAAAAACACATCGAGAAAGTCAGACACCCCTTCCATCTGCAACCTGCACAATAAACACACTCCAATGATAAGCGGGGCAGCCACGAGTATTCCCCACATATAATGGACTACCATGATTAGAGCAAGGGAGCATTTGGGTACATACGTATTCGATGTTCCAGGCAGGACCATACAACAAACCTACACTACACTAGTCCCAGGCGCAACCATACGAACTACACTACAGTAGTACCAGACACAACCATACAAACTACAGTAGAGGGCTCCTGCGAGTAGCAGAATCGGTGGAGGGCACAGCAAATTTTGCAAGTCTCCAAAGAAGAGACGATATTCTCGCCCTCGACACACATGAACCATACACACGGCCAACCCGGTACGCGCCCCCTATGCTCCTGCTTGCACGTTAGGGGTGGCGCCACCACGCCCGGCTTGGCCTGCTAAAGGTCCGTGTCAAGCCTATATAACCCCAACCCTATGTAACCCAAACTAAAAGTCCGTGCTAACCATATAACCCTAACCCCATATATAACCCGAACGAAAGGACCGTGCTGACCTTAATCCTAACCCCCCTTATAACACTAACCTGCCTGATTGTAATAATCATGAGGGATTTTTTTCTATGCCACAAAACTTTCCCAAACCTCCCTTATATTCACGATCAGACTGGTACCTATTAGTACGTTCAGCCGGAGATGCATGCACGCCACGACAGGAGAGCACCCAACATTTTCTGAGGCAACTCACTCCAATATAGTATAGAGACCTGTACCCCCCACCCAAAAACCTGATTTTTGAGAAAAAAGAAGGCGCACCCCGTCGATCAATGCCGTATGGTCCAGGTATTTACCGAAGCATAGTGTATTCATAGTGTATGTATACCAGCGATGCTGGGTAGTTCTCCGTGGAGGATCGCCATCAGCCAGAAATAGTGCGCCCAAAAAGTGACCTCTGTACTCCTATCGTAGCCCGCGTCCATCGGGGAGACTATTAGGCTCAACCCCCCGCATCACATGCGTTGCGAGGATAGCCACAACAATTGCACCAAGCGGTTTCGTGCCCGCCCCAAACCCGGTTTCCCCGTCTGCACCGAGCAGACCTGACCCCCTTGTCGAGGCCATCGATAACCCCATAGTCGTAGCACCCCCCGCGTTACACCTCTTGGATAAGAGCATTGTTCCTGCTGAACGCGCAATGCCCCTGGAGTCGGCGTCGGCGTCCACCAACCCCCAGGCCAAGGGCGAAACTAACCTGGAAACCGAAGCCAGCAGCACTATCCCACCGCGTTGTGCTTCCAGCCTCGGCATCTCGGGGCCAATGGGCGCATAATCAGCGGTGCTCATCGGTTGTTCCTAACGAGCAATTTGTTTCGGGGGGATTTCGCTCATGATCGCGAAATCGGGCGTGCATATATACGTGCTGGGATTGCGTGCGTGCGTGATTGAGATGCGCCGAGAGAACCAAAAGGATTTCGCAAACCGATCGCACGCTGCGTGAGAAGACATGCCGAGGGAATCCAAACGATTTCACCAGCCGATCGCACGCGCAACATACGTTACTGATGTACGTAGTTCAGCAAACCGTCAATACGGTCTCCGCACGGCACGAGCGCGTGCCGCTTCTCAGCTTTGCGGGTAACGTGTGCCCTTTCAACACTAAAATGAGCCGAATCTCGGATGACATCGAGCTGGATGGGCCGGTTCGCATAGAACCTGGCCAAGTGAGAAACTACAACTACGGTCGTGCTAGAGAAGCAATGGGGACGGGAAAAGAGCAGGATCTTTCCGAGTTTCGCACATCCATCATACCGCACGCGAAGGGCGTAGAAAGCGGGTAATATCGCGTGGCACAAGTCCATGCGAGAAACCACAACTAATGCGGTCGTGCAAGAGAAGCAATGGGGACAGCGCACATCCACCATATCGCGCGCGAAGGGCACAGAGGGTGGGGAATATCGCGTGGCACAAGTATGCCCGCATTCGGCCAGGGGTGAGTCGAACCCACATACGCACCATGCCGGTACAGGTGACAGGGCGAGGGGCGTGATAAAGCTCACGACAGCAGAAGTTCGCGGCAGCATCTGTCAGCTCATCAAACGATTCACCACGTTCAGTGAAGGTTGAGAGAGACACCACAACACCAGTTTTTTTGGTCGCCGTGCATAGCCTCAGTTCAATCGCCAAGAAAAGGAAACCGTCTTCCGCGGAGTGGAAAATAACAAATGAACCCTCGGATAAGGAAACCCTCGACCCTCGATCGCGGAGCTAAGTGAAACAAATGTACCCTCGATTTTGCGTCGCGCGTGCATCTAGTTCGTTAAAACAAAAGTTACAACTCAGGAGGGGAGAGCTCAAACTGCGGAAACACTGAAATCACCGCCGTCAAACCGAGTTCACCCAGCACCCCGCGAAAAATTCAAATATATAGTGCGCACCTCCTCTCGGGCTCCTTCCGCACCGTGCCTCGAGCCTAAGGAATTTCGCCAACGGCAGTGCACTGGGTACGGGGCTTCGGGCATGCGTCCTTTCCTACAGCACCCGTACTGAGAGGGCAGACGCTTTTAGAGCTTGCGCCTTCTTTCGTGTTGTCGATATTCGGAGATGGGCTGCCCGGCTTGGTCGAAGGGAGTCCTTTTTTCTTCAGTTTCTTTGCAGGCGTCTTCGGCGAGCGCGCCGTAGAGTTGCCGGTCGTCTTGCTGCTGCTAGTCTTGACATTGTTCGTGCCCGTCGTTTCCCTTCCGTTGGCAACCACCTTTTCCTTGAACGGTTTATCGACGCGGCTCTTGCTTGCGCTGGAGGCAACGACGACTTTCTTGCTCTCGACCTTGCTTTTTTTACTGTCACCCACACCTTCCGCTTTCGTTCGGCGCTGCCCGTTCGAAACTTCCCGATGTGTTGGTCTAGTGCCAGCAGCGGCGGCGCCGTTCTCTCGCAGTTTGTGCTCATCCTTTTCAGGCGTATCCTTACTCTTGGTGTGCCTGGTACGATCCGAATCGCTGGTGCTTGCCCTGCTTAGGATGTGTCGATCGCAGAAACATCGTGTAGGATTGTCGGGGTGAGCACAAACTCGTCGGCATTGCAACGAGTTGATAGAGGTTCATTCGCCAAAAAAATACGAGAGCAGAAACAGAAGCCGAATTTTCCATAGTCCCCCCAAGCGTTCAAGACATGGGAATAACATCAACAGACTGGAAAGTTACTGAAGGTACCTGCTCGTGCTCGTGCTACTCCTTCCCCTCCTGTGCGAGTGCGACGTGATTCTTCCAGTAGACATGTAGCCCTGGTCCTTATTGCCCGGTCCATCTCTCCCGCCCTGACTAGTTGGTCCAACAAGCTCACCCCGATCCAATCGGCCGACGTCGCTCAATGCTGCAACCAGTACGGTCCTCGCCAGCTCTGTCCACGGGAAATAATATCTCCTTGAACTATAGTAGTAAATCCCTCGGTGCCTCTTCCTCTGAAGGACGGAAATAAACGCGCGCCTTCGTATATATAGGACGGTAGCTTTTTAAAGGCTACGACTATTCCTGTCCCACTCGGCGCTTCTCGGGTCTACAATAACTCCTGTCCCACTCTTACCTGCGGCGTCGGGGCGATGACCCAGAATAGTCCCTGTCGCGGTCGTTGCGCTCCCGTCCTCGCTCTCTCTCTCGCCCCCGGTCTCGCTCTCGCCCCCGCTCTCGCCCGCGCTCTCGCCCCCGCTCTAGCTCCCACTCCCGATCCCGCTCTCGCTCCCGCTCTCGCTCCCGCTCACGATCCCGCTCTCGATCCCGCACCCGTTCTCGCTCCCGACCTCGCTTCCGCTCTCGCTCTCGTCCTCCTCCTCGAACCTGTTGGGTACGGATCTCGGCGCCCTTCTTCGGCGGGGTCGACCTCTCTTGTCCTCGTTGCTCGCTGCCGTAGTCCGTGCGCCTCTATCCACAGGGTGAGTGAAGACCCAATGGCGGCAAGCAATCCGCGTTCAGAGCTAAGTTCGGCAACTGTCTGAGAGGGCCCGGTATACGAAAGAGGCTTCTCGACCACGACGTTTGCATTTCACCTCAACTTCTGAACACACAAGACGTCTTTGCCTTGTCTGGCGAACTAAACAAACCCATTGGTCAAAAATAGGTACACTTCCGGCTATTCAGCCATTTAAGCATACAACCTACATATACATATAATTGGGAAAAAGGCCTCCTGGCCTCCTGTCTCGTTGGCCAACGCCCAACCGTACCTCTGGTGTTCTTTGAAAAGGCCAACGTATACCTCTCTCGGACTACTCACGTTGGGCGTCGCCTTGTTTTTGTTCTTCAAACGCACCTCTAAACGTCTGAACCCTGCTCCTGCAACCAAAGCACGACCAGCCATCAACACTGGCTATAGGGACTACCAGACAGGCCATCTGAGCTGCCATCACAAACACGCGAAGAGACTGAGAAATAAACATAATTTTGCCGGGTTATCCTTCATTCAGTATACCATTGCCGGCGCTGCCGTCAAAATACAGTCGGAGTCAGTACGCGGATAAGCATGCACCTCGTATGCCTCAGTGTGCGTCCCTCACGCTGGCGAGCTGGTCGTAGACGACGGGGACAGACGCATCGCTAAGAACTTAGCTGGGCCAGCAAACACACCCGATGTCCCCGCGAAATCTTCTGGCATCATCTGTTCCGCCGGGACTATCTTGTTGTTCTGTACACATGTTCGTTGTGGTTATATTACACGGTCGGAGGTCGGAGCCACGCCCGAGACCCGAGCAAATTCGACCAGCACTCTTGGGATCTTCCTACGCCGTATCCCGACAATGGGCCTCGTGCCATCTGGAGAGTCAGCCTCGCGGTAACAAACGCCCAGGATAGACACATCGCTATACGGCGGTGCACGCTCTACAGCACCGTACAACACGTAATATGACTCTCCGCATCCGACGATTGTTCAAGCCGGTTTTCTCCACGACGAAGAGAGTATAAACACCGAGCGATGTGCGCACCATTTTCGTTTTGTGTGCCCCCCCCCCTGGTCTGACAAGATCGTTTGGAAAAATCATCCCAGGGGTATGTTAACTTTCGCGGTATACGGTGGTGGCTTACAGCAGTACGGGAGCAGTACGATACGGTTTGTTTCTCCCCCCGAAATCGTCTGACGCGTGTGATACGAAACTGTTGGCAGTAGGAAGTCCAATATCGGGATACGTCACACGGCCAAAGAAGATCCCTGTACATTGTGTTCGTCGTATCGCGCGTATCTCGGGAGTGGCTTCGATCTCCGACCGAAAAATCTAACGGCAACTAAACAAGTGTACGAACCGATAACACGCCCGACGGAAATATTTTTTGATGGCAGATTTCGCGGTGAAACCGAGTATTCTAGGCTGGCCCAGCTCAGTTCGTAGAGATGCGTTTGTCCCCGTCGTCGCCGAGCAGCTGAGCGCCAGCAGAAGGGGCGCATACTCAAACAGTCAGGATGGGGCATACCAAGTATATGCCTATCCCCGCAGTGGCTCCGAATGTTACGACCTCAGTAGCATACGGAAAGAAGGACAACACCCCGACCCGGCAAAACACGTTGTTTTCGCAGTCGTTTCGCACGTTTGCGATGACAGCTCAGGTGTCCTGGTCGACAGTTGACGACGGCCAGCGTGTTGACGACTGGTCGTATTTTGGTTGCAAGAGAAGGGTCCAGCTTGAGTCATTTAGAAGTACAGTTGACAAAAAAAGGTGAAGCCCAACTTGAGCAGCCCGAGGGAGGTATACTCAAGTTTTTCAAGCCAAACAAATCTCAACCAACAACAGAGGTATGACGGGGTGTTGGCCAATCAGAGCGAGGGCGCGTAAGCCTTTTCTCGAGTGTTTTTTTACCGTACCTCTAAAAGGCTAAAAGTTTGGTACATATATTGGCTATTGCCCAATAAATAACCCTGGAACCTGCGAAGGGTTGCGAGGAGCGTAAAAGGAAAAAGTCTTGCGTAACGCCCAAGCAGCAACATGAGGTGTTGCGATATTGTTTTAATTTAGGGCGTTGTGCCGGTACCTGCTTGTTTGAGGGGCTGATGGAAGCATCGCCCGTTGCTGGGTCCTTGAGGGTGAAAAACGCTTCCTGGCCGGTTGCTGTCATCCGGCGACCACATTCGATGCCCTCAATCTCTCCGCTATCCAGCGCATCCAGGGTCTACAATGGTGTCAGCCGCGGGGAAGGCAATCATAGGAGGAGCACGTTCCGGTGTCAGCCGTGTCGCGGTATATCTAGCAAGTGTTGACGAACACCTGGACGGACTACAGGAGTGATGGAGTTACGCTCCCCGCTGTGTCTGAAGTCGAATCGCTGGTAATAAAACAAACCACGTTGATCAACAGCAGCACATATTTCATGCTTTGGCTGTATCAACGCTGTCCAGAACGGACAATCTAAGCATATCGGATGCATCCAAAGCGGACAAGAGCACCAGCAATATACGGCTGGCGCCATTAGCCAACATCTGGAATGTCTCCCTTTCTCGGAAACTCCAGTTATCTCTGCGGCTGATGGCAGCGGCACATCCCGTCAACCTCGATAACGTGCCGTGCAACCAGACCGTGCACGGAAAGCGTGCAACAAATTCTTGCAACCAAAGCGCGCAACGAAACCGTGCCATCAAACCCGATTACGCTGTACGGCGGCATTAGAGAGAGAGCATCGCGCCGGCTAAACGGATATGCACATATTCCTCGTACATATTATACATAAACCAGGACATAAAATACGTACACCTGCTCTCAGTGCGGAATGCCAATTCATAGATCAAACTTGTTTACTGGCAGATTGCCCGCCAAACTGTCGCAACCTATCACATCTACCCCAGACACGTGGCGACGAAATCTAGGCGCACAACAACAGCAGTTTTCAGAATGGTGAGATCGACCAAATAATTAGTAATTACTTGCACTTTGAACGGAGACATATCTTGACGTCCTCACACAGCACCTCACGTCTTTGCTCTTCACAACAACGAAACGACATGCAGCCGATCATATTGATGCGAGCATCTGAAATAAAAAGCTCAAAATAATACCACACCCATACCACGCACCACACTAAGCCTGCAAAGCTGAGTGTTGACAACCACTTTCTTTGGTCAAACGCACAGCTGACAGCCGGGTTTTTGATGCCTGTCCTATAACTACAGCAGTACCTTATTTGTGCTATAGTGTTTCCTTCTGGCTTTCTTTCTACATGTTATCTCTCCTTTGCCTGACCTGTGCACGGTCAGTTTTGGGTATCCAGCACACCTGGCATGGCATTGGATCATCTTTTCATTTGCGATGTACTGTGGTATCTCCGTCTCATGCTTGGTGACCACAGAGCTGGTATCTCTCTTATCAGGGGGGCGGCACAGCAGTAATCGGCACTCACGATGGACCCTAAAACCATATTTCCCCCCCATGGTTATGAACCATATTTGGTTCTGATAGCTACTATTAATAATACGTTCCCCCGAAATTGAGTCAAGAATCAACACGGACATCGGGATTGATTGGGTGTCCTGCATGCCGATGGGTAGAAGTTTCGTACGTAGAACGAACGGTTGATGTGAGGAACACACATCACAGCATAAACACAAAATAGTCAAGCGTTATCACGGCAGTGGCAGCCGATCGCACTCGCATACAGACATCACAGGACAGCACCAATCCCTCTCTCACCGCCATGCTTCTATCTAGGCCTTGAACCAAGCTCAGTCCACGGTGCAACTCGAAGTAAGTCATCCGGCCGTCATGTCTCTTCAGCAAGCCCAAGGCGCTCTTCCGAATCTCTTCGCGATGATCTCGAACACTCCCTTCCCCGGTTGGTTCGTCCTTGCTTTTTTTCACACTTTTGTTGCCTCTGGCACGGCCAGCATCGTCGTCGTTTTCGTCCTCTGGAGTCCGGACCCGGCTTCTCGGTAACGACGCCTTGCTCGGCGCGTCACCGTCCTGGTCTGCCGTTGCCCTCCTCGTCCGCGAAGGCGAGAAGACGGAAGGCCGGGAACATTTCTGGCCGGCCGACGTCAATTGATCATCGCCGTCGCGCGGCGCCTTGTTTCGAGGCGAGCTGGGTTTTCCGCTGTTTTTTTTGTCCTCCTTGGCTCGTTTCCGTTGTTGGCTGCAAGGTTCGCCCTCCAACTTTCCAGTTTGGTCTTTCATAGAAAGCTGTTGTTGTCGCAAGACGCAGACGGAAAGAGAAAGAGCAACACACGCGAACCAGGAGTTCAGTCGGTAACGATCCGTGTACGTAGAGCATGGTGGTACATATGAGGTATCATATGAAAGTACAGCAGCGCACACAAATAAAAAAAACGGGTGGATTATATGCTCACCTCAAGACAACGGCATCAGGATTGTTCAAACCAACAGCGCCAAAAAATGTGGTTGCTTCTTTACGTGGAAGACAGGGTCGCACGTATATATCGTAGATCCCGGAACAGAGGAACGGAGGGATACGCCACAAGTCAGGCATACTAAATTAAAGCAACCTGCCAGATCTAGACCTCGGGTCGCAAGTCGTCACTTCGTGCTTTGACAAGTTTGACAACTCCTCGCAGGTTAGTATATGGGTGCTCCGCCGTAGACTCGTCGGTCGGGTGAGCCCTCACGCAGCCCCCACGAGTCAGAGAGAGACTCTAGCACCTCCTTGCTGACCATCCGAACACAATGGTGTAATCGGCTACGTCGGCCTAAACGACGGCAACAAGAGACCAGAGCTTCTAGAACCCCCGGCTTCTCCACAACCTCGCCAGCTCCGGGATTGAGGCGTGTTTATATTGGTGACCATCGAACTAAGCTGTGCCAAGGGGCGGCTCCCGATCGAAGAAAACGTCGGCCAGAACTCGGCAGCCGTCCAAGCCCGCCTCATGCCTTCCCGATGTAAACTCATATAGCGTCCTGAGGCCGCCCCGCGACAGAGCGGCCCCTGATCGAGAGGCACGGAGACAGTCTGTCTCTGGGCACCCTAAGGACGATATACGAGTTGCCATTAGGAGGAGATGAGGCAGGCGTCCACGGCTGACGAGTTCTGGCCGAAGCTTTCTTCGATCGGGATCCGCAACTCGGCAAAGTTAATTGTGATGGTCACAAATATCAGCCTTGCTCTCTTGCTATACTAACAATATCACTGGTGTACCTATATATCCGCGACATCACTCACGCTTGTTTTGGGTCAGGCTCAATACTTTTACATGAGACAGGGCATGCCAAAATTAGGGTAATGTTTCATTCAAGAGTGGAGTCCAGTTTTTTCTTCAGTCTTAATTCCGTGAGTGCTGTCGTGTAACATTAGGCTTGTCTTGGTACAGCAATCATAAATCACGGTATTTGCACGGCACGCTTCCCCGGTGAGCGAAAACCACTGCAATCCACGGAATCGCGGCATTTACCACCAACCGTAGTTTTTTTACCGAGGACAGCCCTGAAAAATACCCTGAAGTACGGCTATGGCAGCAACAGGAAAGGCACAGACTATTAAGAGATAAGCTGAAATTACACCTCTCTCGTTGCGACTGGCTGTGTTCCTGGTTTCTACTGCTGTAGGGTCCGAAGGTGACGTACACGCACACGCACGCTCAACACACTGCCGTCTATGGCTGTCGCAAAGCGAAAAGCTTGAAGCGCGGCTGCCGCACCATCGCTGCCTAACCTTAGGGCTGCTGCTGCTGCTGTGGACTGTGGTACTTCAGAAACACCGTATTACCAGCAGAGGTGGAAGGCATGGATAAATGACAGTTTGGGGTTTCCGTGGATCTGATTTGCCCTGGCTGGGCGGAAAACGACCCCGCGAAAAGAGCCAACCCGCCGCAACTTTGAACGCCCAGAGCACGCGCCACGGGGCTCGGCCGGGGCCCACACTTGCGATGCAGTGTACACACGGGGCTGGCGTTTGCCCCGCAGCCGAGAGCGCGAGAAGAGACCGGCGGCCGGAAGAGACGAGGCTGCCGATGTGCAAAAATAGTGCATTTTGAACAAACGCTCATAATACCTTCTGTATTCCTGCGTATAAACGTGTTGCCTTCACATGACACCGTGTTATCTACTTTCTACCCAACGAAATATGTGCACTATACAAGTATTCATCTTCCGCTTAAGAAGTAACGATCGTTACTTTATGTTGGTGCCTTTTTACTTCTCTATATGATTGGCCTCCAAAAATCCCGAGATATTTTTCAGGTCTCTTCGTTTACCTGTGACCCCCACACAGACACACAGCCCAGCAGAAGCAAGCAGCAGCGGTATCTCGACTCTCGACAGTAGACAAACAAGGATGCACTCGTAGAAAAAGACCGACCGCCGTCGAGAGCACGAGGCTCGAAACGGGAGCTGGCGTATGGCGCTGACGCGCGGCTGTGGAATGCAGCCAGCCAGCCGATACTAAGGCATGCTCTGCGCCGACGGCTTGCGTGTCGTAGAATATGCCTGCTTCCCGTACGGCATGATCGAGTGTCAACACATCTCGTGGGTTGTCCACAAGAGTTCAGCCCCCCGCCGGACTGCTGCTGCACAGCCCGCCGGACTGCAGTTTTCACAATTATTTTCTTTTTTTTACGACCGGACTGCTGCTGCAGCAGCCCACGGCGTGAGGTTGCCGCGGCCTATGTGCCGATTTTTTTAAGGTTAAGCGCCAGACGGGGTTGGGGCGTTGCACTCCGGTGCCGTGGAGCCCAACTCGAAATGAACGATAAGCTGCAAACACATGAAAACAGGAAGCTGCTCGCTGCTCGCTGTGCGTTTGCTATTGATTTGTAGCTGCTGCTAGCTTTTGCTTACGGCGCGGCTGCCTGCCAATACATAGCGATAGTACAGGCGGCACTGCTGTTGGCTCTCTGGTGCTGACACAATCGCCATATTTGCTACGGTGGTTGTTCGCTTGGTGTTGCTACTTGTGGTGTTTGCTCCGTACGAGCTATACTCTGTGTGAGAGGTATATACATGGTACGGCGTGAAGGGGTTGCCAAGGCAGTTTTTTAGTAGCTTCTACACAAACATTACAAAATGCGTGCTCGAGGGAGTTAACGATCTTAGAGCTAAATTATTGAAATTTTCAAAAAAACTTTTGCGCAAACACTCTATTATTGTTATCATACACCAGGTATCTGGAAATGAAGTACGCGTGTACCTTTGATTCGTTGTTCCTTTTTTCTATTCCCGGAACTCTTCAATCATGGATGCCTTGCAGCGGCGAGCTGCTTTTCGGTGATCTCAACAAATTAAATATAAAATACTAAAATACAAAGCGCGATATTCTCAGAATTTTACCGAGATGAGATTTTTTTCACGTTTTCCCACCAAGTACCGTGATGGCCCAATACCGCGGAAGGGCACCGTGCAAATACCGTGGTTTCTGATCACTGTACCAAGAATAACGTGGCGGCCCATTATCGCAAAAGCGTGCTGTGCAAATGCCCTGATCGCAAGCAACCGTGCCATGATCTACCAAAAACGATTTTAGTGCCGAGGATAGCCCTGGCATTTATGTTGTGACAGCTACGAACGGTGTTTCTGGTGTGATGCGTGTGTGCTATATGGGCGTGCCATCCTGAACACAACGAGGTGGACGATTCCAAACCACGTTTCCTCTTAATTTCAAAAGCCCTCGCGCAGTAGAGCACCAATACAACAGCAGCAGCGGTACACCAGCGAACTTCGCATAGACTCTTATACGTACGTACGAAAAATTCAACTTGGGACACCCCCCGGATTTCAAGTCAACCACACCCCGAAGGGGAGCCTTGTACTGTTGTATATATGAACGATATAGCATACATACGTCATAGCCACAAAAAAAAAAACAAGCATCACTAAGGCTACGGAGGATATTATCCACCAACCACCACCCATACCCGGGTTTCAGGGTAACTACATTTTTTTTTCTTTATCGCAATAGTCACTTCTGCTGGTATTTTGACACGTTGCGTTTGGACATTCATACCATAGAAGAGAGCGGGTGTAGCAGCTTAGTGGTTCATCCACAGCATCTTGTGATTATCTTCAGGTTCGCTGCTCGCCATATTTGAAATGAGGCCTACACCTCGACTTTGAGGTGCCGAAGTGGTGGAAATTGCTCGATATTCGGAAGACCCAAAATGAGACAAAAAACAATCCCCAACTGAACGTTTGCACTTCGCTTTAGGACAGCTGCGTACAGCTCCTCACAAGCAACCCCAGCCCGCGAATTTGAAGCGCTCTCCTCACGTGGTTTGTGGGGGCGTCGGGTGCACCAGACAGCAGTCGTAGGCAGCCAGAAACGATGCACGAGGTGTTTTCGCGAACTCGAAGTTGCGGGCAGCACATTTTTTGGCAAATATTTCAGTGCACGCGAGGGAGTCTACAACAATGGCTACATATATAGCTGATGAAAAACGAAAAAAAAACGGCTTTCACCAAACATTCACTGGTCTCCTGACGGATCTACCCAACTGTTATAGTAAAATCCTGCACGTACCCGAAAAAAAGAAAAAGTACGGACAGACAAATTACGTTGCCGCGAGAGGTCGTAAGTTATTGGGCCCAAAAAAACACGGAAGGTAGTTACGTGTGGTTGAGCATGTTACCTACCGGTAACATGCGAAAATCAGAAAACAATGTTACCTACCGCAAATTACCTCGAAAACGGGGGGTTATGGAGAATCTCCCGAGGGGGAAAGATAATAACCACCCCCGGGGCAAAAACGCCTGACAAAAACAAAGAAACTTTGCTAAAACAATTGAGTTGTTTTGCGCTATGTATACATATTCTACATATCATACGTGTATACTACAAAGTACTGGGCAGTATGTACGAGGCGAGTTTGATGCACCCAGCCTCGCCCATGTGGAGGCCGACTCTGCAGCCATGTTGTGTGTGATTTTCTGTGCGTTGTGTGCTGAGTGTGTTGCGCGTGATGCTGCTGCTTCGAAAATTGAATTTCGAAAATACGGGGTTTCTAACTTATTGGTGCGCTTTCTTTCCAGGGGATAGGGGTGTCACCTACTACTATTAATACCTACCGCTGGCAGTGTTACCGCAAAGTTACCGGCTATACATATATAGGTAACTGCTACGGATCCCTCCAAAAAAAAATACTAAAGAGCTCTGGATTCCTGATTACTCGCGGCATTTTTGCTGAAGTTTGAAAATACGGATCTTGTTTGCAAAACCCTTTCTAACATGTTTAATAGTATGTTCAAACGCTTGCTCGCGTTTACTGGACAACAAATACCTGTGGGTTCCATCGTGGCCTAAGAATCGAAAAATAGACACCACTATTAATAATAATAGCACACACGGTATAGGATACAGCAAACACACAAATGATACATGATACATACCATGTCAGCGCTGCGCTTCTTCGATGAAGCTGCGTCCTCCTCCAGAGCAGCGGACAGGGGTGGTGCAATCGCAGGCGTGTTCGTAGTAGTAGTAGTAGCGTCGAGTTTCTTCGGCGAAGCTGCGTCCTCCGCCATAGCAGCGAGCAGGGGCGGTGCGGTCGCAGGCGTTTTTGTAGCAGTAGCGTCCTTGGCGATAGAGCTGTCGCACGAGGGAGCGCCGCCGCCCGAAAGCGGGTCGCCCGCCCGCGTCGCCCAAATACCCTCCTGCTGCTGCTGCTGCTGCTGCTGCTTCGCCACACCGGTTTCCCGCGGATTTTCAGGCGACGTGATCTCGGTAGGGTTGGCGCCTGTCAAAAAAGGGCCGGGGATCCCGGCGAACAGCTCAACCAGCAGTGGGGGCAGTGGCGGTGGTGGCGGTGGCCGTGGCGGTGGCGCTGCTGCTGTTACTGCAGAGTAAGACGACTTCGCTGCTCGTAGCGGCGGCGGCGGCGGCAGTGGTGGCAGAGAAAAAAGAGACGACGGCGGCTGCACTGGTGGCGCTAGCGGAGGCGGTGGCGGCGGTGGCGGCGGTGGCGGCGGTGGTGGTGGCGGTGGCGGTAGTAGCGCAGATTTAGACGAGTTGCTTGGTGTATAAGCTCCTGCGCCACCGCCGCCGGCGCCGCCACCACCGCCGCCGCCGCCACCACCGCCGCCACCGCCGCCACCGCCGCCTTCGGTCCTGATTCCGCCGCTGCCGCTGCGACTACTGCGGCCGCTGCCACCCTCGGTGCGAACGCCTCCGCCGCCGCCACCTTGGTCGGCCACAGCAGTAGCAGCACCGAGCGGTGGGGCGCTCCCCTTCTCGGACACGTCATTTTCAGAAGACGAAACGTGCGACGACGAGGAAAACAGAGTACGAGTACTCGACGTACCCGTCCTCGTAGTCTTCGTCGTCCTATCCGTCCGGTTCGGATTGAGCTTCGAAGGACAAGGAGAAGAAGGCGAAGACGGTGTCGTTGGTGGTGGCAAACCCGGTGCAACATTATGAAAGGCCGCGACATCTTCTTCCTTGGCCTTGGTCCTGCTCAACGTACCACCACCGTCACCATCAACAACACCATCAACATCACCAGTTGAAGGAGATTTTGGAGGAGAAAGAGAACGGCAAGGAAAACGAGAACGAGAAGAACCTAGCGCTACTGCCGCATCTGCTGCTCCTGCATCTGCTGCTGCTGCTGCTGCTGCTGGGGTCATATCCGAGGACGCCATTGTCGCCCCGCGGTCTCCGGTTGCGTCGGAGGACGGCCGCCGCCGATCTACGGCGACAGCGAATGCCTCGCCGTAGTTCCCGATCAATCGGCGCGGGTCGTGCCGCCGAGACACGGACGCGGTCGATTCCCAAGCGATGACGCGAGCGGGCGGGGCGAAGGCGTCCTCTCGGACGGGCAAGGGGTCTGTTGGCGAAAAGGAGAACTCGGGCGGGTCGGGTCCATAATCACGGGTGAGGCTGAGGCTGCTGCTCGGTTGCGTTGTCGTGCCACCGACCAGGTCTTCTCCTCCTCCTCCCGATCCTCTTCCTCCTCCTGGTCGTTCTGTTCCTTCTCCCGATCTTCCTCCTCCTCCTGCTCCCTCTCCCGACCCTCCTCCTTGTCGTCGTCCTCCTGACCCTCCTCCCCCTGCTCCTGCTCCTCCTCCGGCCGCTACTGCTGCTCCTGCTGCTGCTCCACTTCCTCCTCCTCCTCCTCCTCCTCCATTTCTTCCTCCTCCTCCGCCTCCTCCTCCTCCTCCTCGCCCTCCTCGCCCCGCTTCCCCCCCAGCGTCTCTGCCGGCACCCGCCCGTCGTGCTGAGTGTCGAGGTTTTTGGCGGGGAGCAATTTCATCATTTGTAGACTGTTGACTTGTTTCACTGGTGCTGCCTTCTCGAGTAGTGGCAGAATTGCACCCGATCTGAGAGAGGAAGCTGTTGTACATGCGGCAGTTGCTTTGGCCATCTGCTTTTTCTGATGCTGCTGCTGCCGCCGCCACCGCTGCTGCTGCTGCTGCTGCTTCTGATCGTGGCATTGACGCCGCTACTGCTGCTGCTGCTGATGTCTCTTTCGATCGCACCGTCGGTGATCTTACTCCCGCCGATGCCATCTCGATCTCTGCAGCCTCGGCCAAGAGCTCCGCATCTTCATCCATCTACATTAAAACGAAGTAAATAAAGAGCGACCACAAGAACAGCAGTGGTTAGCTGTCGGTTCAATAAGTCAACAAGCAGACACCAAGTTTGCATTCCGGTGCGCCGAATCGCGGCACACCAACTCAACGTCTCGCCACAACTCCTGAACTCACCTCCTCGAAGCTCGGTAAGTCAGCACCATCGCACATAATCCGATCTACAGCAGTTGTATTCTGGGCTAAAGAGAGTGAACTTTGCGCTCACCTGCGCTCTCCGTTGACATGAGTCCCCCCGCTCCCCGCTCACACAATCCGCAACGTATATAAAACCCTCTCTACGTATATACGTACATACGTACGTCGAGAAATCACTCTCAAAATCTTTCAAATCCAAATCCAAACATGACACATGAATGCGCGTGGAAGCGGCGGGCGATATCATCAACTCAACTGCTGCTGTCAATCACCGCCCTTACTTTGTTGACTGCCGCTCGCTGTCGCTACCACTCTGCGTTTACTATGCAGTGCTGATGACGACGTCGTTGGCTTTTTCCAAGGCAGCAGGGAAGAGGAAGGGATGAGGAATTTGACTGAGCTGATATATATGCTGACCGACTACTACGAGTACGAGTATGATATTTCCACTTTGCAAAACAACAAAATAGCAGCAGCAGCCGTAGCTCGTAGTGCGGTAAAACTGAACACCCATCTATGTACTATTAATATGTATGTACGCGTACGTACAGAGTCAGCACTCCCACAGGCCCCAGAGGGAAAAATTGAAGTGATCGACTCGACACTCGGCATTCTTCGTGTAGAAAGTGTCGACTGGCCTTTTTTTCGTACGCCAGTTGCCAGTTGCCGAAAAAACCCGAAAAATCCCGAAAAATTGTGTCTCCAGTCTCCAGTCTCCAGGCACGGGAAAAAAAGGCCAGTCCCAATCCTCTCAGTTTTTTCGCATTGCCGTGAAGAAAAACCCTGCCAAATTTTGTGTCTCATCAACTCTCAAAAACCATGGCGCAACGTTCCGAAGACGAGATGTGTCGCCTCTCGCTGGAACCAGCTCGAATGTAGTGTACATGTACTTACATGTTGTCTGGCCCGAGCTATAATTATGCCACCATCATCGTGATCGCGAAATCCACGTACTGCTGTAATCAATACTCGCATGAATTCAACGACGATACAGAAATAATAACTTAACGTGCATACATACGCCGAGGGATCCACGGAAGCTTCCCAACGTTGGTGGTTGGTGTAGGGTCAGTTTTGTACGATACCATGTGGCAAATGATAAAAAGGCCTCATTCCACTACATACTCTTGTCACTCAGTCCTCCGAGTTCCACGAGACGTTGGTATCGTGTGTCGTGTGTGTGTTGTAAACCGGATTGCCAACCACCCCTTACATCGCATCTTGCGAAATAAAACGCGAAACAGTAGTAGGGGAGCATACCACACGGCCGGCTATCAGTCCAACTGACGCACGAGCCGGGGAAGGGACTTCCTTTCCCCGTCTTGCACCATCAGACCCGCCCCCGCGAGGCCCCAAAAAAGAAAAAAGGCGTGCGTGCCTGGTCGTATATATATACGAAGCACGACAGTGTACGAGGGGTTTGTGGACTCCAAATTTTACCAGAATGACTCTCTGCAAAAGTGATCCCGCTCTACTCTGTGGTTCGAAGAAGTTCAGCTCGTCCCCCAAATGTGGCCGTTGAAAACGGGTTATTTTAGTTACTTCTGTACACGTTGAATTTCGAGCATGTCCCTACAGCAGGCCTTTACGTCTCAGTCGTCATAAAAGAAACGGCGGGGATCTTTTCCACGAGTGGACCCACGAGTGGACCCAACCGAAAGACACCAATGCAATGTTACGGTTCGGTTGAGCCTGGATCCGTATTACCAACACAGACCCAGGTATTATATGTTTTTGGGGCCCAGGTAGAGCGACCTAAAAAGCGGGAAATATATGCGGTCGTATACGTACAGGATCTGTAATAACAAACGTCTCGTAAATAGGTGGAGCGTACAACAGCAGTCAGTGCAAAGAATGATACTATGCTGCGAGCGTGTCGTACACCCCCTTCCGTTGCGGTCTGGACACCCCCCACACCCCGAGCAGTCCCGCTGATGCGTGCGACCGATCATGCTGCAATCGTCAATGGACTTATTACGTTTTCCCCTCTAAAGTTTCAAAGGGGTTAAATAGCGCACCGTCGCTATATACCGCTAGTTATACCCTTGACTACGACGCGAGGAGCTGCCCTTTCTCTTATGTCCACCCGCAAACCCCGCATCCTCTACCCCCCGCCCGCCCTCCTCCGCGAGCTGACGGGCGCATCGGATGAGGGACTCTATCTCGTCCGGCGTCCCCTTTCCAGTCCCCCGCCATCGCACCCTGCCCTTCTGGTCCACTAGCAGCACGTACAGCGTCAGGCGGTTCACGATATCCAAGGCCTTCCGTAGCTGTGGAGGCGGAGGCCGAAAAGAGCGGCGGGTAGGGCTGTGACTTGGACCATTTTAAGTCGCTGATTATAGTTATTAGTTGGCTAGATAATTATGTCGTAATAGTTGCGTGCGATAGGTTGTGGAGTTCTGCGTCATTGTGTTGATTGGTGCGTTTGTGGGTCGTGGACGTATACCGTATAACACGGAAGAAAGCACACCCCCCTTAGATAACACACACCCCCACATAAGCACACCGGGTGATATATTTTTTCCTTCGTTTTTTTACCGTCACTTTATCACCGGGGGTACGTTAGATAACACACCCCCTACGTGTGTACGCCTGAAAATAGTGTCAAACTCCACAATTATCACACCACCTGGTGGATGGATATATTTCACAATTCACAATCAACCCGCATGCACCGGTATGGACACTAGCATGGGGGCAACTGATGCGCCCCCTCATAGTAGTGGGCCGAACGAGTCTGCGGCTTCGACCCCACTTGTAGCTGCTGCTGTCGCGCCTCGGGCGACGATCATGTCGGTTTTCTCTGGGACCAGCGCGCTTACCGGTACTGGCACTAACGTTAGCACGTCTCCTACGTCCGCCGTGTGCTAAGCCCCGGCTAGGGGTACCGGTACCGGTACCGGCGATGCACCTGCAGCACTCAAGTCTTGCGGTGCGACCCTCAGGGTTTCATCAATGAGTAACTGTATGGTACCGGTACCGGTAACCGTTTTGCGGTATCGTAGCAAGGGGGGGAATTTTGCTGTTATCCCCGGGTTTCAAGTGTTTGCCTTACCATCACCGGCAATACGTGAGAAAAATAAAAACAAACTGGTTTTAGACCAAGCTTGTCATGCGTTAGCACACCCCTTGCTAACATACCCCCTATATTATGACCGGGATCTGTTCACACTCACTCCATAGCAATCATTGATATACCGTTATCACACCCTCTCATTACCACACCCCCTGAATCTGGTCGGGGTCTGTTAACTCTCATTATCAACCAAGAATGCCGTTAGCACACCCCGTCGTTGTCACACCCTGTCGTTACCACACCCCCTAGCTGCAGGGCTCTCGTGCATGGTGTTTATCACCGGGGATGCGTTAGATAGCACACCCCTCCACAACAGCACATCGGGTGATAATATTTTTAAAAGCCAAAATGTTATCACCGGGGTGTGCTTTCTTCCGTGTTATACGGTATACGTTTTGTATTAATGAAGACTAAGTCGGTTAGTTGGCGTTACTTCGTCAACCAGTTAATAACTTACAGCAGCCGTGCAAGTCCAGCCAAGCCACAGCCCTACGTAGCGGCGGGGGGTTCAGGGAAAGGGCGGAAGGAGCGGCTGCCGTTGTGGTTGAGTTGTTGACGCTGCGTCGTAGACGCGGGGCGTTGAATGATAATTTCGCCGTGTCAGCACTACACTACTGTTTGTAGTGCGTAGTGCCTCATGGACCTCAAAAGTTCAAAATTCTAGGCGCACTTGATAACAGTTTTGTCGACACTGACCTCGTCCGTGCGCCCGAAACGGTAAAAGAACGCCCCTTTCTTCTCCTCGGCGAGCCCCCTCCCCATCGTGAGGGCCAGCACTGGCTTAAGCAGTCGCAGCGCCCATGACTCCAGCAACGAGACTTGGATAGCTGAGGGTGTTATTACCGTTCCAGCCTGAGCGACCCCTGCGAGACGCGAGGCAGGAACGAGGGAGGACGTCACCGCCGATAAAGCGATAGGTTGTAGAGAGTCACTGCGTCTGTTGTTAGAGAGGGAATGGCATGCTTATCACTACCTGCAGCAGTCCTTAGTTCTGTGGAAGCATAACGCACCCAAGGGGGGTGCTGGCACGGTCGAAGAATGTGCGAAGAACGCCGTGCGGCAAGGGAAGAGACGGTGGAGGCGGCGTCTCAAGCAAGCGTGCTGAAGGAAAAACATATTATTACTCGCTATTCCCGTTTGGCCTACGAGTAGGTGTTACGGCAATCGTATATACCAGGTATATAGAGAGATTAGGGGGGAAAAAACGACAGCTGTGAGATTGAGGATATATATTGCTGGAAGCAACACATAAGAAGACTGCGCCAGGGCGCAAGGCCACGGTTCGCCGATAACTTTTCCCAGGCCAAACAAAGACAATAATTGCATACTCGTAATTACTTTAAAATGCGTGATTCACATACATCATGATATTCAGCCAATCTTCGATGCCGTAACTTGTTTTTCCCAAGCTAACCCCATTAGAAGCGCGCACAATTTTTATGGGAGAACACTACTTGTAATTAGTGTGCTTTATTTTTTCAAGTAATAAAAAGGTCCAGCGTTAAAAGTTGCTCGTACGTATGATATATATTTGGTAAAATACGTATCCTCATGAACGCCATATTTGCTCACCCGGCGCACTGAACGCCTGCTCGAAAGGTTCCATCCAGCTGGACAGCATGCTGTACCCGAATTGCCGATGAAACAGCCCGACCATCGTCACGCGGCCGTCGAGTCGCCCGGGGAAGGCGACCTCTGCTCCCCCCGAGAGACACGACGCCTCCATGCTTGGGAACGGGACAGCGTCCTTTATCGGGATGAGCTCGCGGCTGGCTTCGAACAGCTTCCTGCGCAAGATAGGACGATCGATCGCGACGACATTAGAATAGTAACATACGTATTATAGATCAGTACGTACACTGGGTGCACTGGATATGTATTTTAGAGTAGAAACAAAATAAAGGTTTCGTGTGAAGACACCACACGCACAATGTTTATGTTCAGACGAATAGCTCCATCGCGTGCGCTCGCATATGGCGCCCCACGAAAGCTGTTCAAGGCCCCGGCGGAACTTCTAGGAATCTCCTGTCAAGTAGGCGCACGTATATAGGTGTTACGCCAAAATATATACAAACGGCTTGAAACTAGCCTTAAGGGATTTGCAAACAAAATCCATTTTTAGAAAATTCAGAAAACTGCTCCAAATAAACAAGAATCTATTAGAGTATTTTTCGCCCATTGTTGTCCATTGTTTGGGCCCGAAAAAAATCACTACCTCTCACGGCATAGTATTTTGTCTGTCCGCAGTATGATTTGTACGTCAGCTTTTAATACAGCAGTTTAAAGATACTCTAGTAAACCAGCGATTTTTTTTTGTGCAAGCCGACCTTTCATCGGTGATGTAGCCGTGGTCCTAGGCTTCGGTTCGCAAGCCGGGCCAAATTTCAGGCTGTGGCCTTCGGGAAGTGGTTGCTTATGAGAAGCTGTAGCTGTCCGCAAGTGAAGTGCAAGACGTTCAGTTTGGGGGTTGTTTTTTTGTTGTCTCATTTTTAGTCTCCCGAATTTCGGCCAATTTCGACCACTGCAGCACTCCAACGTCGGGAGGTGCAGACCTCCGTTGAGATATGGCGGACGGCCAATTTCGAGACAACCACTAGCTGCTGTAAATGAAACCACCACGTTCGTACACCCGATCTCTGCTGAGGCACAAACCAGCCGGAGGTCCAAAACGTAGCATGTCAAAATAGCGGTCTAATTGACTGCGCCGAAAAAAAGGATTGGAGACTACAGTCACCCGGAAACCCCGGGATGGGGGGTGCATAATATCCTTCGTGACCTTAAGCCCTCATGTATCCCACGCGAGCGTGCGCGGCTCAGGAAATCTTCGTGAAAAAACTGGTCGTGGTCGTGCGCAGCAGCCGTACTGAACGTATCGATACTACTGCTGCTAAGGGTGCCGTACATTATACCCTGAGGCGCTGGCGCTCTGGCATTTCTGTACACGCGCCCTCTAGAGCTATCACGGGTTGCTAAGCAGAAGCACAGCGCACGAGTTCCAGAGTAGCTCTTTACTTGTTGATCAAGTCCTACTCGCCATTTATTTGGTCGCGCCCACAGCCTTTGGCCCGCAATCGTCCAAACAAACAAAAAACGGGCCTGGGACACGGTCGGCCGTATGCCCGCTCGTAATACACCGCACCCTCCCCTTTACGCGTGTCAACCGAGCAGGATGTTCCCATGTCCCAGGCACGTAGCGAGTCGGTCGCGGTGCGAGACGACGCTTTCGTCGGTTGTGTCTCCCACCCTCCGGACCTATTCCGAAAACCATGGCCGAAAGTAAGCCCAGAACAAAAACATCAAAAGCACACGACAGCGATAACGACACCGACAACAACAACGAAAACACCCCCAACACCACCAACACCAACATCACCAACACCCCCACCCCCAACACCAAAACCAACACCCACCAATACCACCAAGACCACAACACTCACCCACACCAACACCGACATCAACAACACCACCATCACCCCAACCACAACAACTACTGCTGTTGACGTAGACTGCAGCAGTAATCGTACGCAGATAAGATAGTGCTATCGACACCAGTACCATCAGTTTCTCACCCGCCGTTCTTGTTGACCGCCGTGAACTCGTGGAAGGTACCGAACTCCACATCGACGCGCTGCTTCTCCCTCGGCTGGCCCGCCGGGTCCAGGGCCACTTTCTCGGGACCCACCTCCCCTCCCGTGCCGACGGCAGCAGCAGCAGCAACCCCGCCGTCGTTACCCTTGCCCTGCACCGCCCCCTCCACCGCCCCGACGCCCGAAGCGTGAATCTTTTTTTCGCCATCATGGACTGGGCGCCCACTAGGAGCCTCTACGGAAGAAGGCGTGGACCCGCTTGTCGGCTTTGTGGCACCACTGCTATTGCTGCTGCCGCTGCTTCTCCTGATGGTGCTGGTGGTGATGCTGCTGAAAGCTCTTGGTGGTGTTGCTGTTTGTGGCTGCGATACAGAGCGAGTAAGCAGCCTTCGCGGCTGCGATGCAAGGTAGGCTCTTCCTGTGGGCGTGACGGTGTGGCGCAGGCAGAAGGTGTTGCGACGGCGGCGGCGGCAGGGGGTGAAACGGGTTGCATACGGCCTCATATTATGCGGCAAGCAGTACGATGTGATATATCACACAGACCTGGTAAGGGCCCGTACAAACGGAGCGTTTTGACCCTAAAAACAAAACCTAAAAACAAAACCTAAAATGAGTTATGAAGATTCACTCCCTCTGATTGGCGAAACAGAAAAAAAGAGACCCAGGAGACCGCGATGGGATATTTTTGCTCTTCGGTTTTGTTTAATCGAAAATCGATTAAAATGACCCTAAAACCAAAACACGAAGAACGAACAGCCCAGCGAGAACGGAGATCATGGCGACAACCGCAGCTACGAACGCCCCATACACTGGACAGCCAGAAGACAGAGAGCAGACAAGGCGCGAACAACATGCGGCTGGTGCCAGGCAATGCAGTGGTCAACGCCGTAGCCAAAACCGTGGCTCATGGGGCGGTCCAAGTCGAATTGCGTGCTGCTGTACATTCAAAAATCATCTGTTGTAGCAAGCGGTGAAACTTTTTATACAGCACCCGTACTTTATCCAGCGCAGATCTCGCGCTCCAGGCTACGGGTGCCATTGCAGCAGCAGAGTATGGTCGGCTAGCCATGTGGGCACACTCTCCTCTTTTTTCAGGGCTGGGCGTCGCCTCTACCGCAGCTGGGTGGTGCATTACTGCTGGTTTTCCACCTTGACCGTTGACTCGTTTTCGCTTTTGTTTTTCGCTTTTATTTTTCACGCGTATCCTGCGTTTGTACACCATCTTCGATTTTACACTAAAAACCTAAAGTCTGTTCGTTTTTAGGGTTTGTTTTTAAGTTTTGTTTTTAGGTTTTGTGTTCCTCGTTTGTACGGGCCCTAAGCGTACCAGCAGCGCACACGAGTACGTGAAAGCATATGCGAGCGTATGCATAGCTTGTCTGCTGGCACGCGAACCTGGTGCATCGTTTTCGATGTGCAGCTTAGACGCGAGCGAGGTGCACTGGGCATGAATGGCACCCCCACACCATGAAGGAGAGTCGGCGCGACTTATCTCCTGGCCTAGACAACACTTCGTAGCCCTGCTGGCTGGCTTAGAGAACACACCTACTCCTGCTGCTGTGGTGGTATGATGCTTTATGCCTGTGGTCTTGTGACGAAATCGTCATCGCGATGGACAAAAAAACTCACCAGATCCTAGTGCTGCGATTGACACCGGCTTCACTAAACTAGCATCCGAGTGGATGAAGGGCAAGCCAGACCCCTTCCTCCGCGCCACGATGGCTGGTAAGCGACGGACGTGTCTGTACGCCATCACTTTGGTGTCATGAACTACAGTACGTACAACACAAGTTGTCTTTGGGGAAAGCTTTTAGGGGTTTATAGTAAAAATGGTGGCATTAATTTCGTTTAGGGGATCAGACTCCGTTATCCCCGCAAAAAAAGTCAACATCTCGGCCTCTACGTTCGACGTTGGTTGCCCTCGTTGTTTGTTGTTTGCGTCGGTCCAGCGGTCCAGTCTACGATGTGCGGCATCCAACGAGCACGTTTTCACCGCGCCCCGCATGATGGTTCCTCCTGGCGTACGCAAGTATTACAAATTGCATTTGACGACGCTGGAAGACACTACACAAGTTAGTACAGCAGTGTAATGCAGCGCCAGCGAATTACATTGGCGTGCTGTTGTCCTGTTGTGTTGTTCAGTACCTGGTATGTAGCAGGTACAGGTACATATATACGTATCCTCTGTTGTTCCTCTTTTTCCCATTGGACGGTCGTACGGGCCAGTTCCCACACTTTCGGGAGCAGCATGATACCGCGTGTGTTCCAAGTCAGGGAGTAGCGACGCGCGACTGACGAAAGCACGGTGAATTGTATGATACGACGCTGGATGACGCAACGTACCCCTGATAAAACTGAACTGTGAGTATGATATTTATCATTTATCGTCGATGCCAGTGAGGGAAGGGCCCCCGGTTCGACTCGACGTCGCCTGTGGCTCTATCGTCCAATGACTGGGTTGCGTGGAGTACACGCCAGGTTGTGAGGGCGCAGACATGGTATGGCAAGACTGGCGAACGGTGGTGAATTGTGGCAAGGGGGAATGCCTTGCCTCGGAAAAATCCGAAGGATATTGGGATGTTGTCAGAATTTGTGCAAGGGACAACATACTACGGAGCCGACGACAACAGCAAGGAGCCTTGGAATACGAACGAACACACACAGTAGTCGTCGTACATACGGTAAGATTCAGATATCTATGGCCTCGACGAATGGTGAAGCCTACGCGGGACATTATCCACGCGATAGTTGGATCGAGAGCCTGGCAACCACGTTTCAAGAAAGGAGACTCTTGTTGGTTTGGAGTCTTCAGCATGACAGTTACGAGTCAGTTTGGTGTCGGTTCGGGCTATTAACCTTTTGTAGGTTACACCGCATTTTTGTCTTTTGGACCTGGGTGTGAAAGCTCCTGGACTCCTGAGGGCACTCCTCGTTGCCCCTACCCTGTGGGACGACTAATAATACAATGACTTGAAGCCAACACGCCACACGAGTACGAACAACTCTGTGAGTGCCAGGCCCCATTCAACGAACAACGGCCACGCAACACGCCTTTTTCCACACAACAATCGGCCTCGAAATCAGTTCATCCAGGCAGGCCCAGCGCATGAACCGGGCGTGATACCCACCCACACAACAACGGACGGTCGATCTTGACAGTTGGAATTTCCAGCAGGGTTTAATCTGCAGGGGGGCTCGTAAATGTCGGCACACCACGAAGCATCCGAGCCGTGAAAGGAAGTACTGCAGTGGCTACCCACGTACGGCCCAAGCCGAATCTAGACTGGCTAACTGTGTCCCAGGCGAACGTCGGAGAAGAATCTTCACACCACGAAATCCCGCGATACCATTGGCGACATCGATCCTGGGGCGTTGAGGCGTACCTCAGCCAAAACATGCCTTGATACGTCGCCTTGCCCATACGAATTGCTACATCAACCAGCAAGCTATTCTTACGCTATTGTCGAGCATAAAAAAACGAACAACCCGCGTTACAGAGTGTCCGGCGGGACCTGAGATCCCGTTTGGAGTAGAATAAGGTGCCACCTATGCGAAGCTGTGGGCGTTTAAAAGTCAGAGCACCCGAATCGGGTGCAGCTCAGTCAAACCTCTCATTTATCTATGATCACGGTGATTATTCCGGCAAACAACGCAAGTGGTGATAAAGACAGAATAACCGTGGACACAGCACGAGTAGGTGAAAAGACCTAATTATTGTGGACCGAAAGAGTCTTCGGCAAATATCGGCTAGTTGACCTTGAGCCCTATCTAGGGGAGCCGCCGGACACCAGCCTACATCCTTCACGAGGACTACTGTGCGTAGACCACGCGCAACCGACGTACTCCGCCGCTTACAAAAAACTGAATATCGACCAGATCGGTCGAACTCGCACGGCTAGCTGGCGTATTCGTAATGCTAATGTTTTTAATTATTTTTAAAAAATCGGCAACGTCCCCACACTTTCGATCAGATCTGCCCTACAAGAAGCGCTATCGATCCTTGTCGTGGCGGACAGGCGGCGACAGCAGCATAGCTGCGGCCGCCATCCCCCCCGACTCCTTCGCCACCGCCGTCAAAGCAGCACCTAGAGCCCTCTCCCCCATCACCGCCAACTCGTTCGCCACCTGCAACGGGGTAGGAGACGACCGATCCCTCGATCCCTCCTCGCTCAACGACGGGGAGGGCATCTGCGAGCCATTCTCTCCTCCACCGCTGCCACCACCGAGGACAGAAGCGCCCGCGGTACTGCTCTTGGCTGTCGAAACAGAAGGCGCCGACGTGCTCGCGATGGCGTTGCTCGCCCCTCCACCCGACCCCGTCGCGCTTCCGTCGCGCTGCTGAACGTTTTGCCACTCCCGCCATTGATACCGCTGCCGTTGGTTGCCGACGAGAACGTCGCCGATTCTTGACGTTGCCGCCAAAGCGGCACCAGAAGCGGCAGCACCTCCACTTGACGATGCCGCCGCCGACAGCACTCCCCCTTCCGCCGCCGGGCCGGCAGAAAGAACCAATTCATCACCCGCCAGGAAGCCCTGGCCCTCGTCGCCCTCACGTCGGCAAGCCTCCGAAAGTAAGAGGTCGACGAAGGCCGGGTACGTGGGGTTGTCGCTCGCAAAGTCGGCAACCCGTCTGCAGACCTCGCTGCACGCGTCTGCGGCCGACATCAAATTAGCCCCAGCGCCGACTGCGCCGCCTGCGCTGCTGCCAGCAGAACGAGCGACGGCGCCCTCGCCTTCGCTCTCGCCATCGTCATTCGGCGCCAACGACTCGCCACTATCGTCGCCAACACAAGCCGGCGAGAAAGACTCGCGGAGGAGGAAAGCAATTCTCGCCGCTCTGCCCATCCCCTGGCAAAGCAATTGCGGGAAGTCCGCGATTGCCTGCAGGAAAAACGCAGGAGGTGAGTGGTGTTAGAATTGGTGGCGTTGTTACATGAAACACGGGGGAGTGGGCGGTGGGAGATGCAGTACCATCACAATGTCGAAGTCGGCAGGAATCGGAGATTCGTGATAAATAGAATTTCCAGCGGACACGAGTGGTGTTTACAGCGGAAACTAAGTGGCCGCGTACTCGTACAGCAAATTGACCGTCCACGTAAAATCGCAAATGTGCCGGCGTTGCTACATGATCATTTGTACTCGCCGGCAGTAAACGGCTCAACTGCCTTCACATTCGATACCTCTTATACTTCTCACAAACGCATTCGTCGAGGGACACTCCCGCAAGAGAGAAGAGCAAAAAAACGTCCGTCGGTAGGTACACCGCATGTTTTGCCTTCAACCTCAAGAACCGTACGCATGTGTCGAGAACAATCTACTTGGAATTTGTCCAAGACACTGTTTGCAACAGCAAAAGGGGCAAACCCATCCCTCTCGCAGTGCTTGAAGAGGGGAGCCTGTTTGCTGCGAACAAACAAGTGACTGGTGCGCCGTCCACGATTTACGAAAATGCAACAGACTTTTCGAAGCACGAACCTGTTCCCACGGCACGTCCACGCTCGACTCCAAAATGTGCCGCCAAGCTTCACTCTTAACCCTGAGAGTGTTGTCGCTCAGTGCAAGGAGCATGGGTGCCCCTTCCACGAGGTGGATCGGATCCGAGCTCGGGAAAAGCTCTTGCAGAAGCGCCACCTGAGGGGTTACAAAAAACGCACGACCCGTCACACGACCGACTTTTACTGAGTCAACTGCTAGCGCTACCGCTAGAGATGCACCAGGACACAGCCGACCATGGTACCGCGAAACCAACGTAACTGGTGAACAAAACTCACTGCGCGGCGGTGGAGAATGTTTGAACCTTTTCTTCCCAGCGAGGGGCGAATGTCCTGCGAGCGAGCGAGTGTGAGCGCGTGCCATAGTGATTTCGTTCCGACATCATCGAAACCCCGATCCCCGAGACATGATACAAAAAATCACGACGACACAAGCCGGCTTCCGAGCAGCAACACAGCAACCGAAGCAATCGATCCCCCGCCTCACCTGGTCCCCGGGTACGATCTGCTTCTGCAGGAGGCATGGGGCCTCTCCCAACAAACGCTCCAGTGGGATGGTAGGGAACGCCTTCTTGAGAGTAGAAACCCTGTCGCTCAGAGACTTTGCTCCAGCAGACAGGCACCTCGGCGCGTCGCGGACGATTGATCGAACAATCGAAGGCGGCAGGCCGGCTTTCCGAAGGGCTACGAGCTTGCCCGCCAGGGTGGCTGTGTCGAAACGCAGCGCGTTCGGGTTACACCTCAATACCTGGGATGTATCATAAGCCACGAGTCAATGGTAAGGGCGTGTGTGGGAGGGCAGGCACATCTCAGAGGGCATACAAAACGTGGAGAGAAAAAAAGCATACCACGGTGTGGCCAATCTGTGATGACAAACACCAGCCCAAATGATCAGCCCTTTATGCTACATTGGCGGCGCGGCGGTCGCGGTGTCGGCATGCCCACTGTTATCGGTGAATGGCCTCGGTGCGAACCCCGTCAAACGCTCTGCTTGCAAAGCCAACGAAAACACGAGCGTGAGCGGGACAGGAAGTCAGCCGAGGGAGTACCTGTGCCATCATCGCCGCTGTTTCTTCGGCGTCGGCATCTGCGTGGACGGCAAACGCGCGCGCCAGGTCCCCTATCTTGCGCGGCACGGTGGACCCCATGTCGAGAGACATCACGCGCGGCTCCTTGGCGACGATCGACCTGGTCAGAGGCGCGGTGGGGCCGGTGAGGCCATCGGTCAGAGGCGGGAAGTTCGACATGCGTTCGTGCTGCCGTCTGTAAATACCAGGCAATAATCATCACCCCCAATAGGTCTAGATCCAGACTTCGGAGGCAAAGTGCCTGGAATTGTAGAGTTAACTAGTTTTTGCAGTAGCACAAGGGTTGAAACGGAAGCGTGATCCGAAGTGGGTGCCCACACCAGCTACCGAGCGCCAATTTCGTACAAGTATATAGCCTCGCCGAAGCACGACGAAACGCTCTGCATGCAACAACAGAGGCGCGTGGAGGTGAAGTTCGCATGTCTCCTGATCCCCCCCCCTCCGTATGGTCATACGACTACGGCCATGCATCACATGAGTACACCCCCCCCCCCCCCTCAGTACCTCGCGTCCAGTCCGGAGGGAAGAGCTTCCTGCAACTTCTCCAACTTGCCCGCGGCCGTGTGGGAGCTCATCGTCAGCAGCGACGGACACCGAGTAACTGCCACGGCTAAGTCCGTCTGAGGACCGAACAGAACCCTCAGCCGTGAGACTTTCAGGGAAACGTTCCTGCGGATGTCGAAGCCCAACAGGTGCGGCCTGGTGCTAACCACGGCAAGGCTGTCTATCCCCGGAAGCAAGCGCTCGATGCCCTCGATCTTCGCCCGGACCTTGAGGCGGCGTATGCGAGAAAAAGCAGCAGTGGTGCGAGCACATTTGGGATTGAACGCCACTCCGCAGAAAGAAAACAGGTGGTACCGTCTGAGGGAGGGGACAGGGGGCGAGGAACACCTACATCACACCCGCGCACTTTTTATCTTGCAATGGCCGTCTCGAACAGCACAGGCCGCCTGCCTGCATCGCTACTACAAAGCCGCACGAACGACTGCCCGTAGGGCCTGTTGGGGACAGCGGCAACGCAGCCACTGGTGTCTTCTATGGTCATGATATTTACCAGGAATACCAGTACGTGTTACAAGGTTCCCCTCCGGGACGTGCCTAGGGGAGTGGCGCAAGGACAAATCGAGAATCCAATAACAACATGCGATATTGTATCATACGCATATCATATTGTATACGTACTGGTAATACATAAATACGACGTTGTGAAATATCTGCATATTACTGCTGTACAAATATTATTTTAAAAACTGCACCTGCATTTATTTTTGGGGATAAAACACACTCGGAAATATGATGAAACCATTACTACTATTGACTCGATCGTTCTCAGAGATTTTTGTTAATGACCCCGCCAAACATTTTATCATATTTGTCAATAGTTTATTGTTGTGGCGCTCAAGGTATGGAAGGTCTATGACACACAGCACACACCGCACACGCACGCACACGTGACACATGGGACACAGCAGTGCTCGTACAGCAGTAGTGGTGGGATAGTATTTATTTGCAGAAGAAGTAGAAAAGGATGCATCGAAGAAGGGGCTGAAACTCTCGACCACACCTGCCTACTACGTAAGAAATCCACTTGGTTTGTGTTTGTTTGTCTTATATATGTGGGGTCTGGGTTATATCGTGTGCCCGAACTCCGAAAGTAATTAATTAACTCTATTTCTGGTACGAAATAATAAAATTGGAGTTGCGATCTACAGTAATTATTTTTTGTTTTGCCCAGATTGCACCCCCGCACCTGAAAATAAATAATTAAACATCAAAAAATGATTTGCCCAAATACCGGTACTACAGTATTATTTGTCGCAGCTTGCGCCAGCTGCACGACACAGGCCGCACATACACCATTATGCAAGCACAGGCAGGCAGCAGGCAGCAGTGCAGAAGAGAGAGAGAGGTGTGGTGGTGATTGCTAATGACGGATGCAAGCCTCCGATGAAGCAACCACTAATAGCCACAGCAGTACACGGTGGACCCGCCACAGTAATGTCTGCTGCTTGTGCTTCTAGGCGGGGCTGTGACCTCGTTTGTGTTTGCTGCATATATCGTCTGATGTCTTGTAGATTTCTGAAGTGAGCTTCAGGAAAGAAACACAAAAAATATATGTACGTACGAACAGTTGAGGTACGTACTCCTATTTGATCAAAGCGACCATTACATTTCAGGCCAAAGTGAGAGTGGGTCAGTCACACATATCAGCGCAACAGAAAGGTAGATGGTGGATTACGGACCGCTTGCTCCGATAAATACAGCTAGCCACAGCAGTACAGCGCAGATGGGTGTACCACCCACGCACGGTGTTACCTGCTGCTGGTGTTTATGCAGAGTAGTAACGTTGTGCTCTCTGCATGTTCTGTTTCTACCTGTCTGTGGTATACCGATATGTCTGCGCTCTCCTGTGTGTGCGCATGACCAGCTTGTGAAATCAGGGCAAACAACAGGACATTACGTATTATTTACTGGCACGTACGTACAAAAAAAGCCTCACGCAGAGAAACCAGGGAAATCGGCTTATCCACTCCCGCGGGAAAAACAACTTTGAGCGCCCGCCACGCGAGCTACAGTGCTCGGATCGAGCTCAAACCTCGACCAATGTGTCCGGCCGGGCCTCCCGTGTCGGGGTACTTAGCGTTTTGCCGAAAAGTGCTCGTGCGAAGAGAAAAGTTGCGAAAAGTGCGAAAATTTCACAAACATAACTATACATATTTCAGTTGCACTTCTATAATGAGGTTGTGGTTGAGGTCGGCTATATCGGAATGATTAGTCAAACGTGGCATTTCTCGTGTAATGCTGCTGGCAACGGGTGGTTCACTCCAATATTATCCGGGAAAAAAACAGCTGATGGCAGTGAGTTGAGTGGTTCACCCTATTTTTGTCCGAAGAAAAGCAACAGCTCACGGTTTGGTCTGATCAAGCGCTGTCTATCAACTGCATGGTGAAAAATGTGCAAAAACAGTGCACACGTTGGAGAGCAACGGCTGCCGCCAGCTCACCACGACACCTCCCACCGCATGCGCACCAATTTGAGAACGACGGCTGTTGTGCGGTACTTGTGGTGATCCCTAGGCTCTACCTAAGGCGCTTACGGCCGGCAAGGCCTCCAACAAGTCCTCGACGCAAGTGAAAAGAAATCCCAATAGAAGCAATCTCGCAGAGATTGGCACACACTGCACAGGCTCTCACCGCGGTGGGGTCCATGACCAGAACCTGTGGGAAAACGTTCGCGAACCGAGCCAGCGTTCTTGTTTCCGTCCCTCGGCCCTCCGCGCCAGGATCCTGGCTCGGAGCAACAATCATCTCCTGACGACAGAACCCGAAAATGCAGCGGGGGGGTGCAGAGGTTGGGAAGGGGGAGGGGGGGGTGAACAACAGGCAGGCCACAAAACGAACAAGTGCAAAGAGAAATTGCATGGGCAGCGGAATGCCAAAGCGCGCGAAAATAAAATGTAGACTCAAGTACATATCGTCCCCCTCTTCTGTCAAAACTAATTGATTAACACTAGCTCAATTCATGAATCAATTAATTCCATCCACCGCTACCCCGATATATTACGAATTGTCTTCGTACGTGAGCTAAACTGAAAGAAATAAAAAACAAGTATCTGTCAGCGGTGCCATACTCACCTACCATCGAAGGATTGCCTGGGGTGCACGCAAACGCGCGATCGCACCGACTCACACGCTTCGCGCAAAAACGCCAGCAAGCACTGTCTACGGGGAGTGTAAGGTTTTGACCAATCGCCCCGCCAATGCTTCCTAGGTTAAGGTTTCCCCCCTGGAAGACACAACGAGTAAACGCGGCAGATACAACGCGCAACCCCAACCTTCACGCCACTCTCGAGGTACAGCAGCAGCGTGTTCCCTACCACGGTACATACCCGACAACGGAAGCCGCACAAAAAAACTCCTTGCTACTATACGTAACAAGAGTGCAGCACCCTAAAAAAGAAGCGATCACGGCGTCGGTAAAAGCAGTGTAAAAAAAAACGGGTCGGCCTTCGCTGGGGCGTCAAAAGGCTGCCCTGGTCTGCAGCCGAAAGAACGCTTGCTACTGTACAGCAAGCGTGCCAGCAAGCACGCAGCCGTCGAATTCCACGGCACTCCGCCCATCTTTTGTTTCTCTCGACACGGCGGCTCACCAGCTCCGCTTCCGGTGACGCGTTCAGGCCCAGGACTTGCCTCAGGTGCGCCAGACGCCTGGAGGCAACGCCCTTCTGCTGCACGAGCAGCTGCGGGGCGGAGCGCAGGACGCGGTCGATCCTGTTTTTTTGTTTTTCGTCACAGAACAAGGTTACGCAGACGGGGGGCGGTGCCAACCAACCCACGAATGCGAGGAACGGCTGTGGGTCAACATGAGCGACTTCTGCGCCCCAACTACTGTACATCCAAGCACTATATGTATGTGCGCCATACAAAAAAATGTTATTGTAGTCTTGTCCCGAACTTCCAATGGTAGCCCAGCCCATGGCATGTTTTTTAGGGTCCGACTATCTCTTGATTTTCTATCGGGTGGGTGGCAGCGAAGGCTTGCCGGTCTGCAGGTCGCCAGGGGACCAGGGGGAAAGGAGGGGCGCAGGTGTTGCGTGGTGCGAAGCAGAAAGACCCGTCCCCATGGCGGCGTCGCATAAGCCGGCATAACACCGCACGAGGCAATCGTTCGCTCAGGAAGGGTGAAGACGGCGGGTACACACCCCGGCACCGCACTTTACTATCGATATACCAGGTATACGCCACAAAAAAGAAACAGACTTCAACCACACAAAAAACAAACTGCGGAGTTCGCAGTTCTCGACAAGTTCTCGCGGTGGCCCCCGCCCATTTCCCGGCGGCAATCATTACCAAGGCGCAATCAGTCGTCCTGTTGTCTCCAGATCTCTCTCAGAGAACCGATTTTTTTTGTACCATATCTCGGGCTGCACCGGCTACAGGCCCCCGCCGCGGGAAACTAACAATATTATACCATGCCGTTGCTTCGAGAACGCCTCGCGAAACGCGTCTAACGAGCACCTGATTCCCGGAACGAGCTTTTCCATCACGGCCAGAGACTCCGCCACACTCTCGGTGCTGTGGCGTAGGAGCAGAGGTGCTTGGGACACTATCGCCTGGACACGACACAGGAATGGTAAAAGGAGCAGTAGCACAGGTAGCAGTAAGAACACAACCAGCAGCAGCAGCGGCGGCAGCAGCAGCAGCAGCAGCAGCAGCAGCCACACAAACAGCACCAGTGGCACAAGCAGCAGCGGCATCATAGCAGTTACACTAGCAGCAGTTACACTAACTGCAGTTACAGCAGAAGCAGCAGCAGCAGCAAAAATCAGAAGCGCGGAGAGAATACTGAAACAGTCGCCTATTTTTGGCATCCGATCATGACGACAGATGCAAGCGAGTGGCCACACGCCCGCGCGCGCTGGATGGGTTTCCGCTACGACTCGACTTCCTCTCACCGAGCGCAAGGGAACACATGAAGCGTGCGACACCCGATCGCCAGAAAAAAACGATCGCCAGAACAAACATCATGTAACGTAAACCTCGGTGTAGCACGAGCACAGCCGCTCCGGACACACGTGAGAGGGGCCCACTCAAAAGCCAAGACGCGAGAAAAGCGACGAACAAGCGCACGCAGAAGTAGCAAATAATATCGAATCGTTGTTTCTCTCTTGTTGTGCTGTTCGCCGGGAGCCTACTCGCGTTCGCTACCCGCGCGATCGACTGATAAAACCGGAATGCACTGTCCACCGCGCCAGCACATCTACTGGCATGCATCTAGGCAACAGCATCGGCCAGGCGATAAAGTCCCCGTGGCTGCGCGGTGGACGTGCGAACAAAGCGTTGCGCATACCCCGCTCACAGTTGAGAAAGCTATGATAGGAGCGTGCCACAAGAACCTCGACAAACGAACACACGCACACCCAGTAGAGCTGGTGTACATTTATCAAAAGAGCCAAAGCAACGTCTTGACATAAATCTATCCATACCCGCATATAATAAGAGTAAAATTTCAACTTTTCGCACGTTAGTCCTGGCCCCGTGAAACGTCGAAAATCACCGGCGCCGGACGAAAAAATGTAGCAGCATGCCAAAAAAATACCATGTAACACAGGGAGTAATTTAGAGTATTGATAGAATCACCTGCACGTCGACATCCTGAGGAAAGAGCTCCTTGAGTGCGTTCTGCCTTGCCTCCAGCGTCTCCTTCGGGATCGCCAGCAGGCAGGCGGCTTTGCGCAGGCGCGCGTTCCAGTAGCCGCGAAGGGCGGGAAACGAGTCGAGCAGGTACCGGAGCCGGCCGGCAAGCGTGGGCTCGGCCTGGAGAAGAAGCAGCCTCGGCTCGCTCGAGATCAGCTGTGGTATATTTCAGCGTAAAAATCCGAGGTTTCCAAGAGTAGTATATACGAAGTATGCGTTTGGGAGAGACAAGGCGGAGGGGCGGGGAGGGATGTACTCATGTCATGCATGGCCGTAATTGTATGACACCATGGAAAGGCGGAGGAGGGGGGGGGGGTGTACTCATGTCGTCCACGGCCGTAGTCGTATGACCATAGACCCTCGCATCCATACAATGCCGGGACGAAATACATTGGGGGTTACCGCGCCGGAACGACAGAGGTGACGTGCGACGCGTTAGGATCTCGATATTCACCCAGGGGCGTTCCGATGCGGGGGAGGGGGGGGAGTGGGAGGTTCGAAACATCGTTTGTGCAACATGTGAGAGAAACGTGTACATGCCTAGTGAATCGGTGATGAAAAATCAACCAATAAGTGTCCTCGGATGCTCCAAGGTATACGCCCAAAAACGTCTGGGGGTAGGGACGTGTATTGCCGGCCGCTTGAGTGTCATCCAACCACGAAAACGGGTTTTTGGCGACGGAGATAACTTGAGTCTTGTCCCCACCGCAAAAGCGCACACTGTAGCTGTGCCTATTCATAGTCTGGCGCGACACAGCAAAAGACTGAGGATGCTAACAAGCCCCTCTCCTACCTGTACGATACACTGCAGCCGGAGAACACACGGATCGAACACCGACAACATAAAATATTATGTCGGCGGCCGCTGCCAAGTATACACTGGCACCGAGAAGGTATTGTACGTATCTCAGGCAATTAACGTAACAAAAATTTGAGCAAGGAAAACTAGTCGCAGAACCCCCGCGAACAGCAGACTACATAGAGCAGCAACAACCAGGAACATCAATCGACGTACTCTGGACCTGATCATTCACACATGTCCTACGGCAACATCCCAGCAGGGTGTCTCGCCTGATACGCGTGCAGCCGCGCGCCTTCTCGCGCCGCACTTTCCTCCAACCCGATCCGCCCCCCTCCGTTGCCGCCGCCACTGACACCGTCGCCACCCTTAATTCCTGCCCCAACATTCCGAGACGAGGAGGCGTTACTCGTCCCCTCAGTGGCGTCAACTGTTGACGTCGCGAGGTCGGGTGCCGTCAGCCGCGCGGCGGCTCCGCCGGCACTCGCGGTTGGCTTTCCTTCGCCGGACGCCCCCGCGTCACCGGGCGCCACCGCGTCCGATGCCGACTCCGCAAGGGTTTCCCCTCCCGGCGCGTACCACGACGCCGCTGACTCCAGCAGGTCGGCGATGGCCTGTCAAAGTTTTCGCGCGAATGGCGCCAGAAAATACGAGCAGGTCTGCAACGGCTCAGGGGGTATGTATGGTACACCTACTACACTGTATTTTACGTACATACCGAGTACATCGTGTTATTAATAGTAAGAAAACGAGCATTTACGATAAAAAGGCAGGCTGAGATTTACAGAAAAAGTAACAATTCGGTTATTATATTGAAGCCAGTGCGGAACACATGCTTTCCAACAGTATGAAACCTAGGCTAGACCGCTGTTTCGTACAGTATACCTGGTGTACATGAGGTCTTGTGATACGTAACAGGTCAGCAATGGCCTGTGAGTATTGTTCCATGCGTGGCATGCTCAAGGCAGCCATCAGGTTGAAGCGTAACGGTCGGCGTATGCAGTTCAGCACTAATAGGTGGCGTGTTATCGCATGAAAAGAGGGGTGGGGGCGATGGTGATATGCATCTGATAGCAGTGCGCGTAGGTATCTGTCCGCGTATATTGGACGGTTGGACGGGCCCAGCAGCTGTACGTAGTATAATAGTACATAGAATGAAATTACACGAAATACGCGCGCTTTGCTGTACGAGTGTCCGCTAATTCTGCTGCCGCTGCCGCCGCTGCGCCCTATTCGGCTGCATAACGGTTGTAACCTCTACGAGTGCTCCCCCCCCCCCACCTGCATCTTCGCCGCTAGCACGCCGATATCGGTCATGAGCTTAGGGTCTCTCCGGATAACCGGCAAGACCTTGCGGACCTCCCACTGCGACAGGCCCCTCTCCAGCAAGAACATGCGGACGTCGTTGTCTCGGAAGCGCCTGTACCCTTTCTTCCTCGCGCCGCCGCTGCCGCTCCCAACACCACCGTCCCTTCTGTATTTGCTGCCGCCACTGCCGCTGCCGGTGCTGCCACTGACGCCGACGCTACGGTTGACGCTGTCGCTGACGGTGCCACTTGCTCCCGTGTTTACCTTCCCGCCCCCGGCTGCCCCCCACGGTGGGCTTCCCCTCTGCTTCCCGCCGTCATGGCCATGCCTACCATCGCCTCGCTGTCCAACGTTCTGTCTTGCTGCGTCTGTTGCTGATGATGACACCCGGCCTGCTCCTCCCGCTAGCGGCGAAGAGGGCTGTAGGCGCTGCACCGAAGCAGCAGAAGCAGCAGCATCAGCAGGAGGTGGTGGTGGTGGTGCTGGTGAAGAGGTTCTCTCTTTCTCCTGTATCCCGACCAGCGGAAGCCATGACGGCGACTCCCCTGCCGTTGTCGTTGCCACTGTAGCCGCTGCAGCAGCAGAAGCAGCAGAAGCACCAGATTCTGCCCCTGTGGCTAGTCCCGGTTGTGCAGCACCAGCAGCGGCAGCGGCGGCGGGACCGAGGGGCGTAGACGTTTCCTGTTCGTCGAGTTCGTCGCCACGGGCCTCTTGCTGGTCACACACTGAGGTAGACGACGATGCCAGGCGACAGCTATCCCGAATGCGCGCTCGTCGGTGCAGATCTCGTCGTCCGAAGCGCCCGGCGGCGTAGGCACCAACTTCAGGCGCAACGAGGCACTTGAGTTGGGAGCAGCGCACCTGAAGACCGAAAGCGTCTACGCCAGGAAGGGAGAGAGCTGCTAGGGCGAAGGCCACCGCCGCCGCCGCCGTCGCAGTAGCAGCAGCTACCGATGTTACGGAACCCAGACGTGCACTGGGCTGTGGAATCCATGGCCGCGCTCGCTTGCTGCCGACCATGCTACGCTGCTGCTTCTAAGCTGCGGTTGGCGAAACATGTGCAATGCAATGCGGGGTTTCATGACATATAGGTTGGCGTTCTTCGTCCCGCCCTCGCCTTCGTGGACCGTCGACCCAACATTCCTGTGCTTGCCTTTGTCCAGCTCGACGCTCGAGCCATGAAGGCTATCTATCATCTATCTTCGCTGAGGAACAAGAATAGGCGTGAACGTCTGGAATGGTGAGGCTTGGACTGCTGTTGAGATCGGCCTGCAACGTTGATACACCCCTCTTTGCTTCATTGTTCTTGAATCTGTACCTTCGTAGATGCAGCTTGACAAGTGTATGTACGTACTGTGATGTTACAGCAGTACGTACGTACGTACCAGGTACCAGGCATACTACTCGTAGACAGCAGGAGACAGCGTTCTAAACCGTTAGCGTTGCAACGTTGCATACAAGTGTAACGCTCATTGGCCGTTGACTTCGTAACGTTCGGTGCTTGTTGCGTTTTTTGCGTGTGTGTAACGTTCGTATATACATGGCGCAGCAACGTATCAGAGGTACGATAACGATAACGTACCAGGTACACTATACTCGTAGGCAAAGATGTCAGGAGACGGTCAGTCAAGGGAAAACGGGCATCGGTCAAGCGTGTGGATCCGAGTGTTTCACACTAAAACCTAGTAGTTTGGCGTCAGTCAAGGATAAAAAAAGACAAATTGACGTCAGTCAAGGGGTCAAAGTGCCGTCTCCTGACATCTTTGCTCGTAGTGATCCAATCCCATTCTGCTTGTGCTACTGCTGTAGCTTATGAAACGCACAACAGAAGCAACAGAAACTCCAGCAACACATTTGTACGATGTACGATGCACCAGGTACATACATACGTAAACGTGTACCTGGTAGAGATCAGAGCTTCAGGTTTAGACTTCAGGACAGGAGTAGTATTAATAGTAGCATTGCAGCACGGAGCTTACTAACCCTGACCCCAACCCTACTAACAGCTAAGCCGTACTGGTGCAGTGTGTATAATATACCGGTAGTACTACGACGTACAAGTAGTTATTGCAGTGCTGCATTTCGCGTTCAAAGTTGAAACGTCCAGAAACACCTGGTATATCGTACTACTCGTACTGCGAGTTGTGTATCGTGTGACTCAAGTGACTCAAGGAACGTTTCGCTGCTTTTACCAGCCAGCTCAAGGGCGCACAAAAAAAAAAGTTATCGACACCACACCCCGCCCCCCCTATATTGGAGGGAAGAAACCGGACCGTTGTGGTCCCAGAAAACAATAAGTCAAGTTTTTTTTTAATTACCCCCCCCCCCCCCCCGACCAGCGAAAAAAAAATAGGGGGGGTCTCTAAAACCAAGTTAAAAAAGGGAACAAAAAACGAAAAAAAAATGGTTTTTGCTCATTTCGTCCTGTGATCACAGCGATCCGGTTTGTTTTTCATTCTGACCTTCCTACGTGTGTGGTGTCGTTTTCTTTTTTTTTTTGTGCGCCCTTGCACCGACTATTCATATCAAGTTAAATATCATACCATGTACCATTTGTATACACTACAATCAGGCTACTGTGACACGTACGTACAGACATGATCATATACAATACAAGGTTCCCCTCCGGGACGTGCCTAGGGGAGTGGCGCAAGGACAAATCGAAAATCTACTATTAATACAAAAACATGCGATATTGTATCATACGCATAGTATCATATTGCATACTGGTAGTACATACGTACGACGTTATGAAATATCTGCGTAGTACTATACATAAAATCAGACGTTTAAAAAACTGTACCTGCATTTTTGAGGATAAAACATACTCGGAAATATGATGGAACCATTAATATTGACTCGACCGTTAGAGATTTGTTAAGGATCCCGCCAAAAATTGTATTATACTAAAATTTGTCAATATTTTATTGTTGTGGCGCTCAAGGTCAGGATACCGCACACGCACGCACGCGTGACATATGGGACACAGCAGTTCTCGTACAACAGTAGTGGTGGGATAGTATTTGCAGAAGTAGAAAAGGATGCACCGAAGAAGGGGCTGAAACTCTCGACCAAACCTGCCTACGTAAAAAAATCCACTTGGTTGTTGTGTGCTGTCTGTCTTATATATGTGGGGTCTGGGTTATATTATACGCACAAATAATACAAAAACAAAACAAAACAAAAAATGCATCGCTATGAGGATCGAACTCAAGCCTTCACATTCAAAATCGGACATGGTGACCATTTGACTATATGACCAAAAATGATTTGCCCAAATACCGGTACAGTATTATTTGTCGCGACTCGCGCCAGGCGCACGACACATACATCATGCAAGCACAGGCAGGCAGCAGACAGCAGCGCACAAGAGAGAGGGAGGTGTGGTGTGATTGCTGATGACGGATGTGCAAGCCCCCGATGAAGCAACCACTAACAGCTACAGCAGTACCCGGCGAACCTGCCACAGGAACGCCTGCTGCTGCTTGTGCTTCTAGGCGGGGCTGTGACCTCGTTTGTGTTCGTTGCGTGTTGTCTGATGTCTCGTAGATTTCTGGGGTGAGCTTCAGTATACTCCAAGATCCTACTCGTATGATATTGGATTAAAGAGGCCATTACATTTCCGGCTGCGTGAGCGTGAGCCAGTCGCACACATCAGGACAACTGAAAGAGGTAGATGGTGGATTACGGGGCAGGCTCCGATAGACACAGCTAAGCCACAGCAGAACAGCGCAGATGGGTGTGTCACCCACGCACGGTGTTACCTGCTGGTGTTTATTAGGCAGAGTTGTAACGTTGTGCTCTCTGCACATGTTATGTTGCCTATCTGTGTCTGGGCTCTCCTGTGTGCTCATGATCAGCCCGTGAAAGCAGGGCAAACAACAGGACATTACGGTATTATTTACTGGCACGTACGTACGAAACACGGCCTCATGCAGAAAGCCCGGGAAATCGGCTTATCCACTCCCGCGGGAAAAAAAACTTCGAGCGCCCGCCACGCGAGCCACAGAGCTCGGGTCGAGCCCAAACCTCGACCAATGTGTCCGGCCGGGCTTGCTGTGTCGGAGTACTTAGCGTTTTGCCGAAAAGTGCTCGTACGAAGAGAAAAGTTGCGAAAAGTGCGAAAATTTCACAAACATAACTATACATATACACCCACCTCGTACTGTGAGTATCGTACGTACGTAGACCATATATTGTTGCTGTATACTCGTTCGTCATCTGTCTCGTTCCCACTTTGCACTATGTACTGCTGTGGCACAGGCTAGGCGACACCGTCATGGAGGAGGCAGTCGTCCGCCTGGTTGCCCGTGAAGCGATGGCGGCCCTGGAGCGGGAGAGAGAGGAGGAGGCCGCGGCGACAGGAGGATCCGAGGGGGAGGTCCCGCCGAGCCTTACGGGCAGCGCTCTTTCGTGGCGCTTGGACTCGGCCATCCGTGTAGTCGTCAGCAACGCCAACCTCGGCGCGGTAAGCATCCGCGTTGGACGGGACGGGACGGGGCGGGGCGGGGCAGGGCGGGGCGAGGCGGGGCGGGGCAGGACGTGGCGGCGCGGGGCGGCGCGGGGCGGCGCGGGATGGAAGCGGGCAAACGGGGCGATGTTTTTTTTCCATGTTTTCCAGAAAGTAACCGCCACGTAGTCGTACTTCGTACATGGGTATACCTTGTCGTATACCTTTTGGCTCTAGACTGCAGCAGTATAATTCCATACCAGGTATTTTTTACGTAGGACAGACCATGCTCCGCTTGACCTATTATTAGTACATGGTTCAGATCAGTGGGGTGGGGCCTGTGTAGAAGTCATGCATATCCTACGAGTAAAAGATCATCACGTGGAAGCGTGTGCAGAAACCACACAGACCGTACGTACAAGATCAGAGCGCAACGTGCTTTCAAACCCGGGCACGTGCATGACAACGTGACCACACTAGTAAGTCGCCACACCACTGCGCAAAAACGTGTACAGATCAGCCAGGTCCTCCTGTAGATCGGCCCCGTTGGAAGCTTGCACAGATGAATCGGATCTGTAAACTGACCTGTGTGATATTTACAGCTGTACAGTCATCTGATTTGTCCGACGTACGCATTACTTTACGACCGGCACTTGGTATTTTGGACCTCGTCGGTCGATATTACGATACTGCGATGTTTACCGGGGTTTTTCTTAATGGTATCGGTAAAGGCCGTGGTGGAATACATACGAAGTACTGTATGGAGCTGTGCAGGGCTGCAGGGGTCCCCAAGAGTTGTTGCGTCGTCTATGATAACCCAACTTTAACTTTCACTACTGTAGTTCCCTCTGAAGAACATGCTAATTATTGTGGGATTTTCGCCACCAACCCCGTGTCAGTAGTCTACGGAGCGAAGCCTTTGTGAATCGCTTCCGACGTATTAAATAGTCCCGGGCCTTGCCTGAAACAACCAAGAAGCTATGTTTTACTCCCCAGGGCTAACTTTAGCTCCCCAGGAGCTAAATTCAGGGATGCAAAATCGTTGCTGACAAGAATCGAACCCGCGCGTAACTCCTTGAACCAACGGTGCAACCTTCCCGTGTGATGGCTGTGGCCTCGACGTGGGTTCCGGGCGTGTTCGAACCACACGCGGGATCTCGTCCTGCGTCGTCGTCTGCCGGTACCGTTCGTTCGTATCATACATAGGTCTACGGGGCTCAACTCGTCGGACTCATGGGATTCCTGGGGCTGGAAGAGGACCACCTCGGGGTGCCTGGGGGCAAGCGTTGCCGCTCCTCCTGCTCCTCCTCCTCCCCCTCCTCCTTCGTCGGACTACTGCCGCCGTCTTTGATCTCGCCGACTGCAAGCGAACGGAAGGCGGACAAGCGGCTACCAGACCTCGTAGAATCGGCGATCGGGGAAGCGTTCGAGGCTTCTCTCGCCCTTGGTCTTCGGGCCGGTCCGGGATCATCAGGGCCGCAGCGGTTTGCAGGGCGCCACAGGTGAGGAGGGGGGTGCACAACTCGGTCTGGTTGATATTTTTGGCGCATTGAAATTTTGCTGCGCGTTTCGTCCTGACTGACGGAAAGTACACGATATATATATATATATATATTTTCATTGTCAGCGTGTGGGTTGAAACGCTCGGTATGAACCGATCGTGTCCGCTGTATATAGCCCCAGCGTCTGCTGAAAATGCGAGGACTGCTCTACGTATGTACGGTAACCTACTTGTATAAGCTCCGTTTTATAGAGGATTTCGAGCAGTTGCCTCGTGTTATTCTCCAGTACGAGCAAGCTTTCCAGCAGGAGGTATATATACGAGTATCACCTTTTTGTCTACGAGCAGGTGTGTTCTTCCATGCGGTGACTAAATGACGATTGCCCCCCATGCATTAGCACAGACGCTCCATCCTATTTTTTGGGAACGAGACCGCGAGAAACGACGCCGCGGTAGGAATCGCCCCCGCCTCAATGCTGCCTGCCGTTGACCGGCCGTTTTGAATCCCCTTCATACTTGAGAGGGAGAACGTGTCGAATACGTTATGACGAGTACTGTGCAGCATCGGCCACACAAAGCAGCCCGGGCTTCTGGTATAGGAGGGGGGGTGTCCACAATGCAGCCTAAGAAGCCACGCAACACGCGAGCAGCTTGAGCATAAGCCGCAGTCCTGCTCTCTCGCCCTATAGAAGCGGTTGATAACCACCCCCCGCCCTCTCGTTTTTTTTTGTCTCTATTTTCAAGGGTCCCATACATCGGTTTTGATCCCTTCTCGTTGACGGGGGGGCGACCCGCGCTCTTCACTTTGTTGCTTGTTTTGCGTCACACCACCAAAACAAAACACAGGGCCGCCTTGGTAGACCGCCTGCTCTCTAGCGCCCTGTGCACTGAGTTCGTCCTCGCTAACCTCGACTCGGGAGGAGGAGGAGGAAGAGGAGGCTGGCGGGCCGAGGGCGGAGGCGCAGCGGCAGCTTTCGAAAACAGCTTTGGCGTCCTCGACACTGACGATGACGATGACGACGACGACGACAGCAATATCGACGGCGGCGAAAAGGAGAAGGAGGCCGAGGAAAACGGCGTGACGGGCGATGGCTCCCGACCCTTCGACCCGCCCAGGGACGTAGACGCGGACGCGGATGCAGATGCGCACGCGTGGAGAGGGGCTGAGGCCGCCGGCGAACGGGTTCAGGCCGTGGGCGAAGGAGGAGCTGCTACTGCTGCTGCTGCTGCTGCTGCTGCTGCTGCTGCTGCTGCTGCTGCTGCTGCTGCTGCTGCTGCTGCTGCTGCAGAGAAAGAAGGGGAGCGTCGCGGGGACAGCGGCAGTGGTGGTAATGGCGGCGGCGACGGCGGTAGCGGTGGTGGCAGCAGCGATGGTGGTGGTGGTGGTGGTGGTGGTGGTGGCAGCGGCAGCAGCAGCAGTGCCTGCCACCGCGCCAAGAGGTTCACCTTGGGTATGGAGGCTGTATTTCGACTCTATGGGGCGGCCTTAATCAAGTTCCGGGTGAGCGTGTTCCTCTACTGCTCGGCGTCTGCGGCGACGCCGGCGGGGGCGGCGATGAGGGCGGCAGGAGGCAGTGGCGACGACGAGCAAGGGCCCAGCGAGTTGACCATGCGGCGGCAGAGGGTCGTGTGCGCGGAGAACCTCGAGGCCGTGGCGGCCCACTTGCGACCCGCGGGAGAAGGAGGGCGGGCGCCGGACGCGCCGGAAGTGCCGGAGGCGTCGACGGCCAGACAGTGGTTGCGGGTTGCGGTCGGCCGCGCGGCGCTGTGCGAGGGGGGCGACACCTCGTTCAGCACGCGGGTGGCCGCCCTCCTGCTCTCGCGGTCAGGCGAGCGAGGTGGACCGCCTCAAAACGGCGACAACGCACGGCTCCCTCGGGGAGCATCGAAAGCCGAGGGAGCATCAATGCGGAGAGGGGCGAAGCTAACTCGCAGGGAGACTGAGGCGCTTGCGGCGGCGGCAGCAGTGGAGGCGACAGCAGCGGCGGCGGCGACAGCGGAAGTGCAATTCAGGCGCGACCCATGGCCTGAGAGGGACCTACCGGAGGCAAGCGAGAAGGCCGCTCTTATGTTTCGCGACCGCAACAGCAAGGCTGACGAGGCTCCGAACCGCGCACGGCCGCCCGCGAGACTCGGACGCGGGGGTGCTGACCCCAGTGCCGTCGGCGCTCGTTTAAGACGCGGCGATGACTGCCGAGGCGACGCTAGCGGCGACGACAGCAGAGACGTCCACCGGGATACGGGTACTCCCTTCACGGCTCCTCCTCCGCCTCCCTGCACGGGTAAAAAACGGAAGCGGGGCCCCGGGGGGCGAACATCTCGCGCATCGGCGGAGCCTTGCCTGCCGCCTCACTATGTCGGGTTGGTCGGTGGGCTCCCGCGGGACTCCCGCCATCTCCTCGCGCGCCTAGGGCACCAGGGGTACGTGAAGGTACTTGAGGAGCTCCTGGACCGGTTTATGTACGGCCCGAACGCCCTCGCCATCGACGCGCGACCGGGCGCGGCGGCGGTGGTGGCGGTGGCGGCAGCGACGGCGGCAGCGACGGCGGCAGCGACAGCGACGGCGGCGGCGACGGCGACGGCGACGCAGGGGGCTTCCGCGAGGCGCGAAACCCCTACCGCGCGCCCTCGCGCACCCGACGTTAAGCCCGGGAAGGTGGCCGCGGGCGCCACCACGAGATCGGCTGCGAAAGCGGCAGCCCTTGACACGGAAGGGGCTACTGTTGGCGAGGCAGACGAGGACACGGTCTGCCTCCAACCGCCTCTTGACGAGGCCCTAAACCCCTGGCGGGCCGTTCAGACCGGGAAGCCGCACCCGTCTCTGTCCGGGCTCGTGGAACCGCCCGAGCTCGCGCGCACCGGGCCGAAGCGCATGGTGTTGCCGATACCGAACCCGTTTTATCGTCGGGTTTTGCACGCGCTCTGCCGGGTTCATGGGCTTTGCTCGCACGGAGGCGAGACTAGCGGGGGCCGGGGGGGGGGAGGAGCCGGGCGCGGGAAGGCAGCGGTTCGACACCGCACGGTGGAGATCACCAGGATCGCCGTCAGGGGAAGCTCTCGAGGGAGGCGGCGCGGCAGGGCCGAACGTCAAGCGGGTGTAACGGCGTTGATTCCCGTCGAGACTTTGCTGGGTGCACGATGACAGGGCTTTGGCTTGGGGGTTTTGGCGCGGTGTCGACAGGGTTTTGACATGAAATTGGTGTGGTTTTAGCAGGACCTTGAAACTATTTTGACAGGGATTTAAAAAAGCTTTTGACAGGCTTTTCAAATGCTATTGATGGGGTTTGGGCAAAAAAATTGACAGGGCATTGACAGGGTTTTGACAGGGTTTTGACAAAATGTTGACGAGATTTTGACACGATTTGACACGAGCTTGTTTTTTTTCACCTAGTATTTTGACAGGGTTTACTTCGGGTTTGTGCAGGTGCAACGTTCGCGCCCCCCAAAATATGTCCCTGTCTGCCTGTACAAGTACTGTAGTGTTTCCTTGCGTGTGTTTGTTTGGTCCCGGTGAGTGCGTGCTTCGCTTGGCGGAGTGAAGTCGACACCGAGCCGTACCGCCGGGTTGCGCGGTGGTCGAGCTTGTTGGTTTGCCGACCTGACAGTTTCACGCGTTTATTTTCGCTCGACCAACCTTTGCAGAGAACACGCGCGGTCGACATGTCACACAGCTTGCAAAGCTGAGTGTCTTATCACTCAATCGGCCGAACTCACAGCTGGTGTTTTTTTAATTATTTGTAAAAGGGCAAATTGGGTAGAGGGGGGGGGGGGGTGGGTGTACTCATGTCATGCATGACCGTAGTCTTATTACCATAGGGGTGGCTGCGGGCTCCTTTTTTCTCTCTCTCTCAGCATGATGGGTGTTCCCCTACAACGGAGTAACCATAGAGGGAGGGAACGAAGCGCTCACTGAAACGCAGCCTGGCCCATTAGGCAGCCCGAAGTGATCGAGCTGCCCCTCGGTCAACTGAAAAATGTATCCCACACTAGTTCCAAGTACATTGTCCCCAAAACGGGGGACCGGTTCTTGAGGGGTTAATCGTCGTTTGCAAGGTACTCGTAGGCACACGAATCAAATACTTCCGAGTATATATTTATGCGTTTTGCTTTGTTGCGGCGCCTGTCAGCTACACGCACAGTTTCGCTCGGTTAACCTTGGTAAAGGGCAGATTGGGTAGAAGCCGGGGGGGGCGTACTCATTGGTGGCTTGCCTTAAATCATTTGAGCATTGACCACGCATCCCTTTCAATGCGGTAGAAAGGGGGGGGGGGGTACTTATGTCGTGCCTGGCCGTAGACGTTTGACCATAGACCTTCGCATCCCTACAATGCCGGGACGGAGCACGTTGGGTTTTCATGAACCAGGCAGACATTGCTTGCACCAAGCGCGAAGCACCGTGAGGTGTTGAGCGAGTCGCATGAAGGGTGAGCTGCATCCCAACAAGAACCGCTTGTGAGGCGGACTACTTGCATATGGACGACAGCCTCCAATGAGTTGATTTAATTTACGGTGTGGCCACTTCCAGAGACAGCAATGGGTATTACTATGTACCTGCCTTGTGTGTGCCTTACGATATACACACTACGTGATACGATCATTCCCCTTGTGCGGGGGGGGTCTTTTGGGATACATGCTGTTGTGATGTGTTCCTCGAATTAGAAGTCGTAAGGTGACAGGACGAAGCGCTCGCTGGAAGGCAGCCTAGCTCGGCCCACTGGGCAGCCCTAATTGCTCGGGCCGCGCCTCGGTCGACTGATGATCGTCGTACGCAGGGTACTGCTATAAGGCCTATGTAGCTCGAGTGGGTAACATCGGTTATCCTTTCGCCGGTACGCTAGTGGTCCCTCTACTCGTAGTGCCGGCTGTCCGCTACAGTGCCGGTGGAATCGCTTGGCACGGGTGGGATTCATCAGTCAGTGTGGTAGTGCGCGCGAGTAATGCCGATTGTCGCTACCTCATAGTGCCGGCATTGTTGACTGGCGCATATACCGGCACTATAGAGGGACCACTACTGCTGTAGCCCACAGCAGTAGACTGCAATAATACCTTCACGATTGGCGTCGGCGGCACGACATGGGCGTACGTGAACGAATCGAAACTTGATTTACGCGTACCACTCTGTACTACCTACTGCTGCTGCTACTGCTGCTACTGCTACTACTACGTACTGCTGCTGCTGCTGCTGTGGTTTTTGTGTTGTGCTCGAATGACTGCTGCAACCTCTTCCCGTGATTAGCGCGTGACGGGCGTCCAGGAGGGCGACAGAGCGGTGGCCTGCAGCAGGCCGAAAAGGGTGGGGGAGTGGAGAGTAGCCGGGAGTGCGCGTGGCGAGGCATGTGCCGTTCTCGCCGATTTGTGTACACTGGAACTTCCACTCATCATCATCAAAAATCGTTCGAGTTGTTTGTATTGTACCCGAAACATCATGCGCACGTGAACAAAATAAACAAATACCGGTAAGTAACTGCCCGATCAAAGGAATACTCGCACATGGAACACAATATGAACACACCTCCTGAAACTACACGGCGCACAGAATGCGCTCGCTAAGAGGAGAGGCGTTCACCTCGAGAGGGGCTTGCTCGACGGCACGCTCGCCAACACGCAACTTAAGGCATTCGGAGAAAAAACTCGCCGAGAGGGGCTCGCTCACCGACAGGCCGTGCGTGTGTGCGTACGACTATAAACATACGTACCAGGTCGTAGTATTTGGTGTTTTCAGCTTTAGGACCTAGGTGATGATGCTCTTGCAGAATAGGTACGAAAACTGCACGAAAACGGCTTGGGAAACGGGTTGTGAGCCAAATCGTGATGATCGATGCACACGGCACCCCAGAAGGTGGGATTTGGCGCAGGCCGACATTTTGTTTTCCGGATATCGATACTTACTCGTGGCCGTAAATGTACGGGAGGAGGGGTCAATCGGTTGCAGTAATTAGACGCAGCTAAATTGAAGAATTGAAATTTCAGCAGAGTCATGCCTGAGGAGACTTATGAATGAGAAAAAAAAAATGTTTCAGACAAGACAATGAAATAGTTTCCGTTATGGAGGCCACATACAAATCTGTGGAAGTAGCTTCAGCCCCACCGAAATGGGCGAAACCGACGCAAAACGATCCTTCTTCTGCTCTGCGATCGTTGGCTCTGTCGAGAGTTGATAATCTGAAATCCAGACAACGTGAAGCAAGATAAAATCTATAAACATTAAACTGTTGTGCATCGTCAACGATATGCGTTGCCATGCCGTTCCCTAGGTGCATCTATCATGTTTCTTCGAGAGGGAGAAAAATACTTGGAGATTGACATAAACATCCAACAAGGTGAAGAACATCATACATTTACATAACAATACAACAACAGCAGTTATAACACACATAGTCTAAATAAACACTACGCACTACCCAGACGCACACCACACATAGACATGCACTCCAAGATGAATTCACGCACCCGGGTACAAAAGGCAGAGGCACGCTACCATCATGACCCTTGGCACGGCCTTCTCAAGTTTCCGAACGACTGCATCAAACACACATAAGCGAAGGGTTGACCCGATTTTCTTTCTTGATCCTAACGGTTCCGAATGAAAACACAAAACCCGCGAAAGGGGCCGCCTTTCTGTATTGATCCTTGCGGATGATGATTCCTCATCATCGCCAAATCTGTTGATTTATTTGCTCGTTTACACCAAGCGTAAAAAGTGTGATAAAAAATAAATTTGAGTAAGAAAAATAGATACCTCCCCAAAAGACAAAGACCATCATGCATGCAACCGTAATAAAAATAAATGCGCTGAAAAAACTATTCAAGTTATTATGTGAATACCAACCATACCCATAATATGCCCCCTCTTTCGCCCAATTTAGTAGGTCGGCAGCTGACGCTGGCGAAAGCTCACGCAAGCTAGCTCAATCTGACATAAGCTAACGCAAGCTGGCAAAAGTCGACGCAAGCTAAGCTGGCGCAAGCCAACGCAAGCTGGCGGAAGCTAAGCTGGCGAAAGCTAACGCAAGCTGGCTCAAACTAACGCAAACTGGCTCAAGCTAGGCAAGTCAACGCAACCTGGCGCAAGCTAACGAAAGTGAACGCAAGCTGGCGCAAGCTAACGCAAGCTAAGGAAAGCCAACGCAAGCGAGCACAAGCTAACACATACCAACCCAAGCTAATGCAAGCTAACGAAGGCTAACGCAGGCCGACGCAAGCTAAATAAAGCCAATGCAAGCCAATGCAAGCTAGCGCGAGCCAACGCAAGCCGGCGCTAGCTATTTAATAGCGCGGCTCAGGTTTCACGGGAATAAATAACCCCGAATCCGCTCGCCATCTCAAAATTTACCTCGCACTCGTCACCCTTCTAGTACTACTACTACTACTACTGTACGTAGTAGTCGTACTGTACGTACTTCAAGTTACCGTACCTGGTACGTACGTTTATTTCGGCCTAATCGTTACCGCCTACCCAACACGCAAACCCAGGAACGCTCCCCGCCCGTTCCCCACACTTTTTTAACAGTACCACTATCACACGTACTGCTATACGTACCAGGTACAGCTGTAGTACCCCAGCTAACTCACACAAAACTATCAAGGGGGTACGAGAACGTGTACGTCTACCGTACGTGCTTACGTACTTCGTAGCGTCCGCCACTACTTTTTGATCAGATAAGTTATTCGGCTTCGATTACAGGTCACCGAGCCGGGAACCCCTCTCATTCCGAGGAGCGCTGCCTCAGCGCTCGGATACATGCGGAATGCACGTCACTACTACTGTACTGCTGTTGCTGCTGCTGTACTGCTGCTGCTGCTGCTGCTGCGGCGGCGGCATCTCAGTCGGATGAGCCGGAGGGGCCAAAGGCCCCCGACACCATAACGCCGGAGATAATACAAACCCCACCGTCGACTACTACTCGTATCGACCGCCCAGCCCGGTGCTCACAAAATCAGGCGTTGTGGGACTTTTAAGAAGAAAAACAATAACGAAATGTATATGACGGTCACAACAACGGCCATAAAAGAGCAGCCGGGGCTGCCCGGTTTCGTCAAAAGTGTCCGAACTAAGCTTTGCAAAGGAGAGTCCACGATACGCGCGCAGCGGCACATGCCCGTCGCATCGCTGCGCGCCTACACTAATCGGGCTTATAAATACCGAACTCGTCACTGTCTTGGTGGCTACTACGTAGACCTGGGCCCCCAAATCGTTTTTTTGGTTGCAAGGCCCCTTCACAGATATACTGCAAAAAAAACATCCCACTCTGAATTGCAAGCAGATTTTTCCCCACCCAAAAACGAGGGCAAGGTTTGTTGTAAAAAGGGGAGAAAAAAGCGTACCAGCTTTGCGGTAGGTGCCGAGATGCCTGCTCCTCTCGAAAGCACCCGCCTGTATTATAATTGAAAATTGCTGTAAATAAAGAAGCCATCCAACCCTTTACGGGCTAGCATGGCAAAACAACGCCCCATGCTACCCACCCCCCACCCACCCACTCACCTACCCACTCCCATCCCACTCTTTCCCTCCCCCGGTCCTACCCTTGTCACACCCCATCCCACCCCACCCCAGCCATATACCACTCCCATAGGGGGGGGTAAGGGAGGGGGGGGGCACACATTGTCCCGAAGTCGACGCCAATGCCATCGAAAACAGAGCTCGCACAATTCGGAGATACATTAATTTACCACTACGCGTACATATACGCCATGCTGTGTTATATCATATCTACGCCACGATCATCACAACAACTATTCAACGACTACACCTCGAAAATGCAACAATCAACCGCTATACGGCCGGTGCAAAGAAGGGATGGGGGGGGGGGGGGTGGGGGGGTAACAACCTTCTAGCTGGTCCATTTATTCGCAGCCGCAGCGAGCAAGCCCCTCCTTTTGTTCGTTCGCATCGCTCAAAACGTTTTCCTCATACAATACGTACAGGGACCGAAAAATATTCTTCTAAGCATAAGCAGGCAGCAAGCAAGCACCATGACTGGACTTTTACTTCTGTGACACTTTTTTTTTGGTACAGTACCCCCCGTCTCCTCTCATCGTGGGATTACGGGCTGGGGAAGTGGGGGACGACGGAAACAGGGGGGGGGGACCCGCCTGAGGGGGCCTCTTCGTATAAGGGGCCCCCTTCCTCTGACTCTATCAACTCGCGGAGAGAGTGAGTGCGCTGTACGGAAACAAAAGCTCTCGCCAAGAATAGGAAGGAAAAATAAATGGAACGAAACATAATTCGAAATTTTCCGAAATTTTCCAGGGAAATACAACAGGGGTTCGATTTTTTTGCAGGCAATAAATTGCCAGCAATTTATTTTCTAAAAATTCCATGGAAAAGAAAAGGGTTCAAAATTTCCAGGAAAAATCCCAGGAAAGTTATATTTAGAATCGAAATTCGCAAGGAAACATACATTTGAAACCGAAGCAATCACGAAAGGAAAAATAAAACCGACGAAGAACAGCGCGCGCGCGCGCTCGACGCGGGCGGCGACGGGTGGACCGTTCAGGTCCGGAAATCATCCGCGCTGCCGTGGCCGCTGCAGCCGTCGCCGCCACTATCGCCGCCACCACCGCCACCGTCGCCGTCACAACAACCACCTCCATCGACACCGTGCTTGTGCTCGTTTGTTTCTCCGTCGCCCTCCCCCTCCTGCCCCGCCGACCCGTCATTGACTCCGTCTTCGCCCCCTCCGACCGGAACCATCGTGCGGCAGCAGCCCCCCCCCGCCCCCCACTCAGCGTTCTCTTTCCACACTCTGCTGTCGCCCTCATACACCTCCTGTTTTTTTGTCGGCGGCGGCGACGGTGAATCGTCGATCGGCAGCAGCAGCAGGGGGCAGCAGGCAGCAGCAGCAGCAGCAGCAGGCAGCAGCAGCGACAGGGGGCAGCAGCAGGCAGCAGGCAGCAACAGCAGGCAGCAGCAGGCAGCAGCAGCAGAAGCAGGCAGCAGTAGCAGGTCAGCAGCAGTCATTTGGTTGGTTCGACAATGTCCGGCTAGAGTGGAAGCGGGAGGGACAAGAGGAAAAGGTGAATGTTACGGCACGTGACGGCACGGATAGGATCATTGACCGGATAGGATCATTGACCGGCACCATATCGGACAGATAACCCCACTTCACGATCATGATCTAGATCTTTCAGGGCCGAGAGAGATTTATGATCTGCATGATTTACCTCGTGCTGCCGGGTGGGAGCTGAATAACAATCTGCATGATCTACAGGTACAAGTTTTCTGGGCTAGATCTGTACTGCACAGATCCCGCACAAACATCCCGTAACGGTAGCTTACTGCTGTAGGATCTGCAATAGATTATCTAGATCGTGCCATCTGTCTAGTGTGTGTCAGGATGTCAGGGTTTGGCGGGTCGACAGGCGTTTTTTCGACGGGGAAGCTTCGTACGAGTACTTACCTTTTATGTATATACGGAGGGTGGTTGCCAGTAAGAAACGGGCATAAATCGGTCAGATTTCTGAATCACACGATGTCTTGTAAGAACCGGGCATACCGTGCATCACACGGGTGATATTAAGATAATACACACCCCCCCCCCATCGGGCAAAAAAAAGTTCCAACCTGATTTTCCTCGACAAACGGAGAGAGCGTCAACGACGAACGATGCGTCTACGTATGGAAACATCTCGACAACATATTTGTACACCTCGGGCGGCAGATCATCCACAGATAGATCATGATATGTAGATCATCTAGTTCCTCATCTGTCGTTGCGAGAGGTTGTGCAGGATCTATCTGCTTACATACTGCAGCAGAGATCCGACCCAGGAAGCATGCACTAGATCATGCAGAATATACGGGTCCCACTCGGCAACATTAGCTAGATCATGTATACAAGATCGGTAATACACATGTATATCTGCCTTGAAAGGTTTACTGCTTTATTATATGAAGTGGGAATGATATGTATGATCTGTATGATCTGTCGGGGGTGTGAACATACCAGAGCCAACATTTTCAATGTGTGTGCCGATGCATGCTACGGTACAGACGCACCGTTTTTTTTTTTTTTTTTTCAGAGTGGTCACTTGAGTATAGCTCTCTGCCTCTCTCACCCAAAAACTACCAGTAATTTTCGGAGGGAATTAAAAGTGCTCGTACCCGATGAACAGTCTTATGGTATTAAGGGCCCGAATTAACGAGTATAAAATAAATTCAATTTGGAAAAAATAAAATTCAAATTCGCTTTTCATTGGTCGACAGACGCACCAGCACCAAATATCATGCCCCAAGATCCTAATCTTTGGTGCTGGTGCGTGTGTTGACCAATGAAAAGCGGAGTTGAATATTTTTTTTTTCCAAATTGAATTTTTTTCTTCTTCGTTAAAACGGGCCCTAAGCATGAAATGAAAAGTATTGCAACAAAATAATGAAATTCCCGACGATATTGGGTTCAGAACTGAACAAAAAATGACACACACTAATTTCAAGTAGTTTTACCCAAATTCGTGGGACCAGTTCTTAAGGGGTTAAGGAGCGCCGTCGTTCAGAAAAAAAAATCAGACAAAAAGTGCTACCTCTTATCGTACATAGCACGCGTCTGCCCCCGTATTTTTGGGGAGACATTCGGAGAAGAATCGTCTCATACAATCGTCCCAGGGAGTGTGCTATCTTCCGCGTTGTACGGTAAATTGGTCAGATTTATGAACTACCAATAGACGCCGTTGTAAGAAACGGGCATAAATCGGTCAGTTTTCTGGATTAGATCCTGTTGGGTAGGTTAAATGAAAGGTATGGACGACACAATGCCACCTCAGCGCCTTTCAAAAGGATAGGTGTTTGCGTTTTCGATGAGATTTCGAGCTAAACAATAGAATACAAATGCCGGCGAAAAACGAGAATCACAACAATACGATACAGTAGAACGAAGGATTTCCTTCTGTCCGCAATGTACAGCCCATGCATCACCCAGTTCGTACGGTACTGCACCCATATTTCGAACAAAACAAGGGCGTACGTACATGAAAGGCGTGGATCATGCGGTTCAGACGGCATGAGTATATATAGCCTAGCAGATATAGAGTTAGTCTAAGGCTTTAGAGTTTAGAGTCAAGCACTTTGTATTTTCAGTCGAATTGTGTCGGGAGCTTGGCGAAGTCGTATTGTACATACCCCTACTCACGTATCATGCGCACGCCGCGTTGTATGCATGGTTCATCAACCACGGTTGGCCAACCGTTGTTGCTCAACCATGATGGGCGGTATACATTAAAACACAGAACACCGGCCGACGGCAGCAATGCTGTACGGACGTCAAAACAAGATAGAATGCCGACGCCAACGCTGAATATATTCATACCACATATATATATATATGTACATCCTGCATGAGGACATATAAAACCCGTAAGTACCCGCGATCGAAGTATCACACTCAGCTTGCAAATATGAGTTTGGACGAAATCCTCGATCTCACAGCTGTAGTTTTTTTTTCTTTTTTTTTAATATATTTATACGAACGCAGTCAAACTAAGTCAGTACATAAGAACATCATTCAGGGCCTACCGGTACTACTGTAGTACGATAACTAACCTCTTCCCGGAAAAGTGACAACAGAACAAGTTGTTGCTCAACAGCGGTTGATTGCTCAACCATGGATCTCAACCAAAAGGCGGTACATACACTATATAGACAAAAAAACAAAACGGGACACGACTGTAAGGACGGCGGTCAGCAACATAGAATACCGACGGCATACCACATGTACACGAACGCAGTCAGTATATACCTCGTATAGAGTAGAACTCAGGGCGTAACACCTACTCTTTTGATCCTCTCGAGAAGGAACAAGTGACGAAATATAAACGTTGCTCAACCGCGCGGTGTTGCTCAACGACGGATCAACCAAAAAGGCGGTATGTATGGACAGAAAACGGAACACAACGGCAAGCAACGCTGTACGGACGGACGTGGTCGGCAGCACAGAATACCGACGGCAACGCTGTCTATCTTCGTACCAGGCATAAAACGAACGCAGACCAGTACGTAAGAGAACAATTCAGGGCGTACCGATAGTACTAACCCCCTTGCTTGGGGACTCGAGAAGGAAAAAGTGAAGAAATATAAACGTTGCTCAACCGCGCGGTTGCTCAACGACGGATCAACCAAAAAGGCGGTAGAGACTCCACAGACAAAAGAACAAAACGGAACACAACAACGAACAGCAATGCTGTACAGACATGGTCAGCAACATAGAATACCGACGGCAACGCTGTACATAGGTATGTAGTAGCCCGTTTTGGACTCTCGAGGAGGAAAACGTGCCGAAATATTAAACGTTGGTCAACCGCGCGGTGTTGCTCAACGACGGATCAACCAAAAAGGCGGTATGTATGGACAGAAAAAGGAACACAACGGCAAGCAACGCTGCACGGACGGACGTGGTCGGCAGCACAGAATACCGACGGCAACGCTGTATAGCTATCTTCATACCACACAATAGGCATAAAACGAACGCAGACCAGTACACAAGAGAACAATTCGGGGCGTGCCGGTGGCACTATCCCCCTTGGAGACTCGAGAAGGGAAAAGTGACGAAATATCAACGTTGCTGAACCGCGCGGTCTTGCTCAACGACGGATCAACAAAAAAGGCGGTACAGACTACACAGACAGACAAAAAAAAACGGAACACAACAAAGACAGCAACGCTGTACGGACGTGGGCAGCAACACAGAATACCGACGGCAACGCTGTACATACGTACGTGTGTAGAGTACAATCCAGGGCGTAACAGCAATAGCCCGTTTTGGACTCTCGAGAAGGAATGCGTGCCAAAATATAGACGTTGCTCAACCGCGCGGTCTCGCTCAACGACTGATCAACCAAAAAGGCAGTAGACTATATACACAGAAAATGGGAACACCGGCAGCTGCACGGACGTGGTCAGCAACATAGAATACCGATTGCAACGCAGTAAATGCTCATACATTTTGAACGAACGCAGTCAGTATATTAGAGTAGAATCCAGCGTGTAGTAGTAGTAGTAGTAGTAGCCCGTGTTTGGACTCGAGAAGGAAAAGGTGACGAAATATAGACGTTACCCAACAGCGGCTGGTTGATCAACCAAAACGCGGTAGACTTTATAAGCAGGAAACGGAACACCGGCAGCAATGCTTTAAAGGAAATGGTCAGCAACAATATAATACCGACGGCAACGCTGTACAAGTATATACTCATACAAACATGTGTACGAACGTAGCCGGTCTACAAAATAGAGTAGAATTCAGAGTGTAGCAGTAGTCTAGAGTGTTTGCGAAAACGTTTTTATGCTACTTTCCTTGCCGAAAATACACACCGAACGTAGGATTTGAAGCATATTGTTTTTTAAAAGGGCAAAAAAAGTGCTTGGTCGAAGGTAGGAATTTGACGAAATGTACGGTACACTTCGCTCTCCGTATCATTGGCTTATTAGAACGGTCTATACGTCGGGTGCCGGGCGAGCTCGGAGCGGAGCGCATCGGCGCGGTGGCGCGCGTAGGCTTAGCGTAGCAGCAGCAGCAGAAGTAGCAGCAGCAGCACACGATGAGTAGAATAGTCGGTCCCAAAATCGAAAAATGCAAAAAAAAGAAAGAAAAAAAAAGAGTTGTTGCTGCTGCTGGGACTGATTATGCTGCTGCTGTTTTTGTTGCTCAAGCGGATGCTGCCGCTAGCTGCCGCTACGTATATAGCTGCTACTAGCTGTGCTGCTGTTTGTGGTCGTGAGATAGCAGCAGCGGCACTGCGGTTGACTCTGCCGCTGCCATCGTTGCTGGGCTGTCGTTGCTACTCGTACGATGCTTTTTTTTTTCGTTTTTGTTTCTGCTCTGCCGCGTTGCCACACATCTCCACTTCCCTCCTTGATTTCGGACGCATCGCCTGCAGGATTTGGTTTACCTCGTTCGCAAACACACCAAGATCATGATGGGAAGGGGGTATACTGTTTTTTCTAGCGGAAGGAAGTAAATCCCTCAAGACAAGTGTTCGCAAACACTCTACTCGTAGTAGGTTCGTTTTGGACTCGAGAAGGAAAAAGTGACGAACTAAAAATCTTGCTCAACCGCGATTTTGCCCAAAACGATGGATCCAACCACAAGGCGGTTTCCACCATAAGGATAGAAAACGGAACACAACAACAGCAACGTTGTACGTACGGGCATACCGTATAGTCAGCAACATAGAATACCGACAGCAGCGGTGTACACAGTCAGATATACGTGCGAGCGTCGTCAGCAGAGCAGAATGCGCAGGGCATAAGACACTATGATAACTCGCAGCCGCTGAGATGCATACTACTACGATAGAGGTGCACAAAAAAAAAATGAGATTGTTCCTCACTTGTGGAGCTCTATACCTGCAGTAGGCCATCCACAACCTGACCTTGAGTATAATGAAAGTGCGTGTGTGTGCGTTCTTGGCATTAAACCGTTCGTTTTACCCGTCGACATCCAGCGCATTCACAGCAGTGTCCGTGCCGATTCTTCATCCTATGTGATAGCGAGATACAAGCTCCGGGGTCACAGAAAAAGCACGACACAAGAGGTGCTACGTTGCAATTCAGTATGCAGAGCAGACAAACGCAATATACCAATATGTACGACAGGCACGACCTACCCATGCTAGCAATCCAGATGCGTTGAAAGAGAGAAAAAAAAACGAAAGAGAGTGCAACCCGATCACTAATGCCATCCAAAAGTAGCGGTATCACACAAACCTCACATGCCAGCGATTCTCAGTTATAAAACAGCACGGCCAGCCACCCAGAAACATTTTCGTCCAAAAAAGTGCTACCGCTACTCGTACGTACGTAGCAACGCTTCGCTGACGAGTCCCACGATAGGGTTAATTAGCACCTTTTTTGCCTTTTACGGCAAATACTAATAATAATTAAGGCTGATGGGGCTTCTCAACTGGGAAACTACCCAAAACGGTCTGCCGTATTTCAAACATGTTATTTCACAGACCTCGTAGGCTATATATATGGGGTTTGCTCGTCGGGCCAAGTTGTTACTTGTCTCTTTATATACATATATATACTTTGTATATATACTCTCTATATATGATATATACTGTATACAAGGTTCCCCTCCGGGACGTGCCTAGGGGAGTGGCGCAAGGACAAATCGAGAATCTACTATTAATACAACAACATGCGATATTGTATCATACGCATATCATATTGTACACGTACTGGTATTACATAAATACGACGTTGTGAAATATCTGCGTATTACTGCTGTACAAATATTATTTAAAAAACTGCACCTGCATTTTTGGGGATAAAACACACTCGGAAATATGATGAAACCATTACTACTATTGACTCGATCGTTCTCAGAGATTTTTGTTAATGACCCCGCCAAACATTTTATCATATTTGTCAATTGTTGTGGCGCTCAAGGTACGGAAGGTCTATGACACACAGCACACACCGCACACGCACGCACACGTGACACATGGGACACAGCAGTGCTCGTACAGCAGTAGTGGTGGGATAGTATTTGCAGAAGAAGTAGAAAAGGATGCATCGAAGAAGGGGCTGAAACTCTCGACCACACCTGCCTACTACGGAAGAAATCCACTTGGTTTGTGTTGGTTGTTTGTCTTATATATGTGGGGTCTGGGTT
>MEHQ01003787.1:0-89508 GCA_008828725.1 Saccharina japonica | reverse complement strand
GCTGCCTGCCTGTGCTTGCATGGTGTATGTGCGGCCTGTCGTGCATCTGGCGCAAGCCGCGACAAATAATACTGTATACAGTACCGGTATTTGGGCAAATCATTTTTTGATGTTTAATTATTTATTTTCAGGTGCGGGGGTGCAATCTGGGCAAAACAATAAAATAATTACTGTAGATCGCATTTCCATTTTTATTATTTCGTACCAGAAATAGAACTAATTAATTATTTTCGGAGTTCGGGCACACGACATAATGTTTTTTCCGGCGATTCCAGCATTGGTCACACGAGAACCAACACGGGCTGAGCTGACCGCGTGCTATATACGATAGTTGGTACATACGTACGTAGCATTTTTCGGCCAAACTGTCTCTGGCTGATCGGGCCCCTCGACACACAATATCGTCACCGCTACTGTAAAGCATGCGTCCGCTGTGGTAGTTAAGAGCGAGGGGAAACTGACGGGGGGGGAAACAAAAAGACGATTCCAGCATTGGTCACACGAAGCAACGCGGGCTGCTGAGCTGACGCGTGCTATATATATATACGATAGTTGGTACATACGTACGTAGCAATTTTCGGCCAAACTGTTTCTGGCTGATCGGGCCCCTTGACACACAATATCGTCCGAATATACCACTATATAGCGCTTTACACGAGTTTTCGAGATATAATTCAGAGAGGCTTCGGGGTTTTGTTCATCGGGGCTGCAACGTTTAGGTTTCCACAAAAACAGTTTTTTGTGTGGGAGGTATCAGAGCGCACCTCGAACGTGGAGCCTCAGAAATTCTCAGAAAAATTAGGTGCCACCCCTGTATGTAAGGCAAGAACGCGGCTGGCTGCCGTGCAACACGCGTGGTAACACATCCCCTCGGGCGACTTTTGGCGTTGCTTTTTTCGACAACAGGGAAGCGTCAAACGCCGAATGATGTATCTATGGGCACGTGATATATATATTATATATAACAAGTATATATTTTAACGATAGACACTCCCTGAATGATGCAGCGTCAGACTTTGGTTCTCCTCGTATAAAGGATACACACCCTATCCTGCATGAGGACATATTTATACAAAACCCGTAAGTACGCGCGATCGAAATATCATACACAGCTTGCATATATGAGTTTCAACGAAATCCCTCGATATCACAGATGTTGTTGTAATTTCTAAAAATACAAATATATATACCAGGTATATATATACTAGGGAATAAGAGGCCCTCCCGCCCCCACGGCGGTAGGGCCATTAAAGCAAGTAGTAATGGAGAAGATAAAGGCTCAACTTAAAAATAATATGTACGAATAAATAGGAAACAAATTGACTGCGAATATTCCACAGATGCTCCGAGTACCTTGGAGTAAAGTAAGGAGTATTGGAGATAAAATACTTCAGGTACTTCGTCTACTCGGAGTATTTCGGGGTTCGATACTCCGGGATACTGCTCGTATTCGGAGTATTTCGGGTATGAACACTCTCGATACTGCTTGTACTCGGAGTAATTCGGGGTCCGATACTGCGGGTACTCCTTTTACTCCCGAGTATTTGGGGCTTCAGTACTGCTCATACTCCAAGTACTCCGAGTATTCAGGCCGCCAGTACTCTAATACTCTTAAGTACTCGGAGTACGAAATGTACTCGATACTCGGAGTAGACTCGGAGTGTGAAGTACGTAAGGAGCATTTTGCATCATTTTTAAAGACTCGGCCGTCATTCCTCCCAGGTTCTGGGAGCATGCGACTGGCGTTTATAGCATTTCAAAATTCACAGATGCTCCCATTACCTCGGAGTATAATTAGAGTATTTTCGAGAAAAAACATATTTTAGGTACTTAGTGTACTCGCAGTATTTCGGTGTCCAATACTCTCGATATTCGGGAGTACTCCGAGTAATTTAGATGCTTTTACTCCAGTACTGCTTGTACTCGAGGATAAGTACTGCTCATACTCCCAGTACTCGGAGTATTTGGGCCTTCAGTACTGCTCATACTTCAAGTACTCCGAGTATTTAGGCCATCAGTACTCTAATAATACGTACCAGTACGTACGTATGATAGAAATAAATACGTGCTGCTGCAGCAGCCTTTTTCGTACGTACGTATATACAACAGGCACATGTTATGTACGTACGTATGTGCGTGCACAGACAGCATGATGACAGCATGATGCAGGCTCATGAGAATGCCACATGAGCATGTCACCTGAGCATCGCTGAACGTGATGTATCGACGAAGAGCTATGATTGTGTCTCGCGGCACCTACGAGCTACTCGTAGCCTGGTATATGTGATACCTGGTATCATATAATTGCGCCGCATTCGACAAAATGGTCTATTTCTTGCCATCCCTTGGAGAGTGATCGAGATTTGTTGCAAAACCAAAACCAGCAAACACAACCACCACCACCAACAGCAGCGACACGTTTCTGCCGCTACTGGTGCTCAGCTAGTGGTGGTGGTGGTGGTGGCGGCGGTGCTTGACTTGAGGACAGTTGTTGGTGCTCTCTGGTACCTGCCACCTGGTAACTGTTATGCGGTGGAATACGATACGAGTAGGCGACCAAAGCGAGGATGGACGATATACAATCTACCGCACTGCTGCAATACTCGTACGTAGAGCAGCCGCGAATCGCTGTGGCCATGGCGACAAGCACGGCGCACGTGCGAGTTGTACTACAATACAGTATGCCAGCCTGCGACGTAAGAAGACGGTGCCGGGCATGCCGGCGTAGGGAGAAGCGTGCTTTGAATGTGTGGAAGAAAAAAATTGATGTTTTTTTTGTTTGCTTTTGCTCCACTCTGAGTTGCTATGATAAAGTTGGCATCAAAGATCACTTGATTAAAGTATTGTTTTTTGGGCATCAGACGAACTATATATAATCGATAGATATCTTTCGTCGAGATCGTTCCAAAGACACCATTTTCGATGAGTGTGCCCTCACTTAGCCAATGGAGAAACTCGGCTCGTAAATTTCCCCCCAGGGGGTGTGCTATCATACCACCCCGGGTGATACGGTGTTCTTACCATAGGCCAGGGGTTACTATGGGGAGTTGGTGCGTCAGGGCTATATATACACGTCGTTGGAAGGAGCTGTTACGTTGTCATGCACGATATAAACGAAAAGTACGCGCACAGCATGTACATGATGTCAACAGGGACGCCTGGTGATGGCGATGCTCTCCCGCGCTTCAACTTGCGACACCCCTCCCCCCCCCCGGGACTTCAAGTCAATTACATCCCGAAGGGGAACCTTGCATGCATATATATATAAGTACAGTAACTATAACTCGTTTGGTTATAGCCCGGTCGGTGTTTACTTGCAAGGTTACTTGCCCGGTGGCTCACATTTTTTTTTCTGTAGCTTTCAAGATATGTTTTACGTTATTACTCAAGCTTTGCCCGGTGGCTACGTACGAGTACATACTTTATACCTGGTATCTGGTACGAGGAACGAACGCTTACTGCTGTGTTCTGCCGTTTTAGCTTGCGACACCTCCCGGGATTTCAAGGTCACAAACCACAGTCCCGAAGTGGAGCCTTGAATAAGGTGCTACTTTGTACTACTGCGCGTTGACACCACTCGGACTCGAGACAAGAGACGATTACTATTAAAAAGCATTTTGGAGAAAAGGATAACATCAAACCTCTCCCAAAAAAAAAGGTCATGGGAACCAACCGTGCGCGAGTACGAGCGTAAAAAGCGCGCAGCAGTTTGGTTTTCTTATGACCCGTCTTCGAGTATTGTACGTGCTTGAGCGCAGAGCAGTACGAGTAGAGAACCGTGTCGTGCCCCCCGCGTCGTTTAGACGACTCGTTGCCTTTTACTTTTCAAAAGACAACAACTTCACCACCCCCAAGAATATTGGGAGGTGTCTCTCTTAAAAGCATATAGGAACGGTGTCCCATCTAGAAAGGGATGCGTGGTCAACGGTCAAAGGATTCAGGCAAGCAACGAATGAGTACGCCCTGCCCCCCCCCCCTCTTCCCGTACCAAGGCTTTAGCAGTGGCTGATGTTCAAACCGTCGTTTGTTGTCGTCACTTTTTCCCCCTCTGAAAAAAAAACAAAGGCGATTAAGACCAAACTTCTCGAAGTTTGTTTTTGGTCGCTCTCAAAAAGGATTCAAGAACAGCAGTGAAGACGAGGTACGGCTCTGTGTACGTACATAGCTACGATACGTAACGTAGCTTCTAGTGCGCTCGTCGTTCATACAGCCGCAGCAGCAGCAGTGACATGCCGTGCACCGGTATCTCATATCGTCTATTCGTCGCACTTGACACCTTCCTTCCTTCCTTGCTCTTCTTCGCGTGGTCATACAAATAGGTCGGGAAACTGTATTTGGGGCTGTTTTTCCCCCCGTTTTTTTCCCCGATTTTCCCGTTTTTATTGCCACCTACCTGATACATATGTCACTAAACGCTTTTTAGCCTTTCAATATACTGGTCTCAGAGTACCGCCTTTTTGGGCGAGTCAAGGCCTCTTTTGACCTTAACATACTGGTCTTAGTGTACCGTCTTTCTGGGCGCGTCAGGGCCTCTTTTAGCCTTAAGTACGATTGGTCTTAGTGTATCATTTTTTCGGGCACGTTTAAGCCCTTTTTCGGCCTCGATATCGTCGTCTTGGTATAGGTGGGCGGTCAGCCGAGGAGTGAAACCACGGTATCCTCATGTATACCAGGTACGTACGAGTAGCATGCTTGCTTTGCCTACCTGCAGACTCCTTGTGTGCCTGTTCGTTAACTCTTTGTAGGTGACCGTTCGTCTTTTACCGCAGGTCAGGCTGCTGCAACAATTGAGCTACTCGCTACTCGCACATAGCAAAGTGAGAACACGAGACTGAGAACAAGAACAAAAAAACAGTACCAGGTATAAAACATCGTCTCTGTCTGCTGGACGGAAATGTAAAGGACCATTTGGGTCTTCCTACTTACGTCCCAACCAGCTCCAACGGTCCTTCGATTTCCGTCCAGAGTCCAGAGCGGTACGATTTTTCGACGATTTTCCTTTTATAACCAACTGCACTCACGACAAATTACTTAGAAATAGATTATAATTGTGTTTGAAATCGTAAAACGGTCAAGTTTCGGGGAAAACGTACTTGGTATTAGACTAGAATTGTGTTTGAAGTCGTAAAACGGTCAAGTTTCGGGGACAAAGTACTTGGAAATAGACTAGAATTGTATTTTCAGTGTGGTAAAACGGATAACGGTTGAGTTGCGGGACGAAGTATTTGGAAATAGACTAGAATTGTGTTTGAAGTCTTGAAACGGTCAAGTTTCGGGTACAAAGTACTTGGAAATAGACTAGGAATTATATTTGCAGTGTGGTAAAACGGACAACGGTTGAGTTTCGGGACCAAGTATTTGGAAACAGACTCGGAAATAGACTGTAATTGTATTTGCAGTGTGGTAAAACGGACAACGGTTGAGTTTCAGGACCAAGTATTTGGAAATAGACTAAAATTGTATTTGCAGCGTGGTGAAAACGGAAAAGTTTCGGGGACAGAAGTACTTGGACATACAGTGAACTAAACATATATATTTTCAGTGTGGTAAAACGAATGGAAATACACTAAATTTGTATTTGTAGTGTGGGATCAAGTTTCAGGACCAAGTACTTTGAAATCGTAGGCTGGGATTGAATTTGCAGCGGTACAATGGTTAAGTTTCGGGCACAAAGTACTTCGAAATATACCAGAATAGTACTTTCAGTGTGATAAAGCGGTTAAGCAAGGGTGCCGTATTCATACAAACGAATAAACAAACACATTCGCTTGAATACCGCGGTGGCCGGCCGACCTCTCCCTCCCCCACCTCTCAACAGGACACACCCATGTGTATACTTCGAGTATCATATTAGTCTATTAATAGTGGTGGATATCGAACAGGAATCGAGTTTTTTGTTTTTCCCGATACCGATGAACGACAAATCAAATCGATATCAAACGATTTCGGTATTCGATACCAATTCGATATTCGATACGTAGTCGATACGCTTTCGATATCCGATACGCGAACCTTTTCGTTCATCATCAGCAAAAACAACAAGGGGATGCCCAAGATAAAAAGTCGAGCCAAAATAAAATAAGGGGATGCCAGGGGAAAAAGTCGAGCCAAAAATATTATGAATAACTCCCAATTTTGTTTTTTAGGTCACATACTGAATGGCGCTTGTCACCGAGGCGGCGTAGTTCTCTCCTCTCCCTTCATGCGGCAGGGAACGGACGACGACAACAACAACAACAACAACAACAACACACAAAGACAACAAAAAAAAACAAGGAAAAGAGAAAACAAACGCCACCCAAATTGGCACTTTGGTTGAAAGTCGAAAGGTGCTTTTGATTGAAATGGTTGCTTCCCGTACACACAAACATTGCGGCGAGGATCCGTCTACAACGTATACGACCAAAACACGAGGGTCCGTCTACAATACGACGAAACGCGATAGTCTAGTGGTGTGAGTTGGTGGGCCATAAGCCGCCGACAAGTTACAATTAATATTGGCGGTGTAATTCAAAGGGGAATCGTGCGCTTAGTAAAGGTGCATACAGGGCCGAGTGTTCCACACTATAACCTAGTAAATTGTCAATTGACGAGAAACGTGCGCTGTCAAGGGTGCATATAGGGCCGAGTGCTCCACACTTAAACCTAGTAAGTTGGTGTCAAGTCAAGGCAAAATCAAGGTAAATGTGCAAATCAAGGCAAATTTGCTGGTCTGTCAAAGGGCGAAAGTGCTATCTCATGACGTAGTTGGTCTAATTGGCTACTGGTAGGTATTACAGTTGATAGCCCATATAGAGGCGCGCGGTAAACGTGCTTGGTTCTTTCCGCGTCTTTGGGACCTCACTGGCGCGCTCTGGTGGCTCGACGCGTTTTTGGTACGTACTGTATTTTTACCAAGACTGAGTCAGCCATTAGCCTTACTTGGCAAATTTCGCCACCCAACCAAGAGCTAGCTGTACAAAGTCCAGCCAAGGCATGCCATACTCACAGCCCTATTGATACGGGTGGGCTATTGCAGGTTGAAATCAGAACCCGCGGTGGACCCAAATGTTCGTTGGAAATCCTGTATATGGCAGTTACGTGTCGGGCTTTGTGTCAGTTCGGGCTAGTAGATATGATGTGTTGTTTAGCGTTTCGTCTTTAGGGCTTGTGAGCTCATGGAGGCACTCTCGCCTGCTCGCGTGCGCTCTCGCCTGCTCGCCTGCGCTTTTGCCTGCGCTCTCATCTGTGGCTACTGCTGGGGGGCCAATGAAATACTTTTAAACCAATCTCGCTTGGGGCTAATCAACATAAAAAACCACCTACCCCCCCATGTCTACACCCCTTATTTACAGTAGTTTTGATTACTATGTTCCCACGTGATAGTTTCCGTCTACGTACAACACGACGATTCACGAGGAGCCTGAGAGGGGCAGAGCAGGACTCACTCAAAACTCGCCAACAGGATAAGGCCGAACTCTCGTTGTATGGACGTGCTTGCGGGCGGCGCGTTTACGGCTCGGCGCGCGTGTGCTGCATTGACAAAAGACTCATGTCAGGTAGTTGGTTTAAGTTGCCACTCAACTAACAACTAGCCGTGTTAACTCCAGCTATAATAGTTGGCATTTTTCGTCACCCACCTATTGATGATAACTAACCGTGAAGTCCAGCAAACTCACAGCCTTACCAGTTTTCCGTCCACAGTACGACGATTCACGAGGAGCCTGAGAGGGGAAGGGCTCACTCAAAATTCGCCGACAGGATTAGGCCCCCTCTCGGTTGTCTGGACGCTGCAAACCGACGGCTATCTGCGGTGACCGCCGGACCTTGCCCACGTGCTCTGCCCATACCAAGCAGCAGCTCGACACCAATGTTTACGCTACGTGTACAGCCAGCCGCACGGCGAATAGTTTGTTTTGTTCTCTCTCCGTAACCATGTAAACATAAACGTATAAACACACGTGCACTACGGATGGACATTGAACGAATAAATCAACCCGCGCGCTATGTGAGATAGATGTAACGCTTTTTCGCCAAAACAAGATGTGACTGACGGGCGCGGGGTAAGACCCTTTTTTTAAAAAAAGCACTGATGTGTACATAACACAAGAATCTGAATCTGCTCTTAAGTTCGACTAAGTTGTCTCCCAAAAGGAAGCACAGTTTTTAAAGGGTTAACTCGAGGAGATTCTTCAGAATACCATTTATGTATTCCACTATGATTCGTTGTATTATATGTCACCTAGGCTGTGGGGTTGTTCGTTTTGATTTAGCTTTTTTTTGTCAGTTTTTGGGTGAGCTAGAGAGCGCTCCCCAGGTGAGGATAGGAGCCTCAGAAAAAATAGGGAGCCACCAGAAACATTAGGAGCCACCCTTATAAGGAAAAAAAACGCGCCAAATCGACTTCGAAACGACACCGGCACACGAAAAACCAAGGCAAAAACGCGATTTCGATTCGTAGTCGATATGTATCATACAGTATGCACGATATGGTAACATGTCGTACTATCAATAAGAAACGACACCGGCATACGAAAGAGAAGGCAACACGTATTTCGATTCGTATAATAGACGATATGCATACCATATGTATGCAGGATTCGACGCGAGTCGACGAGGGAAGAAAAAAGCTGAACTCTTCTGCCGACAAAACAGAAGACGCGCACAGTAGCAGGGAGAGTACTCATGTCACGCATGGCCGTAGTCGCATGACCGTAGACCCTCGCATCCCTACAATGCCGGGACGGAGCACGCCGGGTTTACACCGACCAGGCAGAACATTGCTTTATTTTGCACCAAGCGTGAAGCGCTCGTGAGGTATTCGGCGAGTCGCATCACAGGGTTTTCACCGATACCAGGCAGACAATACTTTGCGCCCAGCGCGAAGCGCCTTGAGGTGTTCGGCGAGTCACACGAAGGGCGAGCTGCATCCTACTAAGAACCGCTTGTGAGGCGGACTTTCTTGCATATACATATAATATATACCAATGTTCTGAAATATAAGGACTATTTTCATACTAATATATAATAAAAACGATCCTTAATTTTTGGAACAGAGTGGTAGATGACAGCGTCGGTAGGGGTATTAGACCATTTTCCGGCCATTTTTCTTTCTCTGATCGACGGCGCTTCCTCAGCTGAGCAAAAATACAAAACAATATGCCCCTACAGGGGTGGCAGCATATTCTCTGAGCTCCTCACCACACGAGGAGCTCAATATCTCACCCCGAGTCACGACTTCGAACAAGGTTGGTCGTGCGACCCAACCAACGTTTGATTATACTAATTATAGTATAGGAGCTACAGTAATTTTAAAACAAGCATACGAGCAAAATTTTCATTCTGCATAACCGGTACTGGTAGTTACTAACTCACTTGAGGAGCGTGTCTTAAGGTCAGAAAACATTTGCCTGAGAAGGCGAAAGCTAACTGCAAACCCCAAACTACAGTGGGATTGAGTCGTAACTGCTTCGTACCCAATATCGGCCTTCTTAATAAAATAATTTTTAAAAAAAACGAAAAACAAAAAAACAAAAAAACATTTTGAAACATGCCCAAGCTACGTAAATAGGCCGTGGGGTTGCTCATAATAATTCAGTCATTTTTTTTCTTCTCAAAATCAGGGTTTTCCGGGTGACGTAGACAGACAGACCTACCCACCCACCCAACTGAGAAGCCTAACATTTTGAAAACACGCCTAAAAGCTATGCACAAGGCCATGGAACTGTTCATCGGGTTTTAACCATTCCTTGTTTCATGAAAAATCAGTTTTTTGGGGGGGGTGAGGTAGACAGACACACCTACCCAAGTGAAAAAGACAAAAAAACAAAAGACAAAAAAACTACAGTGCGTAGGTGATACATACCCCCCCCCCCTACATATCGTCGCTTTGAGTCGACACTCACACAACCTGATGCTACTCGAACTGCTGCGCATGCACACCTACTAGCATATATATATATATATGTACAGCAGTGGTCACTCTATAGCGCCGGTATGTGCCGGCGGGAAAAAACGGCGCTATAGCGGCAACCGGCGCTACTCCGGATTGGGGAATATATAGGTTTTAGTATGGAAACAAGAAACTGTGCCGAGCGATTTCACCGTCGCTAAAGTGGGCAACCGGCGCTACTCAACTGGTGCTATAGAGGGACCACTACTGTGTACATAATGCCGACTTTTCTGAGACTCAGGTATTAATAGTGCGACCACCATGTTTATACTATAAATGCCGTCGCCTCATATTAACCGATTTATGAACCTCTTTGGGGCTTCCGAGGGAGGGGGAAAAGGTCACTAAAAATGACAAAAAAACAGCATACAGTAGTGGGGCCTATGTAACGCGGCATAATAATGCATCGACATTTTGACCGCCATATTTCGAGTGGTACCGCCTTATTCATTCCATCATGTGCGAGCAATTGTGCGGTCTCATGACGGCTGATTTTGACCGCCTTATATCGAGCGGCCGCCTTCGTCGTGCTGCCTTATTCAAGGCCCCACTGCTGTATTCAGCTCAGTCCACACAAAGCAACGCGGGCCGCTAAGGTTTAGGGGATGCCTTGCTGTTCATGTCGGAACTCTAAAGCAAAGGACTGGTGCCAGGCCTAGAGTACGACACGCGTGTAGCATGATACTATGAACTATCGTACATGCCGCAATTCGACGAGACGTCGACAAGGGAAGAAAGGGCTAAAGTCTTTCTCACGAGTAAACATGCAAGGCAAGAACCGTGAAGGGGAGGGAGGGGGGTAGATAAAGAGCCTGCTATATGTATGACCCCGGATCTGAGTTACGACTACGAGGGCGAGAGAGAAAAAAAATAGAAGGACGAAGAGAATAAATGGGATGAAAAGCAAAAAAGAAAAAAACGTCGCAGGCTCATATCGTGCGATGAGACCGCGCCTTCTCCTTTAGTTTCATCGCACTTTACATGGGGGGCCCAAAAGGGGCAAATAGTGAGAGAGGGAGCGTACAGGCACCAGCATATGAGTACTGTGGTAACGCGAGTAAACGCCCCTTCGCGCTTGATGCAAGCAATGTCTGCCTGGTTGGTGAAAACCCAACGTGCTCCGTCCCGGCATTGTAGGGATGTGAGGGTCTATGGTTATACGACTACGGCCATGTACGGCATGAAATACACCCCCCCCCCCCGGACCGACTTTTCGAGCTCGATATCTCCACAGCTAAAGGAATGTCAGCACCGAAAAGAGTGGCGTTGGACAAATCTCGTCAAGGGCTGTCCGAAAGCGTGTGTCGTTTGGAATTGGCACCTTCTGTGTTAGGGAGTTATCGAGCTCGAAAAGTCGGTCCGGGGGGGGGGTGTACTCATGTCGTGCACGGCCGTAGTCGTATGACCATAGACCTGGGGGGAAGGGCGTTTACTTGCATTGTTACGGTAGCTCATGTTGCGTACGCGTGCTGTGCCGTACAGCTCCTTCGATCGTATATACAAGTCCAGCTTAGTCCGGCGGGTACGCGGTGTAATAAAAATGAGCCACGAACCCTTCATGTCCAGGCTGACTTCGTGTGCAACCATCAGCACCACTTGTACCTACGGTAGGCAGCAGCCAACGGTACTACTACTACTACTACTAACTACTTGTTATGGCTGCTGTCGGTGTACTGGTAGTATACAGCAAGCAGTAGCAACACACTCTACTACAACTACTACTCTAGTAGTATGCACAGCAAGCAGCAGCAACACTACTACTACTAGTTGCTGCTACTACTGCTGCTACCACTACTACTACTACTACTACTACTACTACTGCTACTGCTACTGCTACTGCTACTACTACTACTACTACTACTACTACTACTGCTACTGCTACTACTACTACTACTACTACTACTACTATTAATACTACTACACTGTTCAAAGTAGTATGCACAGCAAGCAGCAGCAACACTACTACTACTACTCCTGCCGCCGCCGCGTTCAATCGATACACAGCACAGACGTGGCAAGCCTGGGGATGTTAGTACAGCTTTATTTTTGCCTATCTGCCGAAAGATGAAAGCTAAACAAACAAACAAAAACGTGTGACCAATACTGCTTATGTACCCCGTTATTTGAGGCTTCCGTCACTTTTTTCCCGCTGGGAAGTCCCACAGCAGCTCGTCATAGAGGACCGTTCGGATAAGAACGCACATGCCGCCGATTTTTCGACGCAATTCAGTAGTGGGCTCTTCAGATAAGAACGCACATGCCCCCCCAAGTTTTTCGGTTAAATAGTGGGCTGTTCAGCTAAGTACGCACATGCCGCCAAGATTATGACGCACCTAAATTTAGTGAGCTGTTCCGATAAGCACGCACATGCCGACCAACGATTATGACGCAATGAAAGGGTTGGTAGCTCCGCTCTAAGAACGCACATGCCGCCAAGTTTGTCGACGAAATTTCTTGGGTCCCGAAAAAATACCGCTTGTATTCAATGTTATCATACAAAACAGTCCTAATAGAGTGTTATACCTCGATAGGGCTGACCAACAAAGACGCCTATAAAGGTAGACGACTGTCTGCCATCCCTGATAGCGATTGCGCTACAGTAGTAATGGTCCCTCTATAGTGCCGGTATGCGCCAACCAACAATACCGGCACCCTCGTATATAGCGGCAATCGGCACTACTATACTCCGCACACTTCCACACTGGTGTAACGCCATCTGTGCCGTCGGGGCATTAATTCGTACCAGGTACGAGCATGTAGTTTGGGGTCAATGAGGCCTCTCTCTGCTGCCCTCAGCCTGAGAATCTCACCCAGGGCTACTACGCCCGCGTTGACTCCACCGTAGTCAACGCGGCACCACAGGGAATAAAATATAGGGCGGACAACCGGCACTACTCAACCGGCACTATAAGAGAGACCACAACTGTATAGGGTTCTGCATGGTTCGAATCTCGGCTGGCGTTGACAGTACACAAAGGCACTTTTTTCTTGAAAGTCTCCTTCCGTCGCCGAAAAAAAGTGCGAAAGGCGCGGGGTGGTGCAAAAAATCGACCGTAATCGACGAAAATAATATGTTTTTTTTTTAACATTTTAGGGAAACACTCCGTGGAACTAGGGCGTGGGGGGGGGGGGGCGTACTCATTTGTTGCTTTTATGAAATAGTATTTTGACCAGTGACCACGCATCCCTTTTGAGACGGGGCAAGTAGCGCGTGGGGTGTGTTTTAGCAGCGGTAACGAACAGGTGGTGACACTCACAAGTTTCCAGATGGGAACGGTAGCCTTGAGGGCGTCGATCGCGTACTGCACCGCGGCGAGGGAGTCTTTTCGGTGTACCGAGGACACGGCGATTATCACGCTCGCCTCTTCCACGGCTGTCACCCCTAGCCGGTGCACAATCGCGATGCGCAGGACGTCCCACTGCGTTCGCACCTGCGGGTACGGGAAAAAACAAACAAACAAACCAACAAACCGACAAACAAACGAACGAACAAACAAACGAACGAAAACAAAAACGAAAAACACATTTTACAAAATATATCGTGCGCATCATAAACAAAAAAAGTATATGGATTTAAAAAAAGAAAAGATACATATGGTATCATAAACAAAACACGAATATATTAAAAAAAAGTAATACTTCGTGTATACAATATCATACGTAAGGGCCGGAGGGTAATACAAAACGTATCGTTTCTTTTTTGTTGTGGTCATGTTTACTTTCCATCTCAACTCGAAGCTCGGATCGTTCGTTTGTTTGGTTGTTCTGTTTGTTTTGTTGGTTTTGTTTGTTTGTTATTGTTGTCTGTTTTGTGGGCCTTTTTACGTTCCAGCTTCCAACTCGCCTTATTTTTTCTTTCTTTTTGTTGTTGTGCATGTTTGTTTGCGCTCGGCGAGCTTAACTTCAACCCTTTTAACTCTTACGTAGGCAGTGTGCAGAGAAACCTAACCCTGACTTTCATTCCGAGTGTTTTTTGCCCTCGAAAAAAACGGGACTGCAGTCCCACCTTGTAAGGGGTGAACCGTCTGGGGGCTTTGAAGAGGAAAATTGACGATAAAAGTTGACGATTACAGCAGCGGCCACAGCGTAATGGGAGGGAGGGGTGTAAGCCGCATGTCGTGGACGGCCGTAGTCGTATGACCATAGACCCCCGCATCCCTACAATGCCGGGACGGAGCACGTTGGGTTTTCACCAACCAGGCAGACACTGCTTGAAACAAGCTTTGCGTAGCGCCGTGAGGTATTGGGCGAGTCGCATGAAGGGTGAGCTGCATCCTACTAGAAACCGCCTGTGAGGAGGCGAATGGGGGGGTGATACAAAACGGTGCCCGAGTCACAAGGAAAAAGGAGACGCGCGGCACGGGCGAAACATGATCCTTCCTACCCGTGTACCGCTCGGCCCTCACGCTGCTCGTACGTGTGTGTGCGTTCTTTACACCAAACCGTCCTTTCTACCCATCGACATCCAGCACACCCACTCAGTGTCTGTGCCGATTCTTCATCCTAGAGAGATACCAGTTCTGTGGTCACAAAACTTGTACGTAGACGGCTGAAAACACCAAACAAATATCCTCGTCTTGGTCGGTATCTCTTACAGGGGGTCCGAAAGGAGTTAAGACAAAGCATACTATTTCTTGAAGTAACGTAACGTTCAGAAAGAAAGAAATATGAGTTTTGTTGTCAAACCAACCGAATTAACTTTTGGTAGTCATGGACGGGCTCTACCGACGTACGGGCTCTACCGACGTTGCAAGGGTTTTATTCTGGCGAGAGGCAAGGAGGGCGGAAAGAGGTCCTCACTCTCGAGTACCTCGCGCTTGATGTGCGTAGTAGCTGCGTCGTTTTGGTCGCGATCCATTACAAGGGGCCCGTAGAAAGGAGTTAAGACAAAAGTCGTGGTCACCGGTGTGTCTGTCTCCCTTTCTCACCCCCACACACCAGTACATGCCTTGCTTTTATACAGAAAAAAAATAAATAAATAAATAAATAAAGCTTTTAAATCGAAAAATTCCTCAAAAACTCATCTTTGCCAAAGTTGATGTTTTTTCACATTTGATCGCGCGTTCTATACGGGTTGTGCAAGTTTGTGTAGAGATGGTTTGCTTTTATACCACGAACGTAATATATGCCTGGTCACCATGTATGGATGATGATATTGTTAACGCAGCGAATTCGTTGCGTACAAAAATGCTGTCAGAATTTGTACACCATTTCTAAAAATTGCACGCCCTGTGGCACGCGCGCGCGATCGAAACATCACACCAAGCTTGCAATAGAGGTGAGTTTCGATGAAACTTTCGATCTCACAGTTTTTTTTTTTTTTCAATACCAAATATAGTTTGTGGTGTTTCGGGGGTCATTCTTACTACTTTCCAGCTCAAAACTCGTCCGTTCGTGCGTTCGTTCGTTCATTTGTTTGATTTAGTTTGTTTGTTATTGCGCATTTTTACGTTCAAGCTCGACCCGCACGATGATCTCAACATTTTTTATGGTCGGCGAGCGTCTGGACAAGCCGTGGTCCCAGGTGTCTTTCTCGCCCCCCCCCCCCTCATTGCTGTCTCTGGAAGTGGTCACGCCAGAAATCGAATCAATTAAATTGGAGGCTGTCGTCCATATGCAAGAAAGTCTGCCTCACAAGCGGGTCTTAGTGGGATGCAACTCACCCTCCATGCGACTCGCCCAACACCTCACGGCGCTTCGCGCTTGGTGCAAGCAACGTCTCCCTGGTTGGTGAAAACCCAACGTTCTCCGTCCCGGCATTGTAGGGATGCAAGGGTCTATGGCCATACGACTACGGCCGTGCACGACATGAGTACACCCCCTCCCCACCCCTCCCCCCTCTCCGGTACATGCCTTGGTTTAATATCGCACACATACGTACACACCGTGTATATATCACACGTGTGGTAAGATAATGCATTTCTCCGAAACTACAGTATCGTATGGGCCCGCTAACAAGAAGCACCCAATCTGAGCAAGCCTTGCGTAATGATACATCACCAACCCTTTCAGAACTGCAAAACTTATCCCACGCTAATTCCAAGTAGCTTGTTTCCAAATACGGGGGACCGGTTCTTAAGGGGTTAATGTGACACCAGCCCTACCAACCTCGGGGCAAAATAGGCCAATATATAGGATTTAGTGTAGCACTCGACGCTGGTAAGGACGGTTTCCTAACCCGGATTTCTTACGTATCGCGCACTCCCCCAAAACAAAGTGAGACTTATGTTCGTATTAGCCTTAGAAGGCCAATTCTTATTCGTGTATTCGTGGGCCTATACTGTATAAGGCGGACACACACACAACGAGAAAGGCGGCGCTGGGAAGATCTCGTCGAGCTCACTTCCATCGACACACCATCGCTCGGTTTTTGCACCGCCTCATCTCCGTTTTCGAGCAAAATCGGCTTGGAAAATCGTCCCAAGGGGATGTGGTATCATATCACCCTGGGTGATCCATTTTTCTTTACATACATAAGGTTCAGCATTATTATGTCATATAACACTCTGCTCGTCGATTTCCGTCGATTTTGTACTTTTTCTACGTGGTATATGTATAGTTATGTTTGTGAAATTTTCGCACTTTTCGCAACTTTTCTCTTCGCACGAGCGCTTTTCGGCAAAACGCTTAAGTACCCCGACACGGGAGGCCCGGCCGGACACATTGGTCGAGGTTTGGGCGATCCGAGCTCTGTGGCTCGCGTGGCGGGCGCTCGAAGTTTTTTTTCCCGCGGGAGTGCATAAGCCGATTTCCCGGGTTTTCTGCATGAGGCCCTGTTTTTGTCCAGTCGTGCGTTTTTTGTGCGTTTCTTGCCGAGAGCACGGGAGCACACACGAACAGCAGCAGCACCGCAGAGAGCGTGTTACAAACAGGGCAACCTCAATGTTACAACCCTACCGCCCAGCAGCAGCAGCAGCAGCAGCACATACCCATTCAAAACGCTAAGTCCCCGGACACAGCAGCCCGCGACCGGACACAATTGGTCGAGGTTTGGGCATCGATCCGCGCTCTTGTGTAGCTCGCGTGGGCGCGGGCGCTCGAATTTTTTTTCCCGCAGGGCAGTGGATTAAGCCGTTATCCACGGAGTTCTCGCATGAGGCGTGTTTCGTAGTATCGTGCCGGTAAATAATCCGTAGATTGTCTGTTTGTTTTCCCTGCTGTTCACGGTGCTGATCATGAGCACACAGGAGAGCCCAGACACAGTAGACAACATAAACATGTGCAGAGAGCCACCGTTTAACCTCTGCCTAATAAACACAAGCAGGTAACACGTCAGTGGCGTTGACACACCATCTGCGTGTTTGCTGTGCTTAAGCTGTGTCATATGAGCCTTGCCCCGCTAACTCCACCATCTACCTTTTCAGATTCGTCCTGACCAATGATGTGCGATGACTCACGTCACGTGCGGAAATGTAATGGCCTCTTTATCCATTTCATACGAGTATGGATCTTGGAGTAATACAACTGCCTGTCATATATTTTCGATTTTTGTTTCTTCCTAAGTCACCCAGAATCTACTGAGATCAGAAAACCGAAACGAACACAACGCAGTCAACAGCCCCGCCTAGAAAGCACAAAGCAGCAGCAGGCGTTCTGTGCAGTGTTGCGAGGATACTGCTGTGCTGTTTTTGTGAGTTACATTCATGCGGGTGGCTTGCATCCGTCATCCAGCAATCACACCACCCTTCTTCCTTCTCTTTGTTTGCGCTGACACAATATGTCTGCTGCCTGCCTTGCTTGCATGATGTATGTGTCGTTGCGCTGTGCGCGGTCGCGACAAATAATACGTGTTACCGGTATTTGGGCAATATTTTGGTCAATATGTCAAATGGTTCACCATGGTTCCGATTTTGATCGTGAAATTTTGAGTTCGAATTTCATAGCGATGTATTTTTTTTTTTTTTTTGTTATTTATTGTGCGTATTATATAACCCAGCACCCCACATTATATAAGACAGCAGCAACACAAAACAGTGGATTTTCTTACGTAGGCAGGTTTGATCGAGGTTTCAGCCCCTCTTCGGGATGCATCCTTTTTTACGTATTCTTCTGCAATACTATCCCACCATTCTGTTGTACGAGACTGCTCGTGTCCATATGTCACTGGTGCCGTGCGTGTGCCGGTTATCCTGCACTTGAGCCCCCAACAATAAACATGACAAATTTTATAACTATAACAAAAAATTGGCGGATCCTTAACAATCTCTAACGGTCGGTCTATTATGCGTTCCATCATATTTCCGAGTATGTTTTTATCCCCAAAAATGCACGGTTTTACAGTTTTTAAAACGTGTGATTTTATGTATACTGTACTACGCGACTTATTCATAAGTTCGTATCTTATTTATGTACTACCAGTTACTATTGCATAATTGATATTATGCGTATGATACAATATCGCATGTTTTTGTATTAATAGTAGATTTTCGATTTGTCCTTGCGCCACTCCCCTAGGCACGTCCCGGAGGGGAACCTTGTATGCCTTATACCTGTAAGGCATATGCCTTACCGTTGTATATACGAGTATACAACACCCTATTTATATGACAGGCCGTGGTATTTTTTAATCTGAATGCACTTTTGCATTTTCTCAAGGTCAGTTTTTGGTTGAGGTATATACATACGGACATTTCTTATACTATCATCAAGTGATTATCACAACCTCAGAAAAAATTCGGTTGCTACCCCTTCCACCGTAGCATGGTTTTACGCTGGAACCCACCATAATAAAATCAAAATAAACTGTTGGAGAGAGAGGAGAGGTTTGGACCAGGTTTGGTTCAGGTCCTTGGTCGGGAAGTTTGCTGCACGCGACTACAAGCTATTAATAGATTAATAGTGCCCTGCTGCTTGCTGCCTGTGTCAGGTGTTGAGCTCGACGGCAATGATAGCAACTCGTTCGTAATTGGTGCCAGGCACGAAGCCAGACTACGGTGAAACTCCGGGCGATACCATGGGGTGGGGGGGTGGGGGGCACGTTGGCGTCCCGGGAATAATGTGTTCCACAGCAGTATATTTTCCTCCATTAGTACAAGGTGCATGCCGCTAACTCGTACATACAACGTTGCTAATAATACCCGGAATGCTCTGTGTGTATGCTCTGTGTCCAATACCATGCTTGCTGGACACAGCTATCTGCTGTAATACAGTTGTAGTTGGCGGACTGCTGCTGCCTGTGTCGGGTGTTGAGTACGGTGGCAATGTCTACGGTCGTTCGACTTCGTGCCAGGTACGAAATGCAAAGGTCTGCTTATTCTTCTTCTTCTTGCTGCCGAAAAGCGCATGGTAGATCTCTGTCCCCGTCCGTATACTCGTAGGCAAGAACTAATGAAAATCATTGCTCTCTCAAACGCGCGTTCACGATGATCTCTCGATCTTCGTCCGGCTAGCTTTCCCATACGACTGTGGTTCTGCTTAGGGGAGTAGACAGCAATAAATCAATGCCTACTCAAACGTTGAACCCGGCAATCTCTCGTCCGGTCAGCTCATGTGAGACTCTTAACTCGCTAAACCATTAAAACAAAATCTCTTCAGCTTGTGACAGCTGCTAAAAACGCGAAGGAAGGTAGTGCAGATGCTGGCTAGAGCGTTGCTTCCCGGAGAGATCTCTCTATCCAATGCCACCATTGCTGGACACGACTACTGCTGTATAGCATACTACTCGTACGAGGTATATACGAGTATACTATACAGGTCGTGGACTGCTGCTGCCTGTGTCAGGTGTCAGGTGTCAGGGGTTGAGTACGATGACATGGATGACAATGGTATGTATGGAATCGTGAAATCGTTCGTAAATCGTACATACATCATACCTGTTATCATATGTGTACGTACGAATACAGTACCAGGTTCGTCCGTAATTCGTACGTACCAAACGTACACACCCCGCACGAATACGAATAGCTTTGACGGATATTCTCGAAAACTATCCGTCGAATAGGTAGCATTCGTCCACGGACGAATATTCGTCCCACGTTTTGGGGAGACTATTCGTCCACGGACGAATATTCGCCCCACGTTTTGGAAAGACTATTCATCCACGGACGAATATATTCGTCCATGTTTTTGAGAAAGTATTCGTCCATGGGCGAATATTCGCCCCATGTTTTTGAGAGGGTATTCGTCAGACGCCGACGAATAGTTTGCCTACGTCAGATTAATACTTTGCGCACGAATGCTGAAATACATGTGTGGTGACCACAAAGTAGAAAAAAGGGAAAATAAATGAGAGCTGCGGGGCTCGAACTCACGTCCCCCACACAATTCAGAGTTGCACTCATCATTTTTCATATATACAACCCTGCCCTCAGATATAAGGGCGGTTTTTACATTATTTTTGAATCCAAACGGTCCTTATATTAAGGGACATAATGGTACCTGGTGGCATTTTATTTATTTATTTTTAATGTTTATTACTCTTACTCTTTCTACAGCAGTATATTCCTGTTACTGCCGTTTATCTAGTATTAGTGCTTGGGTCGTCGCCTGGTTTTTTGCACTGCTGCTGTGAGAAAGCACAAATTAAATACGTTCGTACTGGTACTTACCGGTACTACGACGTATCACGAGAGGGTATTCGTTCCACGGACGAATACTCGCGAAAACCATCCGTCGAATAGGTAGCATTCGCCCATAGACGAATATTCGTACCCACGTTTTCGAGACACTATTCGTCCACGGACGAATATTCGCTCCACGTTTTCGAGAAAGCATTCGTTCCATGGACGAATATTTGCCCCACGTTTTCCAGAGACTATTCGTCCACAGACGAATATTCGCCCCATAAACCAAACTTGAAGCCAACGAATACGAATACCTATGAATATAATATTCGTATTCGTATTCGTGCGGGGTGTGCAAACGTACCAGGTATACCAAGTATCAGATATGAACGAAAGCTCGTGCATATCCATACGTCGTACGCACTCGTAGTGTAAGCAAGGTACGTTCTACCTGGAGTGCCCGCTGTATCCAACGCCACCGTTGCTAGACACGACTACTTGAAATAAACTGCCGTGTCGCTTGCTGCCTGTTTCAAAGCTTGAGTAGGAGCACGAATGTCTGCTGTCGTGCTGTCGTAGTTTGTACCGATACGAACGTATTGGGGTTGTTCCTAAAGTTCCAACCCAAAGCGCGAAGTTACGTCTCAGTCAAACGGCAAGCCCTAAAAAGGCCAAGAACAGGACACCGGTGGTACCGAGTCGCCCCCTCTTACCAAACGGTACGAGGGAAGTTACTCGACGTCCTCTATGTCTGCATGCGTTTAAGGTGACTGTCTCTCTGTGCTCTCCACGGCTCTCGGCTAGCCACTCCCGGCTAGCAACTCTCGGCTATGTACGTAAATAGCTACGCTGCGCTGGGGTTTTGCAGGCCAAGTCCCATGTTCCATGTGCGGCAATTGCTCCGCGTCTTGAATCTTGAGTCTGGAATCTCATATAAAAAAATGCGGCCTATCTTCCTACATACCAGGTATGTTCTAGCCCACGATCCTCGAGGCGCGTGAGCAAGCGTGGTGTGCTGTGGCGCTGCGACCCGTCATAATAGGGAAGGTCGGTGGTCACGAGAGCCGCCAACGTTGTACTGCCAGCACCTGGTAGTTGGAGACTAACTTATCATAGGTGTCCGATACGATGTACGTGCTGGTACGACTGGTACGTTATTTTCTCTTTTTTCTGCATATTTCCCTTCTCACCCTCAGGCCATCCAGCCTGGCTATCTCCTCCAGGACAGAACTGTCAGCATCCGCGGAGTACGAGAGCGGATCGACTTGCTTGCCCTCCATGTTTTGGCACTCCTCTTGCTTGCTCTCACCGACCACCAGCGCACGCAGAAGTTGGGGTTGTGCTGAGGAGATGTGGAGATGCACGCGGCAACAAAAAATACAAAATCTACGTTTCACGGAGTTCCAAACCGCCGAAGGCGGTTGAAGTACGTACGTGAGATAATCCACAACGCGCATTTTCCGCTGCAGGGCAGCCTGCCTTTCTTTGTACGTAGTGTTCGCCTCTGTGTTGTACGTAGAGCCTCGTTATTTAGGGGCTACGTACACATAGTGTTTGACGTAGCAGTAGAGCAGTAGGTCTACTACTTCTTTTGGTACTACAGTAGTATTTATTTACTGCTGTAACGCTCGCGAACGAAATGTATGTGCCGGTTTGGTACATATCATACGACAGAAAGAACTGAACGAGGATACGAAAAGGATTTATTATTTATGTGCTGGTGGCGTGGCAGAAATGAACTTCGTAGTATTACAGGGGACCATAGTAAATACTAGTAAACAGGACCTACGGTGCACACAAAAACCTATACGTTTACGACTTATTTTTACTAACAAAATTTGGTCCTATTTACTTGGTCCTCCTTGATAGTATGTGATGATGTGCTGCTGCAGCAATGCTGGTGAACAGATACGAGAACAACGACAACAGCAGTATAAACGCCGTAGTACCATACTCGTACGAGTGTTGAAGAAGTGAAGTGCCGGCTGGCTGATTTCGATTACAAACAACAGAGGAGCTGTGTTTCTTGAACAATGAACATACAAAAAGCTGTTGGATATTTTTGTGTTGTCGTGTATGATAGATCTTCTGTCGTTTTTTTTTCCATCCAATTCATTATCTTCGCCCTTACTTTCTCTCTCCTTCCTACTTTAGTCGTAACTCAGATCCGGGGTCACAAAGTAGGCTCTTCTCCCTCCTCCCCCACTACGGTTCTTGCCTTGCATTTTTATCGCGAGAAGATTTCAGCACTTTCTTCCCTCGCCAACTCTCGTCGAATTGTGCTTACCCACGCTATAATATGCGCTCTCAGATATGCGCTCTCAGTTGGTGTCATTTGAGAATAAAAACCTCCATACGTAAGTAGACTCGAACCCTCGACCGCCAACCTAACGGTCTTCGTGGTTACTTCCTAGACCACCGGGGCGATGTATGCCGAAATCGTCGTCATTTTTACCGTCATTAATTTCAGATGAAATTCCAAAAGGGTCAACAGGGCAACGCTATAATATATCACAACAGGGTGCTTCTTCGAGCACAGCAACGAGCAGAAAGTAGCAACAACCGCTTCATACAGCAACGCTAGCCACGGCCATGGTCGGGCTCTTATCTTTCCAGCACCTATATACTACCTGCAGTGTATACCATGATCGGTAGGAATAACACCGCTGTCACTGCCTGCCGCCTACTACCTAAAGGGTTAGTATATACCTTGGCCAAGCTTCGACCAAATGGTTGCAAAACATTCGACACTAAAACCGTACGAGTACCCGTAACCCGAACTCCCTAACCCGTAACATCAACGATCAACCCCGACCACCCGGAAATTTCTCGGGATAAAGAGGGAATGAGGAGCTACAGCCGTACATACAGTAGCACCTGGTAGCGTGGACTGTGGACTATCAATACCTGCAGTAACCATTTTAGTCGAAGCTGGGCCAAGACGTAAAACGCACTACTGGAGGCCTAACCCTAACCCTAATGAAACCTCCGTGGAATTTTCCCGGAAATTAATGGTTGATGTGACGAGGAGTTACAGTAGTGTGGGCTACGAACCCTTTTGTCGAAGCTGGGCCAAGGCGCACGTGGACACCACTGGCCTAATTGGCCTCAACAGAGTGTTCCAAGTGAGCCACCCGTATCCTCCGTATACGTATGGCAGGCTCAATCAGTATATACTGCTGTGCCAGGGCCCAGCCGTACTACTACTGCTGTTGTTGTAGCCTACTTGGCCTCGAGAGAGTTCTCCAAGTGCGTCACCGCATCCTCTGTCAACAGCAGGCTCGGTCGCTTAATGATGTCGTACACGTTCGCCCCCTGTGAAACAAGACGCGTGCAACATGCGGCAACAGGATGAAGCAAGGCAGTGAGCGAATGGCCACATCGATCGGACGTACCACGATCAGGATAACCTACAATACTCGTAGATCCTGTGCTTACCGTTATGATAGTATGTGCAAGAGGCATAGGCATACAGTTGTATAGTACAGATAGATCCCGCCAAACAAACTTGTGCGCAAGAGCTGTGTCATACATATGTATCTCACCCTGCACACATGACGTACAGTAGTAGGTCGTGCAGACCATACACACACAACCCAGATAGCTACCAGCCCCGAAATATCTAGAATACGCCCCGAAATATCTATATTACGAAACGGGGGAAACGCGGATCTATTCTGTCCAACGTGTTAACGAATGTTGGATGCAGAAGCAGAGACTGCTGTGGAGCCGACCGATCCTTACGGCAGCCCATAGCCCCGCAACTTGCCCAGGAATCGGACGTTTACAATATGGCGGTGCTCTTCAGTGGCATTTAAATCCGCGGAACGGCGCGCAGAGCAACTTTTTGCCGCAACATCCAAAGTGGACGCCGCAATATGTTTCGCCACAGGCTGAAAAATGTTATGGGTTTGCCGCTTTTGCCAGGGATCTAGATGGGCCGGAGGTGGGTGTTGCGCACCCCGCAGGAGGGGGGCGAGGGCTCCCAGAGGGTCCCCGGGGGGGGTGTAGGAGGCCGGTGCCCGTGCAGGGCCGCACCCCGCGTAGGGACCGTCAGAGGCAAACAAATGCGATACTAGCGTAAACGTACGCCCGGAATACACTACAGGATACGCATTTTGCCGTCTCTTTTATGCCCTTTTATTTGCGGTGCCCCAAAACAATGGCTGTACGTACTGTTTTCAAGAAATTTGTCTCAAAATGACGGCAAGGTTAGAAAGGGGCCGAAACTCTTGTCACAAGTCACAAGTGAAAGCAAAGGCATGACCAATATCAAGGTTAGGTTAGGTTTACGATTACGATAAAAATCTAAGGGATGCTAAAAGCTCTCTTGAAACGTTTAAACCTTGAAATCAGAAATCGGTTGACATTCGAGATTCGAGCGCTCCTTCCTTCCAGCCTGCTGCTGCCTCTCCGAGCGAAACACATACCAGTATTATACTTCGTACAAGACCAACAAATACCTGGTAGTCAGTACCAGGTAAATAACCTGCCTAGACTACGAGAGGATACCTCTTGAGGCTTGAGGTTGGATGTATGCGGTGTACGATAGAGGTGCGCCTGAAAAAAAAGTGAAGGTCCTCGCCTGAGAGGTTCTATGCTACTATTGTTAGTAGCACTATCATTACTAGTAGACCCCACCCAAAACCCGACCTCGAGAAAACAGAACGTGCAACCCTATGGGCAATGGCATGGCGTTTAACCCATTCAGAACTGAAAACATTACCCAACACTAATTCCAAGTAGTTTGTCCCCAAATACGTGGCACCAAAAGAATGTGGAAAACGAAAATGACATTCCAGCGATAAGGCATGTCGTATTGATAATGTCTCAGTTGAGGAGTATACTATTAGTCAGTAATAGTCGGTAATAGTCAGAAATAGTCAGAACTAGTCGTCATAAACAGTTTGACCTAAAAGTGCTACCATAGGCCAATCGCATACGTAGCACGTGTTGTTGAGAGAGGTGAGAGTGCTTCTTCGAGTGTTATTTAGAGTGGTATTTTAGAGTGCTCCTTTTCTTGTCCTCACCCTGGCCTGCAAGACTTTCACGCCGACGATGTTTCTGGCGGATCGCACGAACTCCGGCTGGGGGTTGTCTCCAACGATCAGAGTCACGTTGCCGTCGAGGCCTCTTTCCTGGCCATTCAGAAAGAGACACAAAATAACACAAAAGACGAATACAGAAATATATTTACATCCCATAAACAGAAAATTTGGTTGGATTGGCCACACAAAAACATACAGCGACAAGAACAGCAGTAGATTGAGATCCATAAACAGCAGCAAACTAGGTTATAGACCGACCACGCAGAAAAACACACAACGAAGATTACAGCAGGATATTTAGATAAAAAACAGCAGCAGATAAGGTTATAGATGAGTCACAACAGAAAAATACACGACGACGATTACAACAGTAGATTTAGATCCATAAACAGCAGGATACTACAGTAGGTTAGACTGGGTACACAAAAAGCTGCATAACGAAGATTACAACATTATATTCATAAACACAGGGCCAGGTTAGCCTGGGCACACAGGAAGACGAACAGACGGTTACAGCGGTAGTTCACAAATATGCTACGTATCTTGTCCTTAAATCTAAGGACTGTTTTATGTTAATATTGAATCCAAACGGTGCTTATATTTAGGGACAGTGGAATAAGAGAGCGGTCTTTTTGAGCGCGTCAAGGTCTCTGCTGGCCTTAAGATGCTGCTGTGTTTAGTATATAGGGGGCGGGCAGTCAAGGGGTCGTACCACGGTCTATTAGCGTTACCAGGTATCGGATAATAGCCACAGCAACAGAGCATACTATATAACTGCCGATTTTCCTAATTGAGAATTGCCTTTCCGATGAGAATGAAAATCGATTTTACTACTTTGTTATTGTTTAAGAGTTGTATTTCGCCCCCGGTCGAAATTTGACCTAGAAAATATGTTCCTCGATGGTAGGTATGGATTCACGAAAAAAAAGAATGAAATCAACCTTGACAGGCTCGAAAAATCAAGGATTTAAGGGAATTTGCATTTATGAGCGAGGTACCTCGCCCATAAATCCAGAGTTTCTGGGATCTTCGATATCTTGAGACTGCCGATGCCGATTTCGTTTTTTTTCTTTTTGTCATCGACGGGTGTCACAACTGGCAATAGTTTACAGTGAAAAGAACGACTGTGAGGGAAGTATATACATCCCTTACAATTCAAAAAACAATATTTTCGATTTTCATTCTCATCGGAAAGGCAATTCTCCATTAGGAAAATCGGATGTTATATACTATACGCTATATACCCTGGTAATTCGTACGGGTTAATACAACAACGCACCCTTGTCCCACTCGCATTGGTAGTATATTGGTACTGGGATGCACGAATATGAAGACGTTGTTTTTCCACGGGTTGAAAATAGGTAAAATACAATACTGGTATGTACGAACATGCATCTCGAGCATTGAACACAACCATAAAAGTCGGATATCACAACAAAATGTTCAAAATGTGTTATTTTAGTAGGCTGGTGGCGGGTGTCGCGCGTGTTAACGCCTTTTGATCAAAAGCGGCGTGCAAAGCTGCAAGCCTTCACTGCCCGCAAGCGTCGGACTTCGAGCTATTATTAGGTTTGAAGTCACAAGTCAGATTGCACATAAAAATAAAAGATAGAATAGGTCTCGCCACGTAGGGTCTGGGCGCTATTCCGGGGGGGCTAGTGTAGTAAACAGTATTCCGGGGGGGGCTATTGTGGTAAGAATAATCAGAACCCACGATGGACCCAAAAACCATGTATTAATAGTATCCCCCTACGTTTACACACCATTTTTGGTTCTGATTACTAGTAATAGTAGTAGTATACATGTTCCCCCGCAATAGTGGCTATTTGTAACTGTCGTCTGTCGTCAACTGACTGTGTGTACTGGTGGACGGTAAACCATTATATATAATACAAGGTTCCCCTCCGGGACATGCCTGGGGGAGTGGCGCAAGAACGAATTGAAAACCAAACTCGTACATAATTCGATATTGTATCCTACGCAAGCATATTATATCATAGTACGACGTTATGAATTATCTGCATATTACCGTACATGCAGGGTACATGCATACTATTTTTTAGAACTGTATCAGATGACCTGCGCACTTTGGGGATAAAAAGACTTGGAAATATAGCGTGGAACCCTTACTATTGACTGCATATTTTTTATAGATTTTCCTAACGATTCCGCCAAACATTATATTATGTTCGCCAGTGTGTTTAAGTATGTCTTTGTTGTGTAGAGGGTCACCACAGTTGACTTGGTTCTAGAAGGGGATCGAAATAGACTCGATTTTAGTGTTATGGTCGAAATCATCATGGTTTTATGTGGGGGATCAAACATGACTTGGTTTTTGTGTTGGGTTCGAAATTGGCCTGGTTTTGGTGCGGAGGGTCGAAATTGGCTTATTTTTTGTGTCAGGCTGTTTCCTATGCGGTTCGATTTTGAGCTTCAGATTTGTATTTTTCGATCTCAAAAACGAAAGCACCGTCCTATGCAGTCCGATTATGCAAAATCTGATCGGAAATTTTTCGATTTGAGAATCCGATGACCCAAGTCGTCGGATTTTGGGCCAAAATCCGACGACTTGGGTCATCAGATTTTCAAATCGAAAAATGGCATGGTCTCTAAATTCAAGATGTTATCCACGCAGCAAGCAAGCAGCAGCAGCAGCACGATCGATGAGTTGGATGGTGACACAGCGACGTTGCTTCGCGCCCGACGCGCAGCCGACGATCGGTGGGCCTCTCCGTCGCCAAATTACAGTCGGCTGGCGCGGGCTCGGACCTAGAGACGAAGGGAAGCGCACTCGGCACGCGCCTCTCCGTACGCGTACTCGTAGACTTCACAGCAGCAGCAGCAGCAGTACAGCAGTAGTACACAGCAGTCAACGCTCGGATGCTTCGTTGTGTCAAAATACAAAATACCAAGACAGGTCGACTCGAGCGCACTCGGCGCGTCGCCGCCAGACCAGAGGCAGCCAGCGTGGCTTCGAACGCTTGGGTTCTATGCCCAGTACAGCGCACTCGGCGCGTCTCTTCGCGGCGCTAGACCACAACAACAACAGCAGTTGGTCTTGCCGTTTGCTCAAATATCTGCACGTATGATACAACAAATCCGTGTTTTCTCGCATAAGAAGACTGTTTCGATTTTCGAACCAGGTCGCTGAAAAATCGATCAGACCATAATCTGAAGCTCAAAAATCGAACCGCATAGGAAACGGCCTCAGGGCGGAAAGTGACTGTTTATTTTCACTTTTGGTTTGTTTTATTGTTTATATTATGTACGTGCCGTAACCCAACCCGACAGACAGACATCGAACAGTGCCGAGCAAATAAACAGCCATGAAGCGCGGCGGTAGTTTTGTCGGCTGTAATTTCAGTCCTCGTGCTGGGCGTCTTTCGAACAGTGGGTGGGATAACAATGCACGGTGCGCTTTTTCACCCCGCATACCAAGGTCAAGTCATTTTCGGCCCGCAGACAAATAACAAGCAAAGTTCTATCCCCCACTAAAAAGGAAAAACATACATATGAACGAGAGTCTCGAACTGACGACTTCAAACAAATAACCGGGCATCGCACTCATTTGACCATATTACCAAAGGTCAAAATATGTTTTATACTGGCGTGCGTGTCCACAGCAGTGAGTGCGTGACACACCGCACATACACATGCACAGCAGCAGCGCAGCAGAAGGAGAGAGGTAGAGATGACCGATCAGCGATGACGGATCATAGCCTCCGATAAAGCAACTACTGCTGCTGGAGCCACAGCAGTACAGCACGGACCTGCCACATGCGCGTGATGTTGCCTGTGATGCTGCTTGTGCTGCTGGGCGGGGTTGCAACGTGTTGTTCGTGTTCTCTTTGCATGTTATCTGATGTCTAAAAGTTTGGTGGTGTGCTTGGGGCAAAAACCCGCAACACCAGAAATATAATAACAGTTGCCGTACTCACACGTAATAAAAACGGCCCTTACATTTCGGTCCAAAGTGACCCTGGATATGTCATAGACACACAGCACAACAGGAAAGAATGCAAGACAGTGGCGGGCTACGGACAGCCGCCTTCGATAAAACAACTGTCCACAGCAGCAGTACAGCCCAGATGGATGTGCCACTCACGCACGATGTTCTATGGTGTTGGCGGCAACGCTGTAACGCCGTGCTCTGTGCTTTTGTCTGTTGTCTACTGGTATCTGGTACATGTTTCTGGCCTGTGTGCATGTGAGAGAGCAAAAAACAGACAACATCTAAAAACAGAACATCGTTATTTACTGGCACGTACGTACGAAACACGGCCTCATGCAGAAAACCCGGGAAATCGGCTTATCCACTCCCGCGGGAAAAAAAACTTCGAGCGCACGCCACGCGAGCCACAGAGCTCGGATCGAGAGGAGGAGGAGGAGGAGGAGGAGGAGGAAGAGGAGGGAAAACAAGGGTAAAAGGAGAAAAAGGAGCAGAAGCCGGAGAAAGGGAAGGAACAGGAAGAGGAGGAGCAGGAGCAGGAGACTGGGAAGAAAGAGGAGGAAGAGGAGGAGAAGGAGGAGGAGGAGGAGGAGGAGGACGAAAAGGAGAGGAGGAGAAGAGGTGGAGGAAGAAGAGGAAGATGAGGAGGAGGAAGAAGAAAACGAAGAAGAAGAAGAGGAGGAGGAGGAAGAGGGAGAGGAAGAGGAAGAGGAAGAGGAAGAGTAGAGAGGCCGAAATCGGAACGGATTTTGCTGCTGCGATTTGTTGCTGCGACGAAACAAGAAATAAAAAAAGTCGTTCCGGACCGCGAACCATTAAATATTATTCCTGAGGGCATCCATCCATCCGCCCTTTGCCGGAGCCCAGGTTCGAGGCTTCGCTGATACTTTCAGTGGGTGAAAAACGACGTGGCGAAAGCCTCCAGGGGAATGCAACCTTAACCTTCCACTTCCACTACACTGCAGCATATGCCCCCCCCGCGAAATTTCAAAGTAGCTTGCCACCAAAAACGTGTGTGTGTCAACTCTATTAAGTCCCAGACCATGTATGGTGCCACTGGACGGTAGTGGAGTAACTTTTAGGCTGTTTTTTTGTTTCCTTCCAGCTGCTCATAGCCGCTCGGTCGCGTGGCCTACTCTGTACCCTAATGCTTTGCAGTCTTACAAAGCATGTATATACGTCCCTTGAGTTCCACAGATGTCAGATTTTGTTCCCCTCAAAACCCGTAGTTCGCGCGATCGAAGTATCACTAGTATCCCACTCAGCTTGCAAAGATGAGTTTCGATAAAATCCTCGATCTCACAGCTGTGTGTGTGTTTTTTTTGTTTTTCAATATACGTACATTTATACTTCGAGGTATGTATATAATACTGGACCATACTTCAGTGTGTGTGTGTGTTCTTCACATTAAACCTTCCTTTCTACCCGTCGACATCCAGCACACCCAGTGTCCGTGCCGATTCATCATCCTAAAAAGGTACCAGTTCTGTGGTCACAAAACTACGACCCAGAGATACTACACTCAGTGCAGTAAGCAGAGCAGACAATGCAACGCCATATACGACAGGCAAGACCTACCCTGCTAGCAATCCAGGTGCATGCAAGAGAAAAAAAAGAGAAAAAAGAAAAAAGCGAAAAGAAAAAATAATAAAAAGTAAATATACTGAAGCAAATCAATAATCAAGCAACCAAATAAAAAGCATGACAAAAAAAGAAAGAAAGTGTCGTGCTTCTCCCAGAGGAGATGCGACCTCCAATAAAAAACCAAATGAAATGAAAGAAAATAAAATGGACCGAAACAGCGCCAACAGAGCAAGACTGAGAACGACAGGATAGGACAGCCAGCCGGAGCACACCGAAGGCCAGCCGAGGCAGGTTTGTGCCCATAGTACAGGCAGGTTCTACCAGCTAGTCGGTCTGGTACTGGTACCTACTCTGTTTGCCGTCTCTTTCCTGCTTTCGTCCGCCGCGGTTTCCCTACGAACCCCCCCACCCTCTGTCTCCATTCCCTTGGGCGCCACCCATACAACGGATACGTGGCACTTCCTACTCAGTTCCGTTTCGTCCTCGTGCCTCACACGAGAGTCCAGGAAAGAGAAGAGGAAGTAACAAAAAACAAAATGTATACGTACGTAGTTAAGCAGCCAAAGAAAGTCCTAGGAAAATTCGGGGACCAGTATATCATATACACGTACGCCTTTTTCTTGTTTTTTCGCGGTACGCACCGCCATGGAGGATTTCTGTGAGGCTGTGCCACAAAAAACGTATTTTCGTATAAATGTAAGTCCGTTTTTTTTTTCAGTGTTAATAGTGACGCTCAGAGCCACTCGCCCGAGTGGGCTATAATAAACGCGGTATCTAAATAAAAAATGGGTGTACCATACCTTACCCCCGCTATGACACCGTAGCACCAATCTCCACACTAATTCCCAAGGACTTTTTCGCCAAAAAACTTGGGGTGCAGCGGATTTTTTATCCCATTAAAAGTCAATAAGAAAAAAAAAGTTCGCGCTTCGCGCTCGCGCGTCTCATTGCAATTCCAAGTACAAGTAGGGGTCACCCAGTAAGGCGGTGGTGTACCAGAGCAATGGAACCGCCTTATTGGGGCAAGCCGCCATATTAATTCCTGGTTATGAATGCAGTTCCCCAGTCGCGCCAAGCGATTATGACCGCCTCATATCGGGATATCGCCTTTTCCTCAGATCGTCTTATTGGGGGGAGCCGCCTTATTCATTCCTGGTTATGAGTGCAATTCCACAGTCGCGTCAAGCGATTTTGACCGCCTTATATCGGGATACCGCCTCCCCTCCTCGTAGTTTGTAAGCAAAACGCGGGGGGGGGGGGCTTGCAGCAATAGAGGGCGGCTGCTAAAAGACGGGAGGGGGGGCGGGGGATAGTAATCAGGACCCCAAGAAGGACAAAAAAAAACACGTACCCCCATATGCTTACACACCATATTCGGTGATGTTTACTACTATGTTCGCCCGTAATAATACTGTGTGTGTTGTCTTGACATTAAACCCGTCCTTTCTACCCAAATACTACGTCAGTACACCTAGTCTCCGTCCTGATTCCTTATCCTGGTTTCTTATCCTGATTCCTTATCCTCTGGTTCCTCATCCTGAGTCCTTATCCTACAGAGATACTCATTACGTGGTCACAGACTGTGAGACAGCAGTATGTACTGCGGTAGGAAAACAAGCGCCAACAAACAACAGGCTTGAGATTTATTTTTCAAGAGGGGAAAAAAAAAAAGGGAAACAATTTCGACAAAGAAAGCTGTTTAACTGACTTTTAGCGTAAGTAGGAACCCCCCCCAAGTTGGGGCCGAGTCTAGTCTGAGCCAGGCTTCCCCTGGTTCTTTACTGGGCATTCTCCAGTCTGGACCAAGGTTCCTGGTTCTTTACTGGGTATACTGTACATCCTGCACTTGCTGTTGTATCGAGGGGTATTTACAGGGCGGGAAAAAGTAAGAATTTCGTAGTCCGGTATATACCGAAGTTAGCGCAGAGTACTTTCTTTCTTCCCGCACGTGAAACAAAAAACACCCTCGAGACAAGCAAAATTTTCCTGCTTCTTCCTGGACTCGCATTCATTCCTGTTTAACGGGGTTGGGTTGTTACCCCTAGGGCCTTGAGTTGGCTGCCTATAAGCTGCCTAGGTATTATCGTTAATAGTTGCTTTAATATGAGACCATCATTGGAGATAAGACCACCTAAATTGCCTGTCCCGAGGTTGTTCTTAGAGTGGGTACGTATACCACTGCTTGCACCACTACTTTATTATAGTTGTTACTACGTTTCAATAGTTGCTTTTGTTCTCCATCCAATTTGCAATCTTCGGCCTTCGCTTCTCAAGTTCCCGAAGGTCGTAGACAGCAAGGGCTGATACTTCCGAGGGGGCATGGAGTGAATTGACACACGACACGAAGTGAGACGTGGAAGTGTGGAGGGCGTAAGCTTTATTTTTACCCATCCGCCGGAGGATAAAAAAAGAAAAAAGAAAAATCTTCGGCCTTCCTTGTCCCTCCCCCTCCTAGTAGCCGCAACTAAGATCCGAATTCACACGGCAGGCTCTCCTTCCTCTCCCCCTCTCCCCACCACTACAGCAGCAATGCCTTGCTTTTTTTTATTGCGAGAAAAAATCAGCCCTTAATATACTCTCGTCGACTCGCATCGAGCTCCGCCCGGTAACTTGCGGAGATTCCCGAGGTATGGTGTATACATACAATATCTGCGTGTTTTGCATCTGACTTGGCGCGCGCGTTTTTGCCTCGACGACGTGTGTGTGTTTCTTACTAGTATAGTTGGCTTACTTCCACCACCAGGCGACTAATAACTACCTGGTACCACCGTCCTGATGTCCCAAAGTTTGAGGAACATTCGGATTGCTTATCAATACACTCGTAACCGTCCTTAGTCCTTGTATTTCTGGACATAGTGGTAGCCGGAAAGTCCAGCTATAACTCACAGCCCTATCAATTAACCATTCTAGGGGATTGTAATGGAAAACGCGTGCTACGATAATATTAGTAGTGAAACATTGTTCTCATATATATATACAGGATGTACATCCTGCATGAGGACATACGAAACCCGTACGTAGCATGCGCGATCGAAGTATCACACACAGCTTCGACGAAATCCTCGATTTCTCACAGCTCTTGTCTTTAATTTTTAGAAAATAGTTGGGAAGGCTGAACCCTCTGGGTGCTAAAAATCAAGGCAAGAACCGTAGTGGGGGGGGAGGGAGAGGAGCCTACTTTTGTGACCCCGGATCTGAGTTACGACTATTAATAGGGAGGGAGAAAGACAGAAGTGCGACGATAATAAATGGGTTGGATGAAAAAAAAAAAAAAAAAGTGGTGCAAACAGTGGTACGCGTGCCCACTTTTAAGACCAACCTCGGGACAGGCGATTTAGGTGGTCTCATCTCGGCCCTGTTCTGTTGCAAAAAAAAATGTGATTAATACGTACAAAGTAAGGGTTTTCAACACCTTACAATTAGGGCCTTATGTTTTATTAGTACAACTGAAAAAATGATCCCACACTAATTCCAAGTATTTTTTTCTAGCGAAAATGAAAAAGCCGATTTACCTGGTCTTGTCCACCCGAAAGTCCTTAAAAAAACGGAGAGAGCATTAAGGTGGGTATTCCACTGGGACTATTTTCGTATTACATACTGTTTGGCCAAAACGTTTACGCCTGACGGGAGCGGGACTTTTCTCAGCCTGAGGAACTACAGTAACTACCCAATAAGGCATATATGCCTTGTAAGGCATACGCCTTATCACCCAATAAGGCATATTATATATGCCTTGTAAGGCATGCGCCTTATCACCCAATAAGACAAACGCCTTGTAAGGCATGCCTTATCGTACTGCAGTATATATATGACCTAACGCATGGGATTGTTCATTGGGATATGCTTGAAAATATTTTGTCAAAAGTCTATTTTTTGGGAGAGAGAGAGGGAGGGTTTAGGCTTTCATACGACTATGCTTTGAAATTATTTTCTCAAAAGGCTGTTTTTTGGAAGAAAGAGAGAGAGGACTTTTTTTTTCGCGCTACGAGTATAATGCTGTGAAATTGTTTTCCTCAAAAAGTCTGTGTTTTGGGTAGCGAGGTCGTGGGGGGTGAGGTATTACACACTACAGAGATATTTCAACGAGTAGCCTCATAAACTCTTACTCTGTACGTACGAATAGTACGCACGTTAGAAACAAAACGGGCTGAAAAATGTTTGACCTTTTTGTTGCAACAGAACAGGGCCACACACAAAGCAGACCAGCCCCACAGCCCAAAGCGGTCAGTTCGCCATTCAGGGAAGTTTTCAGAGAGGGAAAGAAGAAAACAAAAAACAGAGACGGAAAAAAGTTTGCCATTTACAGAAGCATCCACCGTACGTACTACACACTCGTAGCAGTCCGGGCTCTGCCGGAGTATGATAGCGGGGTGGTAGGAACACAGTAGAGCCCAAAGCAACATTGTAAGGGAGCTGTGGAACCCACTCATTGAAGCTATCATCCACATGCAAGTCCGCCTCACAAGCGGTTCTTAGTAGGGTGCAGCTCGCCCTTCAGGCGACTCGCGGAACACCTCACGTTTCGCTTCACGCTTGGCGCTAGCAAATGTCTGCCTGGTCGGTCGGTGAAAGCCCGACACGCTCCGTCCCGGCATTGCAGGGATGCGAGGGTCTATGGTCATACGACTAAGGCCATGCCTGAATATCGAGTACACCCTCCTCCAGGAAACTCGCCCAACACCGCACGTTTCGCTTCGCGCTTGGTGCTACAGTAGCAATGTCTGCCTGGTCGGTGAAATCCCGACACGCTCCGTCCCGGCATTGTACGGATGCGAGGGTCTATGGTCACACGACTACGGCCATGCGTGGATATCGAGTACACCACCCCCCCGCCCGCGCCTCGCACCCCGCAAGGTGGCACTCGTTTAACTGCTTCAGCTGCGCGCTCTCCATATAGAGTAGACGCCTGATACAATAGCATAGGCCCGAAAAAGAAGTACCCACGAACAAGAAGTGACCATAGACATTATATAGGTACTCGTAGCCTCTTTTTAACCCCTTTAGAACTGGTCCCATGTTTTTGGGGACAAACTACTTGGAATTAGTATGGCATAAGTTATTCAGTTCTGAATGGGTTAGGGGAAGTGCGTAAGGGATTGTAGGTCCCTTATATACCGTTTTACCCTTAAAAAGGGGCCCCTTAAAAAAAACCACTTTTTGCTTTCGGGAACGCTACGTAAGAAAAAAAACGAGGCGTGGACTCCTGGTGACAGCGAATCTTCACGGAGGTGTTGTGCTCAGCGCCTAAAGCCGACCTCCCCGACCCGAACCTACATAACCCGAACCTGAACCCTATGCCAGTAGTCAGTCAGTGCTGGGATGCTGTGCTTGGCAAGACAACCTCCCCGACCCGAACCCTACATAACCCGAACCTGGACCCTATGCCAGTAGTCAGTCAGTGCTGGGATGCTGTGCTTGGCAAGACTCTAGGTTGATTCGGCCGGTGGCTCGGGATGCTGTGGCTTGGAAATACTCTACTCGTATAGGTTGAATTGAGTCGCTTACAATATACCAGTACCGGTAACCCTTACGCAGCAAACCAGAGCGCGCAAATAGCTATTTATGATACCCCAGGAAGAATGACTATCAGGCGCGATGTCCACTTTTGCGGGGGACCATAGTAAACACTAGTAAGGGCCGGTTTTAACGAAGAAAAAAAAAATCAATTTGGAAAAAAAAAAAATCAAATCCGCTTCTCATTGGTCAGAACCCGCACCACCACCCAAGATTATACCCCAAGATCCTAATCTTTGATGCTGGTGCGTTTGTTGACCAATGAAAAGCGAATTTGAATTTTTATTTTTCCAAATTGAATTTATTTTATACTCGTTAATATGGGCCCTAAATAGGACCAAATATTGTTAGTACAAATCGGGAAATATATAGGTTTTTGTGTATTTCGTAGGTCCTTTTAACTATGCCCTCCCGTAATACTACTCAAGAAAAAATCGTGTTCAGCAGCGAGCGCTACACTAAATCCTACATTCAACAGCCTGCGCTCTCAAAAGATGGTTTGCGTTCAAGCGTAGATGGTGCCCCAATACAAATAAGGCTATCGTAAGGCTTAACCCATTCAGGACTGAAACAAAAAAAAATCCCACACTAATTCCAAGTAGTTTGTCCCCAAATAGGTAGGTGGGACCAGTTCTTAAGGGGTTAACAGAATAGGTTTGTATTGTAGACGAGGGGGCATATACATACCGTACATATATACGACGGCAGCAGTACGTACCGCACTTGTTGCGTTTTTTTCGTTGTTCGAATCTGGATCCCAGATAGGTCGTAAATAGTCAAAAACAAAACTCGGGGGGGGGGGGGGGGGGGGGGGGAAAAAAAAAAAGATGGGGGGGGGGGGGGGGGGGGGGGGGGGGGAGGGTAAGAAACAACGACGACCATGAAACACATGCTCGAGAAGTGTATACGATGTATTATACGTATCTACCTGTCTCATATATACATCATGTATATATTCCACCATGTCCCCAAACTATACGACGTACGGAACCATTTTGTATATTAATAGTGAATCTGAACGTTCTTTATGCATCTCTCTCTAATTGTGTAGTCTGTGATCCCAAAAAAATGCACCTCTCTCTACATATTACAGGATGAAGAATCAGTACGGACATCCTGGATGTGCTGTCGCTGTCGCTAGGCAAGAGAGAGAGAGAGAGAGGGAACGGCTTAACCCTGTCACGACCCAGGCAGACCTAAAAAAAGGGAGAAAAGAGCGGCACTATGTATCACCCTTCTTCTGAGAAGAGCGAGCAACAGCAAACAGTACAAGTACAACAAGCGTGTACTTCGGTCACAACACACCCTCATCATACCTTACGTACCAACGACTTATCCCACGGTAGGTTTGCAGTTAGTATTTGCCGTCTGAGGCAAATATAGTTAGTATTTGCCGTCTGAGGCAAATATTTTATGACCTCACGACACGCTCCTCAAGTGAGAGCAACAAAACTACCGGTTATAATATTAATAGTATGATACTGTTGTTACTATTTTGCTTTTGTTTTTGGGACTATTAATAGCTCATAAAATATCTTGGTCGGGGTTTTGCTTGCGCGAACAAAATTTCCTCTCAACCCCTTAAGAACTGGTCCCACGAATTTGGGGACAAACTCCTTGGAATTAGTGTGGGATATTTTTGTCAGTTCTGAATGGGTTAAGTCGTGTTTCGGGCGAGATATTGATTAAGCCCGTCCTGTGAGAAGAGCTCAGAAAATAAGCCACCGCCCCTATAAGGCATTGCTCCAACCCAGGCTTACACCACCGTGTGACCGATTGTGTGATGATTATTACTGTATAGCTCCAAAAGGGGTTATAAAGCGAAGATAGAAGACAACACACACCAGACCGGGTAGGGGCGGGAGAGGGGGAGGGGTGGCGGCGACGACTGATCGATTGACCGACATCGGCTACATCGTCGCCCGGCTGCATTGCGTCTGCCGCACCTGAGCGCAAATCTTCTTAAGCTCGAGCTCCGCCATTGGCACGTATCCCTCGTATTCCAAGCGCACCACCTTCTTTCCTGCCGTCGTATATACGTATCGTTGGAAGGGGGGTGGAGATGCCGGCGGGGCGAGAGCGGAGGATGGGGGCACGGGTAACGGTAAGGGCAATAGCAAGGGTAAGGGTAACAAGAGCAAAGCTACGGGTAAAAGGGTAATAGCAAGGGCATGGGTAAGGATCTGGACACGGGTAACAAGGACAGCGGTGAGGGCAATAGCAAGGGTATGGGTTCGGGTGTGGGTACGGGTAAGGGTAACAAGAGCAAGGGTATGGATAAGGGTATGGGTAAGGGTAAGGGTAGGGGTGAGGGTATGGGTAAGGGTACGGGTAAGGGTAACAAGAGCGAAGTATGGGTAAGGGTAAGGGTACGGGTAAGGGCAATACGAGCAAGGGTATGGAAAAGGGTAAGGTTAAGGGTATGGGCAAGGGGAATGGCAAAGGTAATGGCAAGGGCACCAAGGGCAAAAGCTAAGCGAGAATGGGGTACTGGTAAAGGTACGGGTGAGGGTAAAGGGTAAGTGAAAGGGTTCGAGCGGGAAGCGAGCCTGCCGACACTAAAAACTCGAAAAAAACCCGAACAGCAAAAAAACAAAACGTTTTTCGTACGATATAATATATATACATTTCGATGTTGTTTACCCGTTTCAAGCGAATGGACCACTCCCATAGGGGGGAAGCTCCACGAATCGCGAGTGAGTATGTACTGGTATATACTCTTGGCACATATTACATAAACAAACGAAAAAAAGACTGACAAGGAGTGTTCTGATATTCTGATACAGGATGCTGGCCACAAAACGAAACTTCGACGCGCATATATATAGCACCGTATCACGCGGGTTGATATAGCATAACATACCCCCTTTGAACGAATTCCAAAAGCTGGCTTTTCTCTCTGCAACGAGGAGAGAGAGAGAGAAAGAGTTAAAAACGCCCAGCGACGACGACGACATCTATAGAAACACATCCAAAACTGAGATATTTTCCAACCCCCGTTAACATTTTATTTCGTTGTGTGTGCGTGCCTACCCCCCTCCCGCCCGCCTCCGCCTCCCATGTTTTGGAAAAATCGGCCCTGAACTCCCTCTCTCCCTCCCTCCCAGGCGGTGTGTTATCTCGCGTGCTATGCACTACTCTGGACCGAAATGTAAGAACCGATTGGTCTTCATGTTGATGTCTAAACGGTCCTTATATTTTAGTCCAAAGTGATACGATTACGGTATATATACACCACAACACACTACGGGAAGGGGCCGAATATTTGCGCAAGACGAACAAAACAGCACTATTAATATCAATACGACCTCGGGGACCAATTTCCAGTCTTCTTCTGGTGCTCTCGAGACTCTCGAGACAACCGGGAAGGAAAGCGGGTGCAAACAAACGACAGGCGATGCGATGCGCCCCATGGATGTACATATCTCGATACAAGTTACAACCGAAACTTCGACACACCATACACATATGTTTATTACATTCAGCTAGCAAAGATGAGTTGCGACGAAATCCTCGAGCTCACAGCTGTTTTTTTTTTTTAATGCTTCTAATATATACCACACCGCAGCGCATCACCATGACGTGGAGAGGTATATATGATACCAGGTACCGCATATATTAATAACGCGCAAGATGATGACACCCCGCCCCCAAATAGGGACGAATTTCTAGGCTGCATGTTTCACGAAAAACAGAACGGGGCGCGCAAAACGGAGAGCGATGCGTCTATTATTATGAAAGTATCCCGACGAGTTATTTCCAATGTCCGACAATTTCGTTGTGTGCGTCCCCCCCCTTTCGCTATTTTTCTCTTTTCTCCCTCCATCCCAAGTATTATCTTGACCCTTATTTTTCGTAGCTACGTATGGTATTGATAATCGTAACTCAGACCCCGGGTTACATATTTTATTAACTAAAAAACAACAGCTGTGAGATCGAGGACTTCGTATATATAGCAGGCTCTTCTCCCCCCCCCCTCCCCCCCCCTCCCCACCACGTACGGTTCGTGCCTTGCATTTTTTTCTATCGCGAGGCACGACTTCAGCCGCTTTCTTCCCTCGTCGCCTCGCGTCGAATCGCTCAATATTATTAAATCGGCTCGGGAAAGCAGAAGCACCCCGGCGGGCACGTTGTTCTTGCGTGTTATATTTCGCGTTATATTCATTACGGGTATAGTATGTATATAGGCACGCGTGCTATTTTCAACCTCAGAGGGATCGTAGCGCCCAAAGGTTTTCTGAGGCGCCTCACTTGATTATAGTATAGGACCTCTCTTATACTATTAATAGGTATCTCTTATGTATGTACCCGGGAAAAACAAAAATGATTTTGAGAAAAAATATAATAAAAAAAGCGCAACCTGACGAACAATCAAAATCCCGAACCCTATACGTATATCAGGTGTATCACGAATGATGCACGAGCAAAACAATGTTACGGGGGGAGGCATAGTAAACACTAGTAAATAGGACCACATCCTCTTATTAATATTAATAGTAAAAACAGGGAAATACGTGGATTTTTGGATTTTTGTGTGTACCGTACGTCCCTATTTACTACGATGGTCCCCCGAAAAAAATGGAATTTTGAACGATACTGGGTTAAGGAGCATACCAATACGAAGTCAGTCAGAAATATTTGCCTCGTCAAGCGAAAAAAAAGTGCTACGAGTACTCTTATCGTAGCAAGTATTTCTACGGCAGGTGTGTGAACCGACCCGACCCCAAAACACGGCCACTAGGACAGAGCGGGTGAGAGCCGTAAAAATCTGACCTGAGGCCGAGGGGATGAGAGCCGTAAAAATATGACCCGAGGGCGGCGTGGACAGCGGTCGGGCGGGCGGCCACACGACGCGCTCAAGAGGAAGCGCCGGCGGCAACAACAGTAGCAACAACTACCGTACAGCCCCCAGAACAACAAATAGCCTCGTAGTATTATAGAGGACCATAGTAAACACTAGTAAATAGGACCTACGATGCACACAGACCTAAATATTTACCCATTTTTTGCTAACAATATTTGGTCCTATATACCATGGTCCTCCGTAAATAGTAGGAACACAAGGCTCCCCTTTTTTGGAAGCCGCTACTCGAGTAAGAAAAGATGGATTCATAAACCGTGCCCAGGGGCAAGCGCCAAACGAGTTACTACCGGTACCCGGTGGTATACATCAGGCCATGCTCAAGTTTTTTCAAGGATGGGTGCTGTGGAATAAGGCTCTACGTACGCAAGGCGTGCTGATATACATATATATCACGGTGTCCCACCCGGTAGAGGTACGTGAAGGAAAACGGCAACGAATGAAGGGACGCGCGCGCGCGTGTCCTACGAATACGTAGAGAGGGAAGGGCAAAACAAAACTACTGCTGCATGCATGCGTCTCTGTGTGCTGTTTTTCGTGGACAGAGAGAAAGCAACATGGTGCGAGGGACTACTACGAGGTACTACTACTGTGACACTAATATCGACCACAACAGCAGTCAGCAGTCAGCAGCAGCAATGCTACGTAATGGTAACATGGTGACCCTATGCCGGGGTCCAATCACGGCGAGAAGACCAAACACACTACATGTTGTAGCATCAAGCAAAGTGCCGTCTGGACGAATGCTACAATAGAGATGCACCATGTTTTTGCCTTGTAAGGGTGGTCACTTGAGGAGCTCCATACCTCACCCCAAAAATGATTTCGGAGGAAACCAAAAGTGCTACCCGATCAACAATCCGATGACCTATTAATAGGTACACTACGCAAAATTTGGCAACACAAGAATGAAAGTCCGACGAATTTGGGTTAAGGAGCTCGATCATCCAGAAAAAAAAAAGCAAAAAGCGCTACGACCCTCTCTATCGTAGCACGCGTCTCTGATGCTAATCGAGCATCGAGCGTCTAGTACAGGGGGGACCTATAATAAATAGGACAAAAAAATGTAGGTAAAAATAGGGAAAATATGTAGGGTTTTTAAGAGTGTACCGCAGGTCCTATTTACTAGTATTTACTATGGTCCCCCGTAAAAGTACATCCAACATCGTCGTGATCGCGCAGCACCAGCAGCAGCACCCGCAGCACCCGCAGCACCCGCAGCAGGAGGAGGAGGACGAGGCGAGCATGGCAACGCCATGCTGCGAGCGTGTCGCGTGACTCCTCGCCCTCGAACTGTATAGATCGGGTACTCCTAGTACATGTATGTACGATATATACCACCCCACGCATACCCTAGCCCACCATCAGAGCCTTGGGCTGCTCCGTGCATCACCGCTGTACGAGTGGTCATCATACATCGCACGTAGTTTCGTCAACGTTTATTTCTAAAAGGTCCCAAAAAAAGGTTCAGAGTAGTGGTAGCGGCGCGCATAAGTGCTACATTTCCAATTTTCCGACGCGAAGCTAGGGGGGGAGGGAGGGGGAGACAGGAAGAAACAGACCGAATAGACGCCCGGAGCAAGCGAGAACATTCGGTAAGGGTCTGTATGCACTCCCTGGGCACGTGCCCTAGCCCCGATGAATGGGCATTCGACATTCTTATGACACAAAGCGTCACTATTACTATTAACACTCACATACAATATATCATAATTTATGAGAGGGCATTATATATATATATAGCAAAAAAATAAAAACGGCAGCTGTGAGGGCGAGGATTTCGTCGAAGCTCATCTTTGCAAGCTGCGTGAGGGCATATATATATTGTTTATACCTAGTGTTTTACACCACCGAAGCAAGCAGCAGAACAAGCGGCATTCGCTACTACCATCAAATCCAATAGTATTATACGAGGGCCCGACGCGCGAGACCGCAACATGGCAGGACCACCACCCGAGTCACACAGGGACGGTGTTACATATGTACATACCTGGCATATATCATAGCGCGAGAGACAGCAGCACGGCGGCGGCAGCGCAACCACCCACCAGCATTAATAAGCCACACGGACATGGAGGCGGTATATTCGCTCATGTTTTTCACGATCTTCCTACACGCGGTATGTATTAAAAAATTAAAAACGCGGTATGTATATATCACAATCAGGCCCTACACCGGAGGAACACAAAACGTGGTGTAACTTTGTGACCCGACTTCTAACTTTCGGAACGGAGTCGCTTTTTCATGTTTCCCCCCAAGAGGGGCAAAGGTCGACCCGTCTCCTTGTCACTACCCATACGTACGTACCGCCGTATTCGCTCCCCTTCGTACATATGGTTCGACTGGAAACACGTGCTGTATGTAACCACAGGTAGGTATTAATAGAATACCTTCATACGTGAAATTGGCATGCTATTCGTATATAACCTGGTATCAATGCCATACGTTTTTACGTACGTATTCTTAATACATACGTAATGTGTGTACGTAGACTATTAAATATTATATCATAGGTGCTAATATTAATAGTTCTGATGTCTGAAGGATTGAATGCTGGATACTGATGTCTGTTACTCTGTAAGAATATATCCAGCAGGTATATATCATACACACAGACAGGCAGTCTAACGAGTATGAGTGAAACTGCATGAGGGGCGGGGGGGTGTGTGGGGGGGCAGGGGGTTCATCTACCGTCAATAAATGTACGCCACAGGTCCTCAATCTATCTGCAAACGGCGAACGGACGACGGAAGACGGACGATGCCAGGGAGCGCCGGCTTGTTCGTCTGGTCAACTTGAAGCTTGAAGCTTGAAACAGATCGGGCGTCATTTTTATCTAAGTTCGTTCCTCCCTCGGCGCAAATTCCAAACGATCTAATATGTATTTGTGCTTTGAGTCTCGAACCCGATACCACGGAGCAAAGCGAGAATTTTCTATGTGCCTCGAACCACACAGCAGCGCAGGCTGTTATTATTGAATAGTACTGTACAAGTAGGTGTACTATTAGACTATTAATAATGCTATTAATAGTATATAGTACATAATGTATACCAGTACAAGGCATCACAAGATATACTGGTATTATATACCAGGTATGTGTGTGTTTGTTAATATTAATATATTAGTGACAATTTTTTTTTTTTTTTGTTCCCATCCCATTTATTATCTTCGCACTTCTGTCTTTCTCCCTCCCTAGTCGTAACTCAGATCCGGGGTCACAAAGTAGGCTCCTCTCCCTCCCCCCCACTACGGTTCTTGCCTTGTTTTTTATCGCGCAGAGGGTTCAGCCTTCCCAACGCTCGTCGATTTTCATCGAATTTTGCCAACTCACGCTCTCGCGCTTTCCGCTAGTCAAGATTTTCTTTTTTTTGCGAGAAAAAGTCCCTGTGAGCATGCACTCGGGGGGGCTCGAACTCGCGACCTTGACGCTAACAAGCTTCGTGGTTACCTGCTAGCCCACCGGGGCGACCGGATGTTGGTAGTATATTCGATACCAGCCACGTATGATATAAAAAATGGGACTTATTACTCATTTAGTTGTGTGAACAAATCATATGATCCGGATATCATACTGCTGTACATGGATACCTTCAAAGCGCGAGTTCGCGTATCGTGTAATTAACATGTGGTACTCTGGTAAAATATCATAGTATACGACGTATTGTAAGTATTATATATATACGAGTACGTATATATTACAGCGTACCAGTACATATCGTACATACCCCGGAAAAGAAGGAATCGGAAGTGGGAGCAAATGGGAGACCTTTTTTTGTTTTGTTTTTTCCATCCCATTCATTATCTTCGCACTTCTGCCTTTCTCCCTCCCTAGTCGTAACTTAGATCCGGGGTCACAAAGTAGGCTCCGCTCCCTCCTCCCCCACTACGGTTCCTGCCTTGATTTTTATCGCGCACAGGGTTCAGCCTTCCCAACGCTCGTCGATCTTCATTGAATTATTTTGTACCTGGTATATTACAGAAACAATCCTACTCAGTACGTAGTCTACTCTGAGAGAAGAACAACTTAACTTTCGATGCTGTGTGCGTACATACGAAGTGGTGGAAAGTGGAAGGCGGGTACGACCAGAGTATGAAATAGACCTCCGTTTGTGTGAAGCTGCTGCGAAGTTGGCGCTTCATAGAACCCCCGTCGTAATCATCGTGAGACATTCTGATGTTTCGTTGCTATATCTAATACGTGTAGCATTCACCCACAAAACTTACTTCGGTTTAGGGGGCACAATACTTGGAATAGGAGCAGAAAAACCCGCAACGAAATATTTATAAAAATTGAAGAAAAAAAAAACAAAAAAAAACACCTGTGATGAGATGGAGGATTTCGCCGTAACTTATCTTTGCAAGCTGAGCAGGCTGAGTGTCATACTTCGATCGCGCGTACTTACGGGTTTTAATTTATACATTGACAGCTTCTTCTGCTGTGCCCCTCGGTAGGATATGACACGACGAGTGTCACGCATGCCGTTGAACGCTCGTCGTAGTTAACGCACAACAAGGAAACCCCCCCACTAATAATATCGACCCCTTGGGGCTTCCAAGGGCCAAATTGACGCTAAATTCGGCGGTTACATCAGGGGCGTCGAGAAAAAAGAGAAAACGACACACCACACCCCCAGAGGTCGGAATAGAAAACCGCTGCAACCGTTGTGATCACATGATGAAATAAGAAAATGGAAAAAAAAATATCCTTATTTTCATTTTTTTCACTTGGTTTTAGTAACTCCCCCCCCCCTAACGAACAAAAAATTATATGAGATGTCGAAAAATAATTTTTCGACCACCCTCGGTTACATAGTAACGGCCATGATGTAGATCGGGGGATGATGCAAACCGGTGTTCTCATACCATGCCAGACGCGTGCTACGACAAAGGTACGTATATATATACGTAGCACTTTTTTTTTTTTGGCTGAAATGGTTTCTGAACGATCGCGCTCCTTAACCCATTCAGAACTGAAAAAAAAGTATCCCACACTATTTCCAAGTAGTTTGTCCCCAAAAACGGGGGACCAATTCTTAAGGGGTTAAACCCAAAATCGTCAGGACTTTCAGTCTTCCTTGTGTCCCGCCATTTTTTCAAGAGTTAACCCTTTTAGGGCTGCAGTCCCGTTTTTGGGGACAAATCCCTCTAATTCTAAGTAATTTGTCCCCAAAACGGGACTCCAGTCCTACAAGGGCAGGTCATGGGGTTGTTCACCGGGGTGCTCGTTCGTACGTATGATATGATACGTAGACGTGTGCTACGTACGATAGAGGTATATACGAGCACTTTTTCGCTGAAACAGTTTCTGAATGATCGGGGGCGTCCTTAACCCACACAGAACGGAAAAAAAATGTCACACACTACTTCCAAGTACGTAGTTCGTCCCCAGATTGGTGGGACCAGTTCTTAACCCCCTTGAGAACCGGCCCCCCCCGTTTTTGTTGGGGACAAACTACTTGGAATTAGAGTTGGACAAGTTTTTCAGTTCTGAATGGGTTATTATTAAACCAAATTCGTCCGAATTCCAAATTCGTCGGAGTTTCATTCTTGTGTTGCTATTTTTTTCTTTGCATACTTTACGAAGAGGCCATGCGATTGTCCATCGTGTACGTAACGATTTATTATCCTCCAAAATCAGTTTTTTGGGGAGAGGTACAGTCAAGTTTAACGCCCTCAGAGAAAACATGGGGCACCTCTATGATACCGTCCGTACGTAGCATGCGTCCGTAGCACTTTCAACTTCCTCCAAAACCTATTTTTTTTACATACTATTTGTATGGAAACTCCTCAAGTAAAGGGAGCTCAAAAAAAAAAAAACGGTTCACCTCTACCGCGTAGCATGCGTCTGCAAGTAGTCTCGCACGGCACGGAAAGGACGCTGTAGCATAACCCTTATTACCCGTACGGGTGGGCGCTATTAATAGTCACGATTGGTTCTCGTACATATGGTGGTAGTAGACGGGTGGTGACACCGAACAGAGTTATCATTGTTTCACGTAGTCGCTACGAATCTCTTATAGGTAAAGGCGCAATTCGATGCGAGTCGACGAGGGGAAGAAACGGGCTGAAGTTGTTCTCGCGATAAAAACGCAAGGTACGAGACCGTCGCAGTGGGGGACATTGGGGGGGGAGGGAGAAGAAAGAGCTTACTTTTGTGACCCCCGGGTCTGAGTCACGACTTTGCGAGAGAAAAGAAGACAATAAATGGGACGGAAAAAAAAAAAAAAAACTTGAAACTTAAAAGGGGTTCCCAAGCGGTTTAGCGATACGCGTCCCTAATAATCGATTATTATGAACACCACAACCGGGCGGTGGGACTTGCCGACTTGCCCATCCCCGCTTCCCTCGCTCTATACGATATACCAAGGTTATAAATATTACCTGGTACACGCGTATGATATGATAATATACTTATTGAATATACATATCATACACTCTTCTTGCATGCTGACCGCCGGGGATAACCGTCGTAGCAGCAGATAGCAGAAAGGAGCAAAGGCGGAGGGGTGGCATGGCTGTCTACTCGTAGGGAGAATATGATACCGTACCACAGGTGTTACACATATACAATACGTGCATAAGTGTATGTGTACCTTGAACGCTGTATATACGATGTACCTGCTCGTATCAAGAGAGCATGGGCTCTCTTATCTTATCATACGATACCTGGCACACATACATGCGACAGAAGTATAAGATACTGATATCATATCATATCATACATACAAACATATTCATATATATGAATATGTACAATCGATCGCTGTCGTTTTATAATTTTATCTAAAAAAAATCGATCGCAGATCGTCTCCTTCTCATATCCGAGGTCGCTGCTTGGCTGCTTGGCCCGGTGTGCGTTTTACGTTCGGCTTACGTTCTTCGTGGTTGTTGTGTGCCGAGTAAACGAGTAAACGAGTAAACGAACGACGAATACGTACGTACGTATCTATCATACGTATGTACGTATAAGAATCAGAAGAGTTATGTATGCACAGCGGACAGCGCACAGCACTCAAGACTCACCACCAAACCTCACAATAGTAGTCAGTGCAGCCAGTCAGTGTGCGGACCCCCCTCCCCATACACCTGTTGTGCGCTCTGAGCCTTTACAGCTTTACAGACTATAAAGACCAGCACTACGTACAGCAGTTTCCGAGGATCTTGAGGTACTATTAATAGTAAAATACCTGTGGTAATGCGAGCATAAAAATATGTTTGTTGCTCGTGTTTCTCTCCACTCTCCGCCCATCCCATCCATCGACATATCGACATCCAGCACCACCCAGCAGTCCCCGTGCCTGCCCTTCACCCAACGCATCGTGAGAGATACATATACCACATATATCTCTCTCAGTGTGGTCACAAGCTACGACACGAGCCAAAAGAAAATCCATCGCCTGCCAAATGCACTTGACTGTCTGGCTGTCTGTTGTGGGTGCGACTGGCTGTCTGACTCTGTCGTTGTGGGTGCGAAAAGCGGGAATGGGGTGTTATGCCCTACCGGTATGTACAGCAGCAGCAGCAAAATTAAGTACCAGTACGTACGTATAATATATACGTACGTACGCCGTCGGGACATTTCGTGATTTTGTTCGTATGGGTGAATTTCCCTTCGAGATTCTTCGCGAGTCACGAGCATGGTTGGCGACCAACCTAATGGCCTCGGCAGAGTAGAGCTGCGCGCTGCGGCTGTTGTTGCTGCTGCTGCTGCTGCTGCTGTGTTCTGTGTGTGCACGTATACACCCTCAAGTACCCGCGATCGAAGTATCACACTCAGCTCTCGCTCAGCTTGCAAACATGAGTTTCGACGAAATCCTCGATCTCACAGCTAGCTTGTTTTATTTTACTATATAAATGAGTATGTATAAATAATACCTGCCAGCAAAGAGATACAAAGTACAGAAGTAGTGGGGCCCATAGAAGGCGGTGTAATAGTGCGCCGAGATTTTGACCGCCTTATATCGAGTGGCCACCGCATTCACTCCTGCATGTGAGTGCACTTGTCCGCTCATGACGGCCGATTTTGACCGCCTTATATCGAGCGGCCGCCTTATTCGTGCTGTCTCATCGCCCCGGTGGTCTAACAGATAACCACGAAGCCTGTTAGGTTGGAGGTCGAGGGTTCGAGTCTCCGTATGGAGATTTTTATTCTCAAATGACACCAACTGCTGTCGAGAGCGCATATTATAGCGTGGGTAAAAGCACAATTCGACGAGAGTTGACGAGGAAAGAAAGTGCTGAAATAATCTTGCTCGCGATAAAAATGCAAGGCAAGAACCGTACGTAGTGGGGGAGGAGGAGGGAGAGAAGAGACTACTTTGTGACCCCGGATCTGAGTTACGACTAGAAAGGAGAGAGAAAGGAAGGGCGAAGATAATACATAGGAGGGATGGGAAAACAAACACAAAGCCCCAGTACTCTGTAGAGTACCTAACATATCACACGGGTGACAACACGGGTGATAAGTGCTAAGACAACACACACAACCTCGGACGAGCTTCCAAACTTATTTTCTCCACAATGGGAAGAGTGCAAACAACGCGGAGCGATGCGTGTGGAAATATCTCGTCGAGATACCTTTCCATACGTTGCCCCGGTGGGCTAGCAGGTAACCACGAAGCCTGTTAAAGTCAAGATCGTAAGTTCGAGCCCCCCCGAGTGCATGCTCGTCGTAGGGACTTTTTCTCGCAAAAAAATATATCTTGACTAGCGGAAAGCGCGAGAGCGTGAGCTGGCAAAAAATTGATGAAAATCGACGAGCGTTGGGAAGGCTTAATGAACCCTCTGCGCGATAAAAATCAAGGCAAGAGCCGTAGTGGGGGAGGAGGGAGAGGAGCCTACTTTGTGACCCCGGATCTGAGTTACGACTAGGTAGGGAGAAAGAAAGAAGTGCGAAGATAATAAATGGGATGGAAAAAAAAAGAAAAAAAAAGAAGCTGCCGTTTCCGTTGTGATTTGCCCTCTAATAAGGCATATGGTTTGTAGAAATCCGTCTCGGACATGGAAAATAGGGGGGGGGCGCGTGTTGGTGTGCCATTTTGGGTGTTGTATGATACGGTAGGGTATACGAGTGTACATACATACGGGAGGGAGTCAAGGAAACAAACGATCATCAACATCGAGCAGGTAAACCTGGTGCCAGATAATAAAGTACTCCAGATGGTGCCTGACTATGGCGGCAGTGTACGATTTGTTCGGCTGGTGTCAGTCGCTCTGAATCGCTCGATCGGGTGTGTGAGTGATGTGCGCATTATTAGTCACCAGGTACCAGGTACCAAGTAGTACTACTTGATATATGTGTAATATATAATAGCTGGTATATATTCCACGCGTCGACGAGGAAAGAAAGGGCAAGCCCTTCTCGCGATAAAAGCGCAAGGCGCGCATATAGCGTTGTTGGGGGGGGGGGGGGGGCTGCTATGTGGCCCCGGGTCTGAGTTACGACTATTAATAGGGCGGGAGCTGGAGCGAAGCAAATAAATGGGAGGAGAGGTTTAGGGCTGACTGCAACGGGTAAAAAAGTGTTGAACCAACAAAAAAAAACGTGATGACTACATCAAGCATCGGTGAAGCAGCCCTACAAGCTGAGGAGATACCTAAAGTAATCGTATGTACATAGGGGATCTACCGGAAGTATGTACAATGCACGGAGATCTTGCACAGGCGCCACAGTAGTAGCATGCCACTAAAATAGCCGCACTGTTATGCTGCTGCTGCTGTCCTGCTGCGCGCTTGTTTTTCACTCGTATGAAAATACCGTACATGGTTGGCATGTAACACCACACCTGGCATATGTTTTGGTATGCACCGGCATGAATGTATATATAAAACTAGTATGTATAACATGTGATACCGCCGTACCACACTTGGGATTTAGGCAACACACACGCACCCTTGGACAAAAATGGCGGGAGACACGTCAAGCAAGGCAAAACATGCGCTGTCAAAGGGTGCAGGGCCGAAGTGTTCCAAACTAAAACCTAGTAGTTTGGTGTCAGTCACGGCATATGTCAAGGCGAAGCGGCTGTCTGCCAAGGGTTGAAACTCCTATCTCCCGACATCTTTGCCCTTGGACGAAATTCACAGACGATTTTCTCCACATCTGTGAGAGAGTGCCCGGCGAGAGACATGTCTATGGAAAAATCTCGAGGCGAAACTTCCAAAGCCCTCATCTTCGTCGTGTGTGTGTGTGTTCTTCACATTAAACCTTCCTTTCTACCCGTCGACATCCAGCACACCCAGTGTCCGTGCCGATTCTTCATCCTAAAAAGTTACCAGTTATGTGGTCACAAAACTACGACACAGAGATACTACGCTCAGTCCAGTAAGCAGAGCAGACAATGCGATGCCATATACGACAGGCAAGACCTACCCTGCTAGCAATTCAGGTGCATGCAAGAGACCCCCCTCGCCCAAGTTTCTTTTAGAAAACCGGCTCTGAATTTCGTCCCAGGGAGTGTGCTGTCTCGAATGCAAGTATACGGTGTGATGTACCTGGTATGTCACACAGGGCGTCGAAAACGTGTTGCTACTATCAATAGGCCTCGAATATACATCATGCCGTATATATAGGACGTCTGCAACACAACCTACCTCTCTGAATAACTGCCGCTCGCTGTGATTAAATGACCCTGCTTGGTATTACCTCGAATGTATGCATCATGCCATATATTAATGGGGCGCCTGCAACACAACTCTGATGAACTGCTGCTTGCTGTGATTACCCTTGGTGTGGCCTCGAGTGTATCATGCCATATATAGGGCGTCTCCAACAAACAACTAACCTCTGAATATAACTGCTGCTTGCTGTGATTACCCTGCCTGGTATTATATACCTACGAAGTATACATCATACCAGGTATAAAGAAGAAGCAGAACTGCTGCTTCCGGCGAGAAGCCAGAAACTACAGTAGCTTATACTATTATACGAGCACGAGTACACCCAGTATATAACTGGTGGATAATAACTGGCGGCATTCTCCAGCTTTTAGATACCGCTGTTGTTGTTGTGGTTGCCGGGGCAAACAGACAAAACACCCCGCACCCCGCCGACAAGAAAAAGGAAATACGAATCGAACAGGATCATGAATGAAATCATCATAAATCAGAGCACAAAATCGGGATAAAATCAGGAATCAAGGTGTACGAGTACGACTATATAGTATACGTCGTACATATATATATCATATATCTATATAATCGCACATGAAAATATGATACCGTACACTATTAATAGGCTAAGCTTCATCCATCAGCGGTTTGATTTGTGTATTCTTGTATTATGACATGTCCTCATGTCTTCATGTCTGTCTTCACATTAAACCGTTCTGTCTACCCAACGGCATCATCAATCAGTACAACCCCAGCGCCCGTTCCGATGCTTCATCCTACATATCAGAGAGATATTATATGTACAGTGGCCAAAACTGCCCGCTCAGGCGAACTTCTCAGACGTGCCCGCATAAAATTATGCTGTTTCTACTGAGGTAGCGTTTTGTGACGAAACCCTAAGGTATTCGTTCCGGACGATGAACATATTCTTGGCTTCGACTAACGGCGGCCAGCACCCCGACCCGGACCTCTAACCCTAACCCTAACCCTAACGAGAGGCATGCCTGGTTGGTGTGCCACCTCGTCGTTGTGCTTGGAAAGGCTCTATTTTCAATGCGGGCACACCTAAGGAAGTGTACGCCGGCGGGGACAAATTCTGTGGTGACCTGTGAGACAGAGGAAACCTAAAATGTGCGTCCCGATAAACGAGGGGGAAGACCACGCCACACCGCGATCGTCACCTGTTCAAGCACAGACGAGCGCGTGACACAAGGCTAAACTATTGTCGTAACTTTTGTAACACCTATGCACACCAACTATAAAATATATCATACGCACGAGGTATATACGTACAGTAAGTAGTAGTGGTCCCTCTATTACTCGTAGTGCCGGTATGCGCCAGCAAACAATACCAGCACTAAAATAGCGGGCAATCGGCACTAATCCGCACACTGCCACACTGGTGTAACGCCATCTGTGCGAAGCGATTTCACAGACCGGCGCTATGATTGATTGCGGGCAGCCGGCACTACTATTAATACTCAGCCGACACTGTAGGGGGACCACTACTACTGCACTGGAAAGCAAAAGGCCTCGCTCTTCGTGGGTGAACAGCCGGAGGAGGATGAAGCACGGAGTGTGAAGCACATGGCACGGGCGTGGGGGGGGAAGGGGTGTGGGGGGGGGAAACGTCTCCGGCGAGAGCTGTCAGGTCTGCGCTACTCGTACATGCATAGGTCAGGCAAAGGTCTCTATATATCTCTCCATCACAGCAATCAATCAATCAATCAATCCATCAAGTCAATCAACTTTTATTATCTCATCACATTATACATACGAAGTCGAAACCACGAACCTACGAAGCCATGAACCCCGAAGCCCAGCATGCTCGTTACGTACATATCATAGCTCCGCGCCCCCCCCCCCACTTTTTCTTGCCCGCCAACCTACTACGTATCATACGATACAACAGCAGGTACAGCTACTGCTGTAACAGCACGTACCGTATACACTTATGTATGTACACCTTGTTGGTTGTTGGTATACCAAACCAGCATACCAGGTACTACTACTACTTTAGACTTTAGATCATCACCATCATCATTGTTCATCGTATATACATACATGCAATGCTTTCTCTGATCTCTGCTGCTGCTGCTGCTAGTGTTGTGGCTCTTCACTGTCAGCCGCAGCAGCACACACACACAAGTTAACGGTCCGCGACGTTCCTTCGTAGCGGCAACGCAGACAGACCCTTCGAGAGAGCGAGAGAGCGAGAGAGAGCTACGTACGACGTACGAGAGGTACAAGCTCACCGTGGTGGTTGTCCCTCGTAGTCCCAGAGAAAGTCGAGGTGGCTCCAGCGCGCGGGTCGGACACCATGGTAGCTATCTCTCCCAGGTTGAGGCAGGCAGTTGACACTGCGACGTGGTCCCTGAGACTCGTTCCCATGGTGCAATGCGATGTTGCAATGATGCTGTAGGTCGTTGCTGTTGCTGTAAGTAAAGTTTGCTGTCTCGTTGAACAACAGAAGGCAAAGGAGATCTGTCAGCTCGCCGTGGCTCCGGGTCGAAAGACACACACGGCGGTGGTCGAGGACTACGCCAAGCAGAGGACAAGGTAGGTGGTGTGCTATTCCGTCCGTTCGTGCGACTTTTTGCTGGTGGTGTGGTTGCAGCAGCGAGCGGAGATTGACAGGAATGTAGGTGAGCGTCTGCTGCTACTTGCTTTCTTCTCAGAAATTAAATCAGGGTTTCCAACGGAGGAAGGATAGAAAAACGGGGCTCATGTAGAGTTTTTGAGAACGAAAAGATCGAAAAATAACCTCTCGAACATGATCGGAAGTTGAGAACCGTTTCAAACTTCCAACAAAAGATATCATCACGAGCTTTAGCTTTATCGTTCGTTGTGGCTTGTGGTGCAGAACATGCAGCAGCATGCAGCAGCGGCAGTAGCAGCGGCAGCAGCGGCGGCAGTAGTATCAGATCAACCACATCCATTTCAGGTACTTGTGTCGTACATACGGCGGACCGTATGCATTGTTGGTGTCATCATCTCTGAGTACAGATACTCAGAATCCATAACATATCATTATTGGGTAGTGCGTGTAGGAATGAGTGTCCACAACGAACATGGCATCGCTCTCTCATGATGAGCTCATCGTGGGTCACGATAAACGTCATAACGTCATACCAACCTCTCACACGGGTACTCCCAACGGGTGTATCACACAGAGTACTGCTAGTATTATACCATACACTACAGTAAGTAGTAGTAGTATTATTAGTAGTATAATAGTGGCTGCAGCAACAGAACAGAGAAATTACGAACGCTACTATTATTGCATATTTTCCCGCGCCCTCTCACATTTTCAGTATTATGGTGGTGGTGATACTACTGCAAGTATATTTATACAGCAAGACTTACTTACGTAAGTACAGTACATATACAGCAGTATCGTTATCTATAACAACAGTTGATTGATACTGCCGCGGCACTGTACTCGTAGATACTCCGAACCTGATATCATACAACGCGCATTCAGGATTGATTGACATGATTGATTGATCGATTGTTGTCCTCGTAGCAGAAAGTGCAGCGGCCTGCGCTGTGCTGCAATTATACTGCTGGTGCTGGTGCTGCTACTGGTGGTGCTGCTGCATGGGGTACGGAGGGATGGATGGGTGGGTGGGTGCGTTCCGACTCTTCTTCTGCTGCTGGTGCTGTGCTGCTGGTGCTGCTGGTGCTGCTGTTGTACCAGGTATGTGGTACGGGGGGGTGGATGGGTGGGGGGGTTGTTCCGACTCTCTCGTCTTCTGCCGCTGCTATACTGCTGCTGCTGTACCAGGTATGTGGTACGGGGGGATGGATGGGTGGGGGGGGGGGGGTGTTCCGACTTCCTACTGACCATGACTAGCCGCTCATGTTTATACTTCTACCATTATGTATCCTGTTGTTCCAGATCTCGGCATCAACGGCAGCAAACCGCGCGTTCTTTCATGACCCCCCGCGCAACCCACACCTGGCAAAACGTTTGCTGCATGCAGCACACCATACTTTAGATAACTTCACGGGCAGACAGAACTCTCCGCCCGCCCCCGCCCCAATCCCAGCCCCCGCCCCCCCGACGGTCAATGGCACAACGTCGAGAACCACAGCATAATAATGCGCTGAGGACCCACGGACGTTTTCGAGCTGAAACCCACCACAACAACGTCAGCCCAACTCAACCCTAATAATACTAATAGACTTCAGACTCGCCAGGGTGATCTTCCATAGTGGTTAACCACGAACACTAAAAAGGTTGAGGTCGAGGGTTTGAGCCTCCGCATGGGGTTTTCCATTTTCTAATGACACTACCAACAGTCGAAGGCGTCTGTCCGTAATATATATAGATAGCGTGGGTATATAGGCACAACTCGACGCGAGTCGACGAGAGGGAAGAAAGCGACCAACCGTTCTCGTGATAAAAAATGCAAGGCAGGTACATTATTATAGTGGGGAGGAAGTATAGGGGACGAAGAGCCTATACGATGTTACCCCGGATCTGAGTTACGACTGCTACTGTAATACACTAAGAGGGGGGGATAAAAGAAGGGCAAGGATAAGTCAATGAGACGAGCGAAAAAAAAACATAAGAGGGGAAAGGGAGCAAGAATAGCAAATAAATGGAGTTACAGTATATAGAGCCCATCAAGCCAGAAGTAGGTACAGAACGGAGTTAAGCTTTGTCATACAGTACGCGACAACGGCAGTTAAACATTTCCTACTTCGGCTAAAGTTCGCGACTTGCTGCGATGTCAACGTTGAGCATAGATACAGATAGGCTGTTACATATATGATAGGATTTAGAGTTAGTTGCGTTCCTCGATGAGAAAAAAAAAGCTGTAGATAGATTCTTATTTTTTAGAAAGGCTCGGCCTGGAATTCTTAATTATCAATTATCAACACATGATGTCGAGTACTACTTCACTGTACTATCATATAATGAATATACTACTGTAGAATAGATCGCTAGGGCTCCTTATGTTTCCGTATTTTTCTTCTTTCGAAGTGCTTATTTATGAATGGTCAATGTTGAAGCTCATGCTACACATTGAAATGATTATAATAGTACTGATAATAATTTAGTACTGCTACAGTCGACCACCCCCCCCCCCCCCCCCCCCCCCCCCCCCCTTCTCGCGGAGAAGGGACGGGGCGGAAACATCCTAGGACAGAGCATCTGCCAGAAATGTACCAACAACATCAACATCATCAATCCATCATTATTGTATGTACAATATCTACTACATTGCAGTCTTCAGTGCCTATACAAATACCATACAGGCATGCCGCATGACGCGCAACATAGACAGACAGATGTTGAAGACAAATTGTTGTTGTGATCTTCATGAATCAGCTTGACAACGGTGTGTTTTTAAAGTAGTACAGTAAGTCCCTATCAATCAACAGCGACTCTACTACTGTATACCTGGCATCTGCAGTTATATCGTAGAAGATACAGCAGATAGATACGGTTGTTGCCGTTTTTGTGTCATAGACCCTCGCAGAGGGGAGGGGGGGGGGGGGGGGGGGTATGTCCAACCACCGTGTCCCGTTCGTTTCCACCATCTATCTATTTCAAGGGCCTCAACTTACCAGTACATGAACATATAAAGTGAAGTAGGCAGAGAAGAGGGAGTCGATTTTGTACAGAGAGGTCTTTTTGTTCCTTTTGGTTTCTTCTTTCGGGGGTAGAATGTTTCTGAGTGATCAACGTTGAAGCTCATCCATGCCACACATTGTTAAGGATGGCAAGGACCACAATATAATAATAACAGGTATAATAGTATGCCCGAGCACATACACATATTACATCCACATTCATACATACATACCTGGTATTACAGAGTGATAAGAGATGCATGTATTATATGTGCTGGTGGGACAACGACGGTTGACACACTATGTATACGATCGGCAGTCCGGCAAACAGAGACCCTACGTAATTTATTTCTATTTCGTTCAGGTATACGCTGGTGCCGTAAGGATACAGAGTGCGATTTGCATATACTTCCTACACATAGTAACTACTGAATCTAGTTAGAGCCCCGGGATGAACGACAAGTCGTCACTTGGTTGGTTGTGACTTCTTCCTTGTGAACGCCGCCGAACGATACAACACGACAAGAGGATTACATATATAATATCGTATGCAACAGAAGAAGCATGTACACACTTACTTGTGTTTCTACCTTCCTTGTACATGTTACATAGTATGTACTGCTCTTTCCTTTAGCTTCATTCAGTACCGTATATATATATATGCATGAATAAACGATTCCTTGACTTTGAATAGGCACGAACGATGGTGGCACCAGAACACAAATTCCTTGACTTTGAGTTGGCACGATGGAACGATACACGACGTATGGTGAATGAATCGACGAGCGATGGATGGATAGTAATAGTATGTATAATCGTATCTAAACAAAGTATAGTACGACGCCAACTTATATCTCCGTCATAAACTAAAATCGCGCACTATTATTGTGGGGAGGGGGCGGAGGGTGGGGGAGCCAGCCCTGTTTAGAGACCCGGGATCTGAGCTACAACAAAACAAGCGCAAGGACAAGATCTACCAACAACGTCTACCTATAAAGCCGGAAGTTGGGGTGGCATGCTTGTTTGTGTTTGCCAGCTGTCGATTCCCGCCGCGCGCGGTATGGGCGTCAATGGTTAAAGATCGTTTGAGGGGGGGGGGGGGATGCTGAAAGTTACGAGCTTCTGAATTGAAGGGTTCATGCGAACAATAAATTATTTAAATGGTTTTGCTCACACAAGACCCTCTAGCTAGGTGAACCTAGGGAATACGTCGTCTATGTATAGCTTAGAGGTTGTATGGGCGGACATAAATATATAAGATGAGCAACTACACCTATTAATAGTACCGTCTCCCGTCAAAAGGAAAGAGCGATAATCGACACCAGGTTTAATGGCAAACAACCGAACCACGAAAAAAAAAAAGTAGTCGCTTGAGTCATTAATGTAGTCTCCATGGCGTCAGCGTGTCCTGAAATTTTGGTAGCCAGTAAGCAAGCAGGGAAACTAGCAAGCAAGCGAGCGAACGGGCATGCGAGCAATCAGGCAGGCAAGGAAGAAAAAATGAGCAAGCAAGCAAGCAGGCGAGCAAGCCGAGCAACAAAGCAAGCGAAGCAAGCAAAGAAGGCGAAGCAGGCACAAGCAAAGCATGCACAGGTAAAGGAGGCAAAAGCAGGTAAAGCAGGCGAGAGCAGGCAAACGCAGGCAAAACAGGCAAAGCGGGCAAAGCAGGCAAAGAGGGCAAAGCGGGCAGAGCAGACAAAGCAAGCAGACCAAGTAGACCAAGCAAGGCAAGGCAAGGCAAACAAAGCGAGGAGAGCGAGCACAGCCAGCAAAGCAAGCCAAGCCGAGCAAGCCAAGCCAAGCCAAGCAAGCCAAGCAAGCCAAGCAAGCAAGCCAAGCAAGCCAAGCAAGCCAAGCAAGCCAAGCAAGCAGAGCAAGCAAAACAAGGAAGCGAGCAGAGAGAACAAAGCGAGCACGCAAATCACACGTGAAGCAAGCAAGCAAAGCTAGTAACAGCAAGCTGGCAAGCAAAGCACGCAACAAGCACTGTCACCGTTCCCATGAATGGTACGGGTCAGCCCCAGATACGGAAGAGGCAGGCCTTAACGCCACCACATATAGGTCAAAACCCACACACTCCTGATCGATCACCGAACGAACGGCTGGAAACCAATGACGTTTGGCCGCAATATCACAACTATCATAAAAACAACAACAGCACTCGAGCACACAGGGGACCGATCACCAACACGAGTACTCAATAGATAAAAAATGTTATTTTCCGTTTCGCCTGCAGCACCCCCCTCCCCCAGCAATGCCACGCCTGCCCGGTGGAACACCGGCTCTTTCCGAGCGACACCCGATCCTCCGCGGCCGCCTCGCGACTGCAAAATAAATGTATTCGCTCTCTTCATGACACAAGTTATTTCGTCGCTCCTGATTTATGTCTCTATTAATTTCCACCAGCGGAGAAAAAACGCACCCGGCCCGGAGAGGCCAAGACCCTAGTAACTAACGCCCGACAAGAAGAAAGGGTGAGACGTGGCATCCCATCACGCAAAAACATGGACAAAAGCGGCAGAAGGTGGTAGTTGTAGTAGTACGTAGAAAATGCTCCATCTCGGCCGAAGCTTTCAACCCCCGGCCTCCAAGCAGTGTCTGCCTGGTCGGAAAAGAACCCGACGTGCCCCGTCCCGGCATTGTAAATATGCGAGGGTCGTACGGCCATTACGTACGACTACGGCCATGCATGACATGAGTAAAGCCCTCGCGTCAAATGACTCAAGGCAAAAACACCAAATGAGTACGAACGTACGCCCCCGCCCTTCCTCCTGCCTGGTCGGTGAAAACCCGACATGCTCCGTCCCGGCATTGTAGGGATGCGAGCGTCTATGGTCATACGACTACAGCCATGCATGAACGTGAAGTACAACCCCCCCGCGCGCCCACGCCGACGCTTCATTTACGAGCAAAACCTGGCCCCAAAGGCACAAACCACTCATCGCAGGGTGGAAGGAGCTGTACTGCCGGACGTCCTCCGATCCAAAAAAAAACAAGACGTCGCGCACCTTCGCTCGGTTTTCTATCTCCCCGTTTGCATCCAAGCGCACGGTGGGGGAGGCACTACGCTGAACCAAGAAAAATCCCGCTAAAAAAAAAGGTCCGTTGAAAAACGGAAATTTCCGCTTGAAAAAACACCAACGAACAAAAACCCCGCTGAAGCGAGAAAATTCCCGTTTTGACCCCCCAAGAAACTTGACGCTAAAAAACAAAGAAAGTTTCCTGCAAAAGAAGCAAAAGGAAGTTGACGCTGAAGCAAGAAAAAAAATCCTCTCGCTGAAGACAAGAAACTCGCGGCTAAAACAAGAAATTGCTGCCGGAACAAGAAAGTTTCACCACCTGAAAAGCTAAAATAGAAAAAAAAAAAAAAAAAAAGCACGATGCAGTCTCTCCCTCAGCCCATCCTCCCCGTTCATCGCGACGAAAGACCACAAGTCCATTAAAGAATACAATGGTTGGAGATGGTCCCAAGGAGGGCGGTGCGCTCGCTGCTTCCGCGGCTAAACAAAAGCAGCTCTCGCCGTTCAAAATGTCGAAAATCGCAACGGCGACACAAAATTCCGTCCATGCTCGTTTTTTTTTTTTATGCAAGAAAATATTTAAAAACACGGAAAGAACAAAAAAGAAAAAGAAAAACACAACAGCAAAAGAAACATCAACATCCGCTCCCTCTACCGCATAGCTAGTCCTTCTTGACCGACAGACAGAGGCCGTCGGGAAAGCTGACCCCCTCGACGCCGCTGTCCATGAAGGCCCTGATGTTGCCGTGGCTGTCTCCCGACGGATCCGACACTACCGACCGGTAGTGCTCGCCGAAGCACGCCAACGTTTCGGGAGCGGAAAGTTCCGCGATTTTTCCGAAGGCAAACACCTTGCAGCTTCCCTCATTGGCACCCGCGTCGCTCGAAGTCACTCCGTTCACAAACCTGTGTGTGGGTATTTCGTTTTTTTTGTTGTTGGTGATTGTGGCGGTGGCAGCAGTGGTAGTAGCGGTAGAGGCGGTAGGACCGGCAGTGTATCAGCGCCTGGGGCAGCAAAAAAAGCAACAACAATAACAACAACAACAACAACAACAAACACGGAAGAAAACGCGCGAAGGGGGAGTGTGTGCTTCGCGTATTTGAGGAACCATATCGTCTCCTAAAAAAACCAAAACAATTACGCGTAATTAATTCACACTACAGTAGCTCAAGGGATCGTGAGCCTCGGCGGTGGAAACTAATTAGACGCATGGCGGTCCTGGCGGTATTTGGTGTTTATATTACGGCACATACATACGTAGGTATACCTGGTATATGATAAGAAAAAGTATACTGGTATGCTGTACGTAGTCAAAATAATCATGACGGGGGATGGATTTAAGTTGTGAGACCCTCGGCCTGCACACTTTCTTCGAAATTTCCTTTCGAAATAACGGCAACCTGAAAAAACAGGGGGGGGGGGGGGAAGGGGCGTACTCATTTGTTGCTTGCCGTAGTCATTCGACCATTGACCACGCATCCCTTTCGAGACGGAGCACCGTTCCTACTCCTAATAGAGACACCTCTCAACATTCGGGCGCACATTACGTTGTTTCCATATATTACAAAGAAACTGTTTGCTAATCCTATCCCCTTTCGGACCCCCCCCTGGGGGGGGGGGGGGGGGGGGTTGTTTGTTGTCATGTGGCTGCTTGGAGGAGACTGAAATGGCCCTTCACTTTACACCTTCCAGGGGAAAAAAACGTTACGCTTTATTTATACTGTGGGAATGTCGAAACCTATGGCATGAACGACTAAAACCAAGGCAAGCATAACTTATCATGCCAGGCGGGGGGGGGAAGGAAGGGTGGACACTCGTGAGCACCAAAACAAAACTAGGGAACCACGATTTGACCCCTTGACTGACCGCCACTCCACACTGAAAGTAATATGTTAAGGTCAAGAGAGGTCTTGACGCTTAAAAAGAGGCCTTGACGCGTCTAAAAAATAGACGTGACTGACCGCCACTCTGCACTAAATGTAGTATATTTAGGTCAAAAGAGGCCTTGACACGTCTAAAAAAAAACGTGACTGACCGCCAATCTACACTAAAATTAGTATTTGACGCGTCTAAAAAATAGACGTGATTGACCGCCAATCTACACTATAATTAGGATAGTAAGGCCAGAGAGGCGTTGACGCGTCTAAACAATTGACGTGACTGACCGCCAATCTACACAAAATTAGTATAGTAAGGCCAAGAGAGATAGGCCTTGACGCGTCTAAAAAAAGGCGTGACTGACCGCCACTCCACACTAAAATTAGTATAGTAAGGCCAAGAGAGAGAGAGGCCTTGACGCGTCTAAAAAATATGCGTGGCTGACCGCCACTGTACACTAAAAGTAGTAGAGTAAGGCCAAGAGAGAGAGAGGCCTTGCTTGACGCATCTAAAAAATAGACGTGACTGACTGCCACTCTACACTAAAAATACTATAGTAAGGCCAAGAGAGAGAGGCCTTGACGCGTCATCGAAAAATGCCGGTCTTCTCTCACGCGGGCCTAACGGATTAATCCGAACCAAATAAGGTGGGGGTAAAAACAGGGGGAAATATGTTTTTTTGGAAGCCATCGTAGGTTCTGATTTTTTAGCCCCTCCTCGCTGAGCGTATTTGGTGAGCACGGCTTTTTAAGACTTTGCTGCCGAGTCTATCAGCTTCTGCGAGCTGTGGCTGGAGCGTGTAAGTGCTGGATCTAAATAAAGAGCAACACAAAAAAACGGCCTCCATACATGTAGAAGAGCCTGGGTAACTAGCGGCTTCGTCAGGCCCCTTTTTTGTGGCGGGGCCACGCGATGGATTGAACTCGACATACTGCTTGAAGCTAAGCTCAAGCTATCAAAAGCGTCTGCGGTGTTGCTTTTACGGCGACCGTTTTTTTCAAGTGTTTGTGTGTGTACGATTTGCACGGCGTGCGCGAAAAGAGCTCAAGCCTCTTGGGACTTCACAGGGGGGAGGGGGTGTACTCCATTTTCATGCATGGCCGTAGTCGTATGACCATTGGGCAGTTTATTAGGGGGGGGGGGGCCGTGCCTCATCTTGTTACTTGCCTTAGTCATCTGACATTGACACGCATCCTTTCGAGACGCGAGCACCGTCTCCTACTCGATAGTGAACACACAACATACGACAATGGGGGGGGGTGACGAATAGAGCAGTGAAAAGATTACCAGCAAAGGGTACATCGACTGCATGAATGCGGGGGACGACCTAAAAACTTGGGGGGTCCCGAGTCGTAATGCAGGAGTTGGACGGCAACATGGTCCCTACCCGCTACCTGCCGGGCGCTCACATCTCTCTCAACCAAACACGTGGAGGCCTGTGATGGAAGTGCTCGACAGGTGAGATGTGGAGGAGGAGGAAATGATGAGAAGATGTGAGCGCGACCGGCAGTAGCTGGGTGTAGGATCATGTTGCCGTCCAACTCCTTGCATTACGACTCGGGACCCCCCAAGTTTTATCGTCCCCCGCATCATGGCAGTGAGTGATTTGCTGGGTAATCTTCTGCTTTAATCGTACCCCCCCCACCCATGGTCGTATGTGATGGAGGTGTTCTCTAGGAGTAGGATGAGACGGTGCTCCGTCTCGAAAGCGGATGCGTGGTCAATGGTCAGATTTGACTAAGGCAAGTAACAAATGAGCAGCCCCCCGCCCCCTATGGTCCTACGATCTACGGCATGCATGAAAATGGAGTTCACCCCCCCTCACCCTGTGAAATCCCAAGAGGCTTGAGCTCGATTTTGCGGCACGCCGTGCAAATCGTACACACACAAACACTTGAAAAAAACGGTCGCCGTAAAAGCAACACCGCAGACGCTTTTGATAGCTTGAGCTTAGCTTCAAGCAGTATGTCGAGTTCAATCCATCGCGTGGCCCCGCCACAAAAAGGGGCCTGACGAAGCCGCTAGTTACCCAGGCTCTTCTACATGTATGGAYGCCGTTTTTTTGTGTTGCTCTTTATTTAGATCCAGCACTTACACGCTCCAGCCACAGCTCGCAGAAGCTGATAGACTCGGCAGCAAAGTCTTAAAAAGCCGTGCTCACCAAATACGCTCAGCGAGGAGGGGCTAAAAAATCAGAACCTACGATGGCTTCCAAAAAAACATATTTCCCCCTGTTTTTACCCCCACCTTATTTGGTTCGGATTACTCCGTTAGGCCCGCGTGAGAGAAGACCGGCATTTTTCGATGACGCGTCAAGGCCTCTCTCTCTTGGCCTTACTATAGTATTTTTAGTGTAGAGTGGCAGTCAGTCACGTCTATTTTTTAGATGCGTCAAGCAAGGCCTCTCTCTCTCTTGGCCTTACTCTACTACTTTTGGTGTACAGTGGCGGTCAGCCACGCATATTTTTTAGACGCGTCAAGGCCTCTCTCTCTCTTGGCCTTACTATACTAATTTTAGTGTGGAGTGGCGGTCAGTCACGCCTTTTTTTAGACGCGTCAAGGCCTATCTCTCTTGGCCTTACTATACTAATTTTGTGTAGATTGGCGGTCAGTCACGTCAATTGTTTAGACGCGTCAACGCCTCTCTGGCCTTACTATCCTAATTATAGTGTAGATTGGCGGTCAATCACGTCTATTTTTTAGACGCGTCAAATACTAATTTTAGTGTAGATTGGCGGTCAGTCACGTTTTTTTTTAGACGTGTCAAGGCCTCTTTTGACCTAAATATACTACATTTAGTGCAGAGTGGCGGTCAGTCACGTCTATTTTTTAGACGCGTCAAGGCCTCTTTTGAAGCGTCAAGACCTCTCTTGACCTTAACATATTACTTTCAGTGTGGAGTGGCGGTCAGTCAAGGGGTCAAATCGTGGTTCCCTAGTTTTGTTTTGGTGCTCACGAGTGTCCACCCTTCCTTCCCCCCCCCGCCTGGCATGATAAGTTATGCTTGCCTTGGTTTTAGTCGTTCATGCCATAGGTTTCGACATTCCCACAGTATAAATAAAGCGTAGCGTTTTTTTCTTCCCTGGAAGGTGTAAAGTGAAGGGCCATTTCAGTCTCCTCCAAGCAGCCACATGACAACAAACAACCCCCCCCCCCCCCTCCGAAAGGGGATAGGATTAGCAAACAGTTTCTTTGTAATATATGGAAACAACGTAATGTGCGCCCGAATGTTGAGAGGTGTCTCTATTAGGAGTAGGAACGGTGCTCCGTCTCGAAAGGGATGCGTGGTCAATGGTCGAATGACTACGGCAAGCAACAAATGAGTACGCCCCTTCCCCCCCCCCACCCTGTTTTTTCAGGTTGCCGTTATTTCGAAAGGAAATTTCGAAGAAAGTGTGCAGGCCGAGGGTCTCACAACTTAAATCCATCCCCCGTCATGACTATTTTGACTACGTACAGCATACCAGTATACTTTTTCTTATCATATACCAGGTATACCTACGTATGTATGTGCCGCATAATAGTATAAACACCAAATACCGCCAGGACCGCCATGCGTCTAATTAGTTTCCACCGCCGAGGCTCACGATTCCTTGAGCTACTGTAGTGTGAATTAATTACGCGTAATTGTTTTGTTTTTTTTAGGAGACGATATGGTTCCTCAAATACGCGAAGCACACACTCCCCCTTCGCGCGTTTTCTTCCGTGTTTGTTGTTGTTGTTGTTGTTGTTATTGTTGTTGCTTTTTTTGCTGCCCCAGGCGCTGATACACTGCCGGTCCTACCGCCTCTACCGCTACTACCACTGCTGCCACCGCCACAATCACCAACAACAAAAAAAACGAAATACCCACACACAGGTTTGTGAACGGAGTGACTTCGAGCGACGCGGGTGCCAATGAGGGAAGCTGCAAGGTGTTTGCCTTCGGAAAAATCGCGGAACTTTCCGCTCCCGAAACGTTGGCGTGCTTCGGCGAGCACTACCGGTCGGTAGTGTCGGATCCGTCGGGAGACAGCCACGGCAACATCAGGGCCTTCATGGACAGCGGCGTCGAGGGGGTCAGCTTTCCCGACGGCCTCTGTCTGTCGGTCAAGAAGGACTAGCTATGCGGTAGAGGGAGCGGATGTTGATGTTTCTTTTGCTGTTGTGTTTTTCTTTTTCTTTTTTGTTCTTTCCGTGTTTTTAAATATTTTCTTGCATAAAAAAAAAAAACGAGCATGGACGGAATTTTGTGTCGCCGTTGCGATTTTCGACATTTTGAACGGCGAGAGCTGCTTTTGTTTAGCCGCGGAAGCAGCGAGCGCACCGCCCTCCTTGGGACCATCTCCAACCATTGTATTCTTTAATGGACTTGTGGTCTTTCGTCGCGATGAACGGGGAGGATGGGCTGAGGGAGAGACTGCATCGTGCTTTTTTTTTTTTTTTTCTATTTTAGCTTTTCAGGTGGTGAAACTTTCTTGTTCCGGCAGCAATTTCTTGTTTTAGCCGCGAGTTTCTTGTCTTCAGCGAGAGGATTTTTTTTCTTGCTTCAGCGTCAACTTCCTTTTGCTTCTTTTGCAGGAAACTTTCTTTGTTTTTTAGCGTCAAGTTTCTTGGGGGGTCAAAACGGGAATTTTCTCGCTTCAGCGGGGTTTTTGTTCGTTGGTGTTTTTTCAAGCGGAAATTTCCGTTTTTCAACGGACCTTTTTTTTTAGCGGGATTTTTCTTGGTTCGGCGTAGTGCCTCCCCCACCGTGCGCTTGGATGCAAACGGGGAGATAGAAAACCGAGCGAAGGTGCGCGACGTCTTGTTTTTTTTTGGATCGGAGGACGTCCGGCAGTACAGCTCCTTCCACCCTGCGATGAGTGGTTTGTGCCTTTGGGGCCAGGTTTTGCTCGTAAATGAAGCGTCGGCGTGGGCGCGCGGGGGGGTTGTACTTCACGTTCATGCATGGCTGTAGTCGTATGACCATAGACGCTCGCATCCCTACAATGCCGGGACGGAGCATGTCGGGTTTTCACCGACCAGGCAGGAGGAAGGGCGGGGGCGTACGTTCGTACTCATTTGGTGTTTTTGCCTTGAGTCATTTGACGCGAGGGCTTTACTCATGTCATGCATGGCCGTAGTCGTACGTAATGGCCGTACGACCCTCGCATATTTACAATGCCGGGACGGGGCACGTCGGGTTCTTTTCCGACCAGGCAGACACTGCTTGGAGGCCGGGGGTTGAAAGCTTCGGCCGAGATGGAGCATTTTCTACGTACTACTACAACTACCACCTTCTGCCGCTTTTGTCCATGTTTTTGCGTGATGGGATGCCACGTCTCACCCTTTCTTCTTGTCGGGCGTTAGTTACTAGGGTCTTGGCCTCTCCGGGCCGGGTGCGTTTTTTCTCCGCTGGTGGAAATTAATAGAGACATAAATCAGGAGCGACGAAATAACTTGTGTCATGAAGAGAGCGAATACATTTATTTTGCAGTCGCGAGGCGGCCGCGGAGGATCGGGTGTCGCTCGGAAAGAGCCGGTGTTCCACCGGGCAGGCGTGGCATTGCTGGGGGAGGGGGGTGCTGCAGGCGAAACGGAAAATAACATTTTTTATCTATTGAGTACTCGTGTTGGTGATCGGTCCCCTGTGTGCTCGAGTGCTGTTGTTGTTTTTATGATAGTTGTGATATTGCGGCCAAACGTCATTGGTTTCCAGCCGTTCGTTCGGTGATCGATCAGGAGTGTGTGGGTTTTGACCTATATGTGGTGGCGTTAAGGCCTGCCTCTTCCGTATCTGGGGCTGACCCGTACCATTCATGGGAACGGTGACAGTGCTTGTTGCGTGCTTTGCTTGCCAGCTTGCTGTTACTAGCTTTGCTTGCTTGCTTCACGTGTGATTTGCGTGCTCGCTTTGTTCTCTCTGCTCGCTTCCTTGTTTTGCTTGCTCTGCTTGCTTGGCTTGCTTGGCTTGCTTGGCTTGCTTGGCTTGCTTGGCTTGCTTGCTTGGCTTGCTTGGCTTGGCTTGGCTTGCTCGGCTTGGCTTGCTTTGCTGGCTGTGCTCGCTCTCCTCGCTTTGTTTGCCTTGCCTTGCCTTGCTTGGTCTACTTGGTCTGCTTGCTTTGTCTGCTCTGCCCGCTTTGCCCTCTTTGCCTGCTTTGCCCGCTTTGCCTGTTTTGCCTGCGTTTGCCTGCTCTCGCCTGCTTTACCTGCTTTTGCCTCCTTTACCTGTGCATGCTTTGCTTGTGCCTGCTTCGCCTTCTTTGCTTGCTTCGCTTGCTTTGTTGCTCGGCTTGCTCGCCTGCTTGCTTGCTTGCTCATTTTTTCTTCCTTGCCTGCCTGATTGCTCGCATGCCCGTTCGCTCGCTTGCTTGCTAGTTTCCCTGCTTGCTTACTGGCTACCAAAATTTCAGGACACGCTGACGCCATGGAGACTACATTAATGACTCAAGCGACTACTTTTTTTTTTTCGTGGTTCGGTTGTTTGCCATTAAACCTGGTGTCGATTATCGCTCTTTCCTTTTGACGGGAGACGGTACTATTAATAGGTGTAGTTGCTCATCTTATATATTTATGTCCGCCCATACAACCTCTAAGCTATACATAGACGACGTATTCCCTAGGTTCACCTAGCTAGAGGGTCTTGTGTGAGCAAAACCATTTAAATAATTTATTGTTCGCATGAACCCTTCAATTCAGAAGCTCGTAACTTTCAGCATCCCCCCCCCCCCCCCCTCAAACGATCTTTAACCATTGACGCCCATACCGCGCGCGGCGGGAATCGACAGCTGGCAAACACAAACAAGCATGCCACCCCAACTTCCGGCTTTATAGGTAGACGTTGTTGGTAGATCTTGTCCTTGCGCTTGTTTTGTTGTAGCTCAGATCCCGGGTCTCTAAACAGGGCTGGCTCCCCCACCCTCCGCCCCCTCCCCACAATAATAGTGCGCGATTTTAGTTTATGACGGAGATATAAGTTGGCGTCGTACTATACTTTGTTTAGATACGATTATACATACTATTACTATCCATCCATCGCTCGTCGATTCATTCACCATACGTCGTGTATCGTTCCATCGTGCCAACTCAAAGTCAAGGAATTTGTGTTCTGGTGCCACCATTATCAAACACAAAATCCGTACGTAAGCCAGCGAAACTTGAAAGGTAAAGACAGAACAGGGAAAAGACGCCAGCTGGGCCCGCGGTCCGCTATAGCTCACAAGGGTGTCCATGGCAGCATCGCGGTTGAACGTCGCCGATGCCGTAAGGCTTACGCGCTCGGATGCAGAAATGCCGACGACGGGGACGTCGTCAACTTCCACGTAGATCTCGGTCTGCGGCACATAATTAACAAGAGCAAAAAAAAGAAAAATTAGCTGGTTTTGTCGGTGTACAAACGCAGCAGCGCGTGATACAACGCAAGTGCAGCACGTTTGCAGTGCCCCTGGATGCTTTCGAAGGACGGACAGGTGTGCAATACCTCTGGAATTGTTTAAAGGACGGACAAAGTATACTGAGGGGTGACGCATGCTACGATAGAGGTGCACCATGTTTTTTCTGAGCTCTTCACTTAAGGAGCGTCATACCTCACCGAAAAATGATTTTGGCGGAAAATAAAAGTGCTGCCGGATGCGAAATCTCATGACCAAAGTATACTCTGAAACATATTTCGTCACAAGAATGAAAGTCCGACGAATTTGGGTTAAGGAGCCCGATCGTTCAGAAAAAAAAATCAGCCAAAAGTGCTACCTCTACCGTAGCACGCCTCCCCCCCCTCCTCCCCCTTGTTTTGAACAAAATTCGGCTCGGGAATTCGTCTGAGAGAGTGCGTTATTTTTATTATAAAAATATACGCTGTGAGTACTACCGACGGTTGAACCTCAACTTCGGAAGCTGCTTGATACGTTAGACACGCTCATTGGGCGTGCTTGTTCTACAATGGTATTCCATTATTACCATATATTTGTTTTATACTTACGGTACGTAGCTTGTTGCTGAATTATGTGTTCAGTTGTATACAACCTCGGCCTAAATAACCCTAAACTCTAATAACCCCGACCACGTGAAAAAAATTGAGGGCGGTTCACGGGCCGGGTCAAAACTTGCGGGTCGGGCCGGGCCGAGTCGGGTCACGACACCTGCGTCGGCCCTGACAGGACGAGCAAGATTCAGAAGACCTCCTGGCCCGACCCGACCCGACCCGTGAGATGTTGAAGACCTCCTGACCCCAACCGCGGGTCGGGTTATGACCCGTGAACAGCCCTGGAAAATTCTCGGAATGAAGGTGTGACTATTAATAGGTGTTATCCGTGGCAGGCTATAATACCAACCATGTTGTCGGAGTTGCGCCAAGTCGTAAGCCCCGCCTACATACTGCTGACGGCGACGGCGGAGGAGGAGGAGCAGGAGGAGGAGGTTGCAGCAGCGGTGTCTCCAATCACACACGAGTTCGTCGCAACCCAAACGATTGGACGATATTGAAAAGCGCTAACATCGGAATTTCGAAATGTTGCCGGTAATCTTGAGTTGCAAAAAACCCCAGCACATCTTGTAGAAAAATTCCTTTGGGAAACAACCACGACGACGAAATATGCCGTGTAAGCGTAGGGAGACACTTCGTTTTAGGGGCCATCGTAGGTTCCGATTATTACGGCCCCCCGAAATAATGCTGTATTGCTCTGGTATGACCCTTAGAGACAGAGCCCCCTCGATGTATCGATTCAGGAAACGATCCCCTATCCACCATCAGCAGTGATCTTCGTGTCCGCGAAAGTGGGTTTGTCGCCATCCATATCCAAGCGAGGTTTCCTACCAGTACGTACAGCAGTTCTGTGGGATGTCGACAGTTGATACTCACTACTGTCGCCTCTGTGGATATACACCGACAGCAGTTGACAGCAGTTTCTCGTAGTGTGGACCGTCGTAACGATAAAAGCACGCGGTCTGTACTGCTGCACGAGCATTCTGTTTTCGCGCTCCCCGCTGAAATGTGTGACCAGCTATATATATATATACGTACATGACAGCATTGATAGTTGCAGTTTGCAGCTCGCAGCAGTCTCATACCGGTACGTACATACTGTCAGTTTGCAGCTCGCAGCAGTCTCATACCGGTACGTACATGCTGTCAGTTTGCAGCTCGCAGCATTCTCATACCGGTACGTACATACTGTCACTTTTCTGCAGGCGAATTGGTTCTGCTTCTTTTTTTTTTGTCCCGTGGGATCGAACGCGCAAACGCGCTGCTTCCTTCTGCCTGTCGTATGATATAGTAGGTAGGTCGTGACGAGCAAGTATGTCGCTTGACGGCTTCCTTCCCCCTTGACGTACGCACAGCCGTCACGGACATTTGCCCGACATCCGTCAAGCATCTTTGACCGGATACAACCGTCAAGCATTTTTGACGGGACAGCCGTCAAGGAACTCTCAACACTAAAATTAGTATAGAAAGTCAACAGAGGCCCTGACGGGTAAAAACTACATCGTCAACCTACATATTTGGTGATGAGGTGGCGGCTATGTAACACTATTATCACAGGGGACCACAACAGTAAATAGGACAAAAAAATCCAAGTAAAAATAGGGAAATAGAAAGGTTTTTGTGTGTAACGTACGTCCTATTTACTATCGTCTCCCGTAATACAGTACTTGAAGTAGTACACCTTTCACACCCCGCCTGGCAGATCACGATCTATCTATCTATCCATAGAAGATCATCTAGATCCTAGCCTGCCGTTATGACGTGCTCCGCAGGACCTGTAATAGTCCAGGTCCAACCCAGGAAACCTGTCCTAGATTATTCAGATTACACGGCTCCCACAAGGCAACATGAGCTGTAGATCATACAGATCATACAGATCATACAGATCGGGAATATATCTGTCCTGAAAGATCTAGACCATGAAGTGGGAACAAGATTATATGTCTGTATTAGTGTATGGATCCTTAAGCAGTACGAGTAAAATCGCTCGGGTTGCACGACGCACAGCAGCAGCAGCAGTTGTCCCGTCCGACTACTGTGACCGCAGAAGCGAATGACACCACGCTCGAGGTCTGGTACGTACGTAGCTGTGCGGTTAGACAACTTGTTGAGCTAATAATGTACATACTTCGTGTACTCGTAGGTAGGTATCGTGCGATCGTGCGTGCTGTCACCTCGTCCGCAGACTCACAGGTCACGAGAGAGTCGACTAGACGAGACACGAGAATAGACCGAAATGCCACGCACTTACGTAGCATACCCTCTCGCATAAAAGAGATGTACCTGGTACAACAGCAGTATTGCGTACACTGGGTTGGTCTTTCTTTGTTGCCGTACTCGTAGGCCGTACTCATAGGCCGGTTACACATGTAGTCTATCTACGAGTACTGCGTAGATAAGTACCGGTAGTAGGTGGGCATGCCAGGTCGAAAACGCGGCTGCTCCCCTGTTGCCACGCCTGCCTGCCTTCCCTGTGTGGTCACGACACCTCAACAACACTGCTGTTGTTGCTCCCTGAGAGGTCGCTTTACGAGATATTTCAGTTTCATCCCAGTATGCTGCACCGACCGTTACACCTACAGTAATATAATACACGTACACCCATAATGGACGCGTGGTAAGAAACAAGAAAACTATTTCGGAGGACCATAGCAAATAGGACCAAATTTTGTTATTAATAGTAAAAAAGGTAAATGTATCGTCTTTAGTGTCTACCGTAGGTTCTATTTACTATGGTTCCCGGTAGTACCAGGTATACACGTACGTACAGGCTAGGTTTCGTTATTGATTACGGGCGCGCCCTGCACCATTTCCAGAATATACAATGAACCCCGAATTTCTTATATTCCTGTAAACCCCCAGACTGGCTCTCTCACTGCGGTGGTGCTCGTTCTCTTAGAAGTGCGTGCCCTCTACGAGTTGTGCTTGTGCCGGCCATCGCTGGACTTGAGTCGTGGCACGTGTCGTCGTGTACGTAAAGCAGCAGTCGTACGTGGAAATTCAAAACGTCATCATCATGCTATCATATGGAGTGGTTGATCAGCCCCACCGCTGTACACAGCAGTAAGTAGCATTTGCCTCGGAATACAGCAGGATGTCCACAAACTGCTGTTGCTGCTGCTGCTACTGCTGCTGTGGTGTGTGGTACAATATCTAGGGTTCAGCAAAACTGCTGTGGAGAAACTACAGCTTGCTGTGGGCACGGAAGTCTCGCCTGCGCTCCACACGTTGACTTTGCTTTCAGCAGTCAGAGCACATATATACCAGTATTCGTCGAATCTCTGGAGCTCTGGAGGGGATGAACCTCCTTTTGTGCGGTCTTTTCGTATCAGATTCAGCTCATAGTAACACCAGAGAGAGCATTAATCAAAGCACTCCCAGAGAACAGCGAACGAAAGAGCGAGAGAGAGAGAGCGTTTCACCCCAGCCTCTCTTCTGTGTACGAGTCCTCTGCCTCCTGTCTTTACTGCCCACCAGGCTCACTCCCTCACCTCTTAGGGGTGTAGTCGAAGTCTGCCGTGATAGCAGCCATGGTGTCCTCAAACACCACAGACTGCGGCTCGTCCCCAAGCCGTTGCCTGAATGCGGTGGCAGCCTCTCCGAGCTCTGACGACTCCTGCTGGCCGGCTCCCATGCCCATCACCGTCAGCGAGGAGGCAGCCCGCTTTCCCCTCCCACTCGCCATGCAAGCACCGCATGTGCAGGACACGCTGTGCGCGGAGCCGACACATGTGGGGCACTTGCACGCGGCCCCGTGGAACGCACAGACCGTTGTCGAGCAATCTCCGCAGCCGCAACCCTCGGGGTGAGCCTGCATGCGCACGGAGCAGGCGCCGCAGCGGCAGCCGGAGCCGTGGGACAGCCCGGAGACGGCCACCGAAGAGGAGCAAGAGGAGCATGTGCACGACCTCCCGTGGGCACCCCTCGGCGAGCACGAGGAGCAGGAGCACCCGGCCCCGTGAGAGGCGGTGCTTACGCTTTGCCGTCCGGTCGAAAGAGAGGTGGAAGTGGAAGACAAAAGAGCGGTGGGAAACGCTCCAGCAGCGATCGCGCCGGCTGGCATGAAGAACGCTTCCGCATCGTTGGCCACGAGAGCGATCACAGCGGCACCGATTACGACCGTGGGCTTCATGGTGTCGAACTGTCTGCTCTACCCGCGATTGACGGTCCTTGTCGCGTGTTGACGATGCTGTTTTCACACTTCACACATCAGACATCATGACAGACAATGCGAGATAAAAGGAGTTCCAACGAAGGTGGCGTTCCGGCTGGAGCAAGCTGTAGCTGAAACCGTCATGAAACCGTCATTTTTCATAATTTCGTTTTTTATGTCGACGACGTCGTCTCCTGCTGGTCCAGTCGTCGGTAAGATACTATTTTTTTTAATTTTTTGTGCCGCGTTGCTTCCTGCGGATGGATTCGTCCCAGCTATGTATACTACAGGGCCACATTTACAAGACGTATGAGTAGCTCACGCAAGCGGGACACCCTGATCTGCTACTCTAATCTAGTCCCGGCCGTCGCTGGAACCAAATCGTAGTAACCTCGGGTGCACTCTACTGTAAGTATATTACGCGGGGATGTCAACGACAATGCGTGCTTCCCCAAGCAGCAATAAAATTTCGCCTGCGAATCGGCCGTCCGATGATACGGAAGGTGGGGTCATGAGAGAGCGCCAGAACTGGCGTATCTTCTCGGCCTTCGCAAGGCAGGAGTACACGGAGTGCCTGCAGATAATCGAGGAGCAGCTGCAGGACTGCGATGGCATGGCGGAATATCCCATCTATGTCAAGGGTGAGCAGTATGAGCAGGCGCTCTGGCCTTGTGCGGAGTGCGTGCGGATTGCGACAACTCTCGGCCGTTCGCTTGCGATGGAAACAATCACCAAAACTGTACAGTACATACAGCAGTAGTATGTAGCATGTGCTGCTCTGTAGGAGGTCTGTGGCAAACCGTCTATCAATAGCGGGAGCGTGCACCAGTACACGACCAGTACACGATATGGGCTTGGATACATCCAAACAAAGAGATATAATAGGAGAGATTTGGTTCAGGTTCTCGTGTTGTACTCGTACAGTTTGTAGGTCGGACAACATCAAACGCTCTCATCGTATGACCATATCAAGCGTCGTGGCATCCATAACGACTACGTACCTACGTACAGCAAGCAGTACGCCGCGAGTTCTGGTTGCTTCTTTCCCTGCCATCGAATCTTCTGGCATACGACGGATATGAGGCCATACACGAGTATACTTCGCCCGTTCGATGGATATGACACGGCAGTGTTTTACTTGGTATGATAATACGAGGACGGCCATTGCAGTCTACAGTCTACAGTAGTAGTTTGTAGACCTACTCGTACGTGCGAGTATTATTTTGAATTTTGAAAAGATTCTGTACAAAATCCCCACAAAACCCCGTCCGCACCTTCTCCGTCCGTACAAACCACCTCGTACGCTCGTACCTGGTAATTATACGATGTACTTCGTATATATTTACCCTTCGCGTGCCGTATACTTTTTTGCAGCCCAAATTATGCGGTCGAGGGGTCGAATACACGAAGCGCTAACGCTCTTCCAGGCGGCCACGTGTCTCAACCCGCAAAATGTGTGTAACATCAAGCAAGTGGGGCGGTGCCTCTCCCTGCTGGGCAAGCACAAGGCCGCCCTCGATGTTTTCGAGGAAGCAAACAAGGTGAGCCGAGAGCCTGTGGCTGCTGAACTTTTTACGCCTGATAAACATCGTGTGACATCCGATATTACAGGCAGTAGCATACATACGTATTGCTTTCATTGTGTGCGGGAGTCCCGCGACCCCAATGTGCGGGAGTCCCGCGACCCCAACCGACCGATCGCCACAACAACCACACGCCGAAAGAAGCGCTAAAACGAAAAACCAACATCGGGCCCACGAACAAGAAATAACCGATGATATCATTAGGAACACCAGGCTCACACATTGGGGAACGCTACCTACGTTAGAACATTCGGGAAGAATTCGTGCTCAACGGCGAGCGCTGTGTACATCAAAACCCACCGGTATCACAGTAGTAGCCTATACCATGCTCAAGGTGTGCACACGGTTGGTGCCACAATAAGGTTTCAAGCCGTGCTCAGGTTACGTACGTAGGCGTTTCTTGTTGACGGGCTCCTACTGTACACGGGTGTGGACAGACTGGACTCGCCCCCCGCCCCCCGCTTGGTGCTAAACCCAACGCCGAAAACCGCGTACGGTAATACCGGTTACGTATACGCATTCATTGAGGATCGAGGATTAGCTCGTAACCGTCGTCCCCGAGCCGTCCCTGATTGAAAAATTTGCCTTGGCGTCGCGTTCTGATTGTCCAAGCTAGGTGGACACAGAGGATTGGGAAGTGTGGCACCACCGAGGGCTGTGCTTCCTTCAGCTCAAGCAGTTCGATCGGGCGCTGGAGTCGTTTGAGCAGGCCAACTCCGTGAGCAGACACGATTCCACTTACCTGCACATGGGCAAGGCAAGATCATTGTACGACAGAGAGAGAGTTTAGTAGACACTTGTGGTATTACAGCAGTATAGGCCCCCGAACAAGAAAGGACCTAATATTACGGGGGGGGCATAGTAAGGGCCCATATTAACGAGTACAAAATAAATTCAATTTGGAAAAAAAAAAAAATCAAATACGCTTTTCATTGGTCAACACACGCACCAGCACCAAAGATTAGGATATTTCATTGGTCAACACACGCACCAGCACCAAAGATTAGGGGTATAATCTTGGGTGGTGGTGCGGGTTCTGACCAATGAAAAGCGGATTTGATTTTTTTTTTTTTCCAAATTGAATTTTGTTTTTCTTCGTTAAAACGGGCCCTAAATAGGACTTGCGGCTAACACAAAAACCTACCAGGTATGTGTTTACCGATTTTTTGCTGACAACATTCGGTCCTATTTACTATGGTCTCCCGTGATAATAATAACATAAGGTTCACTTTCTGGGGGCCGCTAAGAAAATTGGATGAAGAAATCATGATCAGAGGCGATCGCTACACTCTATCATACCTGGTATACAATAGCCTGCGTTCAAGGAATAGTGTCACAGTACGGCTCTAAGTCTTTGCCTCAAACTAGATTGTTGTCGTTGTTTTCACATTAACTCATCGTCACAATGCAGTCCGTCGTCACAGCATAGGCTCCGAAAACTCTGGGGTGGCATATTTCCTCAAGTGTTTCTTGTTCGGCGGGCCCATACTCTATTATGCTCTATTGTTATTGCGTTTACCATCCGGTAATGTACATCCAGCATGAGCTTCTTCAATGTTGATCACTCATAAATATTCCCAAAAGAAAGTAAACCAAGAGAAACCATGTCGAATACATTCCCAAAAGAAAGTAAACTAAGAGAAACAATGTCGAATCGAGAACTGGCATAGCACGCTTCATGCACTACTACTGGTAGGGTCATTTCCTAGCGAACAAAAACACTACAACAGTACGTACCACCAAGAATAGTAGTGGCGAAACAAACGTGACATTTTTCGCGAATCGCGTTACATGTTACATTTTGTCACGAATAAAAAGGCAAAGTTTCGGACAAAAAGCAAGAAACAAAATTGATGTCATGATTCGTGACAAAAAAACGTGACAAAAGAAAAAAACATGCCACGCCTTTTTGGAAAATGTCACGACCTTTTTTAGCCACGAACCTTTTTTTTTTTTTTTGACGAACCACGATTTATTTTGTTCGTTAGGAATGACTCTTATACGTACTGTAATTCGAGTACAAACAAAAATATGTTTTTTAGTCACAAACCATGTTTTTGTCTTGTTCAAAAATCACGATTGTTTTCGTTCGTTAAGAATAGTCCTCATACGTACTGTACAGAGTACGAGCACAAAAAATTCCGTCCGTTAGGAATGGCCCAGTACATAAGCATTTAGTTTCGGGCTCATTTTCAATTCGAGCTTGACCCGACGGATATAGTACAGTAGTATACGATGTCAGCGCGTGGGCGCCATTTTCATACTTTCTGCGCATGGCGAACGTTTCGGCTGTCAACATGTATTTTACATCCCGCACCTGCTTGGGTGCGACCATCCTGAAAACACAAAAAAAACACGACATTTAAATAAGTACGGTGTTTAACAGCCCAGATTTCTCTGAATAAATACGAGCGTAATCTGACACAGAAAAGAGGCGAAGCCCGCAGGGCGGATCCCCTTTTCAGAAAAGCCTCATTGTTGTACTGGGAGGCAGTGATTGAGTATCACTCGGTGAGCGATATCGCAGCTCTACAACAGCACGACAAAGCAGAGAGGCTAGGAAAAACAGAGGTTATGGGCCCTTCAAGGACGAAGTGAGTGTGTGTTAGTTCCGGAAGAACCGCACGAAGACACGCCACGAAAGGCTCCACACCGACTAGACGCGGTTCCGGGGGGCTCACATTCCAATGGCATACCTAAGCGCCATATCACCGTCGGAGGGATTCGAAAACTCGTTCGCGACTTTCCCACGGGACAACCAACGGTAGCATAATCCATATGCAGCTAGGCTAGAAGTTTGGGGACAATAAGGAAGAGAAAGAACCCGCAGAAAGGATAAGAGTCAAACGAGCGACGTCATTGAGATAAGAGAAAGGTCAACAAGTATGGGTGTGATCTCATGCCGCAGCAGAGAGGCCTCATTGATCCCAAACTATATACGATTTAACCTACGACGCAATGTTACAACAGTAATGACTGCATGATAGTGGCGGCCACGCATGTTTCAGCCAAGACGCATGCGACGGTCGAGGTTCACCATTTTATTGTTTTTTAAGCGTGGTCATTTCCAAGAGATCCATACCTCTCACTCAAAAATAAATTTTGGAAAGAAAAATGATCGTTCTCGTATATATCAGATCAAAAACAATATCATGGCCTACGTACGCACTATAAAATGAAAAAAAAAATCGGCCACACAAGAAGAAAAGTCCGACGAATTTGGGTTAAGCCGCCCGATCATTCGGAAAACATTTTCGGCCAAAATTTGCTTCGTACATACCTCTATCGCAGCACGCGTTCCAAGGACTGCTGTTGCACATACTCATTCTCCTCGGGTGTGAGATAGCGTTGAAAAGACGGACGGACGGGGGGGGGGGGGTATGCCCGCGTCGACGCCACTGCCGTGCGCATGCGGTTGGACGACGAACGCACGCCCTCATTTTGTGCCCGCCCGCGTCGACGCCACTGCAGTGCGCGTTGCGGTTGGACGACGAACGCACGCCCTCATTTTGTGCCCGCACACTATCACGGGGGGGCATAGTAAATACTAGTAAATAGCACCTACGGTACACATGACTAAAAAACTACCAGGTGTGTACTTATCTATTTTTGCTACCAATATGAATATGAATGTCTGGTCTTATTTACTATGGTATCTTGTAAAACTGTTTTATTTTATTTTATTGTCCTCCCGCGGATTGGTAAAAATTAAAGCTACAGCGCACCACACTGCCACTTCATTTGAAATACATGTGTGAAACCGCCTCCCTACTACTATAGCACCGGTGCATCGGTACCGGGTGTTACACCAGGAAGACTTTTCCTTGGCGGTGAATGAAAAGTGCACGTTTTTCGCTTCAATTCATTTTTTTTTGTGTTTCGCGGCTTGAAATGAAGGAGGATAACACTCAATAATAATAATAATAATAATAATAATAATTATACATGGTACATAGATACCGATCGAAGTATCTCACGCAGCTTGCAAATATGAGTTTTGACAAAATCCTCGATCTCATAGCTGTCGTTTTCGATTCTTCATTTTCTCGATACGTATAACAAACTTCGTGCCATGACACACACGCACGCATGCCTTATCTCGCTATGCACCAAACGCCCCATCCCGCTTCTCTGTACGTATACTCAACAGGTGCTCAGGCTTCAAGGAAAGCCGGCCGAAGCCCTTGCAGTCTACGAGGTGAGAAAGCGGCGGCAGCATTGTGATAAAACCTTTATAACTACGATGATATGGCAGTAGTACTGTTCGTATAGATTCAGAGAGCCCGACTGCCGTGTGCAAGTTGCCTCTGGCAACCCTTGATCCCTCAAAACATGGTTGGAGTTAACTTACTTATTCAATTTTCCCGAGAGAAAGGGAAGGTTTTACCAATACCGAAAACAAAGGGTTTTTTCGGAATTACTAAACACAAAGTGCTTTTTGGGAAATACCGACCACAAAAGTGTTTTTCGGAAATACCGAACACAAAAGTGTTTTTCGGAAATACCGAACACAAAAGTATTTTTCGGAAATACCGAACACAAAAGTATTTTTCGGAAATACCAATCACAAAAGTCTTTTTCGGAAATACCGAACACAAAAGTATTTTTCGGAAATACCAAACACCAAAAGTCTTTTTCGGAATTAAGATCTGGTCGAGAGCTTTTCCGAAGAATTGATGTTCGACTTTACTATCATCGTAACACCCTTCCTTGCCGCTGTCGAGGAAACGAGCGCTGAAGAAAAAACGACGATCGCACTCCTACTACTGCTGTGCGAAGTCAACGCTCTTTACGGTGTTTACGTAGGTATCCGTTGTTTTGGTCGGTTTTGCCTCAGTTTTTGTGGCCGTCGGAGTGGGGTCAGGCTGCTGCTCGGTGGCCCCTGCCGGCGGCTCATTGTATGTCTCAGGTCCAGTTCGGAGGGCTCAGGTACGGGTGGGATAAGGTCGGCGTTTGGAGTAGGCTGCCGAGTAGCAGCACGAGGCAAACAAAGCGTATGTGGCTCTCAAACAATTTTCTTGGAAAGTGTTCAAGACAACAGTAGTTTCTTGTTTTGGTCCTCGACCATTAAGAGCTCGTACTACTGTATACCCTCGCACACCCGGCGATCACTTTTTTTTTGTAAGAAGTACTGGCGAGAGGATACTACAGTTCAATCCAATCACCCTACTGAACATAATGTTGCACACTAACTCCAAGTGGTACGTCCCAAACCAAATGGTTGCCGTTCTTAATCCGTTCGGGACACTGTAGTCCCGTTGTGGGGGCAAAACACTTGGAATTAGAGTCCTATTAAGGTTTATCTTGGAATTGGAGTGCAGTTTTAGTAAAATGGTCAAGGGGTTAAAAAGTTCCATTAATCAGAAACGATTCGGCCAAAAAGTACTATGAATACCTCTACCGTAGCACGAGTCGTCACAAAGTCATAAAAGGCTGCCACACGGGTGGACGGGACCTGCCCCCCCCCCTCCCCGGTATCGAGACCCTGCCAGAAAACGGGCAAACATGCAAGCCTTCTAAGAAGCACCTTTTATTCTGAAACGCCAAAACAAAATCAAAACAAAGTCCACGCAGTTCGGTATACGAGTAGGCCAATCCCAACGAGATGTATACCTTCTATTAACAAACTTCGAGACTTACATTTAGAAAGGGCGCAAACACTGCCTAAACTCGCATATATTGTAGATTAGCCCCGCACCATTCATGGCGCTTCTTACTTTTTTTTTTTCGTGCTGTTATAAATCGATCACGATGGAAGTGGTCTCATCCCACTCTCTCTCTCTCTGATTGTTTACAACCGTGAGGCTTTCTCCAACTCCGGGGACACCATTCTTGCGTCCCCGTCTTTTTGGCTCCAAGACTACGGTCCCAACCTCGTTAGGATTACGCTCTCCGGGGACACAATTATTGCGTCCCCGTCTTTTTGGTTCCAAAATTAAGGTCCCAACCTCGTTAGAACTGCGCTCTCCGGGGACACAGTTCTTGCGTCCCCGTCTCTTTGGTCCCAACCTCGTTAGGACTGCGCTCTCCGGGGACACAATTCTTGCTTCCCCGTCTTTTTGGTTCCAAGATCACGGTCCCAACCTCATTAGGACTGCGCTCCCATGTTGGGGACAAATTACTTGGAATTTTGAGTCAGACACACGTTTCGATAGAGTGCAGCACACTACTATTAATAAACAAGGGTTCTAACACCACACCTCCTGCGTTTCTCTGCCGGTCCTCGCAGGAGGCTCTCGAGTTCTCGCCGGAAAGTCCCGAGCTCCTGACAACGGTGGGCCTGCTGCACCTCCAGGAGGGGGACAACGAGAAGGCTTTCGAGTTCCTGGGCAACGCTCTCACGCACGACCCGAGGGACCCGAAAGCCATCCTCGCTGCGGGGTGAGAAAAAAGAACAACTTCATTCAGTGACTGCATGATAGTGGCGGCCACGCATGTTTCAGCCAAGACGCATGCGACGGTCGAGGTTCACCATTTTATTGTTTTTTAAGCGTGGTCATTTCCAAGAGATCCATACCTCTCACTCAAAAATAAATTTTGGAAAGAAAAATGATCGTTCTCGTATATATCAGATCAAAAACAATATCATGGCCTACGTACGCACTATAAAATGAAAAAAAAAATCGGCCACACAAGAAGAAAAGTCCGACGAATTTGGGTTAAGCCGCCCGATCATTCGGAAAACATTTTCGGCCAAAATTTGCTTCGTACATACCTCTATCGCAGCACGCGTTCCAAGGACTGCTGTTGCACATACTCATTCTCCTCGGGTGTGAGATAGCGTTGAAAAGACGGACGGACGGCGGGGGGGGGGGTATGCCCGCGTCGACGCCACTGCCGTGCGCATGCGGTTGGACGACGAACGCACGCCCTCATTTTGTGCCCGCCCGCGTCGACGCCACTGCAGTGCGCGTTGCGGTTGGACGACGAACGCACGCCCTCATTTTGTGCCCGCACACTATCACGGGGGGGCATAGTAAATACTAGTAAATAGCACCTACGGTACACATGACTAAAAAACTACCAGGTGTGTACTTATCTATTTTTGCTACCAATATGAATATGAATGTCTGGTCTTATTTACTATGGTATCTTGTAATACTGTTTTATTTTATTTTATTGTCCTCCCGCGGATTGGTAAAAATTAAAGCTACAGCGCACCACACTGCCACTTCATTTGAAATACATGTGTGAAACCGCCTCCCTACTACTATAGCACCGGTGCATCGGTACCGGGTGTTACACCAGGAAGACTTTTCCTTGGCGGTGAATGAAAAGTGCACGTTTTTCGCTTCAATTCATTTTTTTTTGTGTTTCGCGGCTTGAAATGAAGGAGGATAACACTCCGGAGGGATTCGAAAACTCGTACACGACTTTCCCACGGGACAACCAACGGTAGCAGAACCCATATGCAGCTAGGCTAGAAGTTTGGGGACAATAAAAAAGAGAAAGAACCCGCAAAAAGGATAAGAGTCAAACGAGCGACGTCATTGAGATAAGAGAAAGGTCAACAAGTATGGGTGTGATCTCATGCCGCAGCAGAGAGGCCTCATTGGTCCCAAGCTATATACGATTTAACCTACGACGCAATGTTACAACAGTAACCTGTCTCCTTACTGCCGCTTTACCAGATAACTGTCCATGTTCTGACTATCGCTCGTGGATTTGACACTGAGTTGTGCGGTTCCTCTCTGGCGATATTGAATGTCGGCACAGGTCGATCATACAGGATAATGAGGACGTGGATGTGGCGCTCGTGAAGTACAGGGTGTCGGCTGTGCAGGTATAGCCACATCGATTTGATGGTATTGGTACTGCAGGTGAACGGCGTACGCAAAGAGCGGTTGGCCGCACATTCTTACGATACAACGCATCGCTTACGTACAACATGCTGTTAACAGCAGCGCGGCTTGTTATCGCTTTACTGCTGTCTCTCTGCTTGTTAATACGGGGAACCAAGTAAATAACACTTACGGTAAACACAAAACAACTACCTAGTATATCTCTCTCTATTTTTAATAGCAATATTTGGTCCTATTTTACTGCTTGTGGTCCCCCGCAATACTCCGTCGCTCTTGACTTATTCACTTTGAGATTCCTGGCTTGACATTCTTCTACACTATATTGTCTTCTTCCTGCTGGCTATGAGGTATCGGGATTAGAGGTACTGTAGATACCATCGGAGGGGGCATACAATAAGAGCAGTCTTATGAGTGACAAATGTTGAAGCTCAGGGTACACATTGTCTGATGGCAAGGACACTAACAATAGGACTTAATAATAGATTGTACATTTGGCATTTTGAGAAAAAGGAGGGAACAAGGACAACAAATGGAGTATTGTGGATAAAGCTTAGCGGGAAGTAGACAGAAGGAAGTTAGACTTTACGCATAGGTTTCCTTTGTTTCCGTGGTTTTCTGCTTTCGGGAATGTTATGAGTGATCAACGTAGAAGCTCATGCTGCACATTGTCGGAAGGCAAGGACAATAACAATAACAATAACAATTTACGCACACATTAGGATGGCCGTTTCTTTCGCCAAAATGGTCAACATGGTCAATTTTTAGAACTCCAAAAATGATTGCATAGTGAACGGCCTTAAGAAAAATGTGTCGTCTTTTGCACCTCGACCCCCTTGTAGATAGGATGCCTGCGAGGAGTATAATCTTGTTTTTGTGTTTCGTCTTCCAGACGTAGGTAGACCCTTCATGGATAGAATAGCTGATACATTTTGCTTGCTGAATGGGGAATTAGCGGGGAGAGCGGGGGGGGGCATCATTGTGCTTGTGGGGTGACCCAGTGCGCGAGGAAGAGGGATGAGGGGGGGGGGGGCGTGTCGGCACTTGTAAGGTTTCAGCGCGCGTAGAAAGCGAGGGCAGGGGGGGGGTCTGCAGGTGTTTGTGGTGTTTTAGTGCGCAACGAAGGGGAGGAGGGAGGAGGACCACTTCGACAACGGCAACGTTTTTGTACCTACGCCTACGTAGCTGGAAGGACGCACTCCTTAGGGTGTTCCTGCCAAGGGCATACGTAGCGCCGGGTGACGTTTTCCGAGCGGATACAGAGCTACAAGACTGCACCACGTCGTGTACAAATGTTGTTTTCGGGTCCTCTGAGCATTTATTAAGTTCCGCTTTTCCCAACGAAATCGCCATCGTGGCACAAAATCCGTATGATAGTGATACGAAGTACTTACCCCCGGTACAAGTCTACCGGTATAGGGTATCAAGACGTAGTACTTACTCGTTTCAGGGTCAGGATCATTTCTGGAGTATCTTCAACGGTCGAATAAATAAGTGGTAGCGCGATTCCCGTTCGTACGAGCACACGTTGTATGCACACGATACGTATGTGGCTCGCACCCTCTCTCTGGGCGCTGGCTGCTGGCTTGTGCGCGAGGAAAAGCAACGAGGTTTCGCAAGCGCTTTCATCTTATAAACGCTACGCACCCGTACACATCATACGGACGAGCACTTTTTTTTTTCCATCCCCCTCCATCGTATATCTCATGTCCTTTTCTACGTTCCTGTCGCGTTCTTTTCTCCTCCAGACGCCCAATTCGGCGCAGCTGTGGAACAACATAGGGATGTGTTTCTTCGGAAAAGTGAGTTTCAAGGAAAAATCTCGATGGTTTTAAGTTACGAGGAGGAATACTGTGCTCCGAATCCAATCGTTTGCGGGGGGAGGTCCCGTGGCAGGGCAAGTTCAGAGCGTAGTTTTTATTTTATTGTTTTCCCTCCCCCAAATGACGGTGGCACACCGTGGATAAGTGTGGACCAAAAATAAACTAATTGTGCTCTCGTGACCCCGAGCGAAAAATGTGGATAAAACGAAAATCATTCATGCTGTCGTGACCCCGAGCGAAATGCCTCCGTGCGATTCGCCCAACTGGCTCTCTATGCCCTTCTTCGTGTTCTCAGGCTCAGCAGAGTACGCACGCGGGGTAATGGTGAGCCAACGGCATCGCACCAACACCATGGCGCGAGTTGTTGCTGTTCTAAGCGTGGCGTCTTGATTCGCGCGTACACAGGCCATGACAACGTACCGTTTTCCCCAGAACTATCTGATCCGGTCGTCGAAGCCACCCGCCTTTATTCTGCTCTCCCTCCTGTATTCTGGCAACCTTCCAATCGTCCGATTAGGATGTAGTACTACCACTCTCCATGACGTGCCTCTTCATGTTCTTCGCCTCACCTTCCCTTGTCTTTCCTTGTCTTCCCTTGCCTCGTCTCATGTTTTTCGCCTATAATTCCCTTGCCTTGCCTCGTCTCATGTTCTTCGCGTGTTCTTCCCTCGTCTTGCCTTGCCTTGCCTTACCTCGCCTCCTTTCCTCCCTCCCTCCCTCCCTCCCTCCCTCCCTATATTTTTGTCCTCTGGAAACCCACAGGGCCTTCACGTAGCGGCGGTTGCGTGTCTTAAGCGCGCTTTGTACCTTGACCCATTCGAATGGATTGTTGCCTACAACTTGGGCCTGGTGCACCTCAACACCTCGCAGTACGCCTCGGCCTTCCATCATTTTAGGTCAGTTGTTGTTCATGTCGGTGTTGGTGTTGGTGTTGGTGTTGGTGGTCATGGTGGTGTTAGTGTTGGTATTGATGTTGGTAGTGATGGTGGTGGTGGTGGTGGTGGTGGTGGTGTTGGTGTTGGTGTTGGTTATGGTGTTGTTGGTGATGCGTTCGTCGTTGTTGTTGCTGCTGCTCTCACAATCAGTCATCGTCGTAGTCTAGTTCGTGGCCACCAGACAGGTTCCACCAACTCTGGAGTAGAATAATACCTCATAAATGAAAGAAAAGAAAATAATGCACATAACTGAAGAAAGTTCGTACACCCCAGTGACGAGCAGCGGTCACTATATGTTGACGGGGGGGGGCATTGTTCACCCACCACAACAGGTCAATGACGAGTACCGGTTTCAATTTATTGGGGGGGGGGGNNGGGGGGGGGGGGGGGGGGGTGCACTCGATATTCATGCATGGCCGTAGTCTTATGGGGAGGGGCACTTTAGTGATCGTTCGGCACGATTTTTATATAGCAAACGAGGGGTAAGGTTGTCGGCGTTGTGTGGTTCGTCATCTCGATTTTGTTTTTCACCCCCTCGGACCGGAGGGGTGCCGCGAGGTGCCGCGCTACGTACAACTTTCCCGGGACAAAAAACTACAAAATAGCTTAAGCGCTGTGCCTTCATATATAACGTTATGATCCTTTTCAGACCCAGGGTACAACAACGAAAACACACGATAAATGGAGTCTTACCGGTCGCCCAAGGGTGTAGGTGACCTGTCGTTCGAGTAGTGTCATGGGTCGAGCGTGTTGTACAACAACTCCTCATGCAGTGTAATTCCGGTGCTTTCGTGTATCACCCCCCTGAACTAACAACGCCAGCGTGGGTTATACCACGTGTGGCTGGTGCTGAAAGAGTCGTTTTTTTAATCTCATTTCGCCTTTGAAGTCTCCAAAGGGATATTCGTGGGGGGGGGATACAATACCGCAACAATCAATGTCTGTGTCCGAAACTGAGAGTTGCTAGTTATCTTGCCAAAGCCATAATGTACCCAGCATACGTTTCCGCTGTTGCCCTCCCCTTCATTTGTGTGGTCGTGTGTTTGTGTGTTGGCGTCGTGCTGGACGTGGTCTCTTCTTCCTCAGCGCGGCCATCAACCTCAAGCCCGACTTTGCGGCCTCATACATGTACCTCGCGACAACACTCGCCAGGCTTGAGGATTTCGACAATGCCTGCAGCGCATACGAGAAGGTAAGACTGCTTTGTTGTTTCCCTGGTGCAACCGCAGGTTCGCCGGTCGCCCGTCACGGCAACAATGCCACATTTACTTCCTGTGACGACAACGAAGGGGTGGCGTGCCCCATGAGTGTTTAGAGCGCCACCGCCAACACCACATCACCAACACCAATACCGCCACCGCCACTACCAACACCTACAACACCACCAACTCCAACACCACCACCACAACCACTATCACCACTATCACCACCACCACCACCACCACCACCACCACCACCACCACCACCATTACCACCACCACCACCACCACCTCAGGCCCTCGGCCTGAAACAACGAGTACCTGACCTACTTGACATAACGCAGTTCACCAAAGCTGTGCGTTGATTGCGCTCGCCCGGTGCGTGCACGCTCTGCCCCCTGTCCCCTGTCCCCTGTCTCCTGTCCCCTGTCCCCTGTCCCCTGTCCCCTGTCCCCTGTCCCCTGTCCCCTGTCCTCTACCCCCTGTCCCCTGTCCCCTCCCCGGCCCCGTCTCCCAGGCCCTCGACCTGGACGGGGATTACTTGACTCACCTGAACTACGCGATAACGCTGCTTGCCAACGACGAACCGGAGAAGGCGGCGGAGCACTTCAGCTCTTTCAAGCAACTATTTGAGGTATAGATGAAACTGTACAGTAGTTTGTATTAGTAGTTAGTATTAGTAGTTAGTATTAGTAGCTAGTATTAGTAGTGGGCACCCCGATTTAAGAGAGTCCGAGCTATTGCGGAGGAACATGCTAAATAGGACCTACGGTACACACTAAAAACTACCACTCGGTTCATTAATATAAGCACCGTTTGTACATAAATATTCAATGATAACGGTGCTTCTATTTCTGGATATGTTTTACCTCTTTTTACGAACAATATTTGGTCCTCTATTTTACTATAAGTAGAGCATTTGGGAGTGAGGAAAAGGCGGCCGAACAGGCCTGTCCCGCCTAAGTGTACACAAAAAACCCTACCGCAGATAATTTCCCGCTATGTACAGGTAAGATGCGCTGTTTGTAGTTAAGAGCGCCTGCCTTGGTTTGTCACGGGGGGCGGCGCTCCTTCACCGGGGTATACCCACTACTGGTACTGTATACGGATGGCACGTGCTATTGTGCACGGCAGGGGTATACCAGGTATATGATAGCACCGAACACTTTCTAGGGCTCTTGTCTTCACGCGAGGAATTAACTAAAACCAACCGATGTTGTTTTTCAACAGTTGTGAGCTAATGTTATAAGCATTACCCTGGGCTGGGTAATCGATCGATCTTTTACCCCTATAGCTCAGCGGGTAATACCCCCACACTAAGAAATAACTGATACACGACTATGTACGCGTAGGTATCTAAACGAAACATACGATCCCCATGGGCTATGCACGCGTAGGTATCTAGCGAAACATACGATCCCAATGGGCTATGCACACGTGGTAGGCATCAAACGAAACGTTCGTTGTGGACATGGTATTTATCCAACAGCAGTGTCGATATGCTGCAATCAGAGTGAGCTCTTTTTAGCCAAATATAACATGAACGAAAACGCCTCGTAATTCTCTTTGGAACGACAAACAGCAGATT
>MEHQ01002417.1:0-30515 GCA_008828725.1 Saccharina japonica | reverse complement strand
GTTAGTGCGTTACGATATTGGTGGGCGATCGCGTACCATTATGTTAGAGTGTTGCCTTGATCCCGTGATGACCGCAGTATAAGTGTGACGGTGTTAAGGTAGGCAGCCCATAGCGAGTAACCCTATGTTAGTGTGTTACTGAAATTCCTAGTTACCATCGTAACACACGTTATAGGGATAACGTACATGGTCAATGAAGCGTTAACATTATGTTACTGTGTTATCGATATCACCCCGCAGCGAGTAACGTTATGTTAGTATGTTAGCGGAATTCTTACTTGCTGCCGTGACACACTTTAGACGGATAGCGTATACACATGGTCCAATAAACGTCTACATAACACTCTGTGTTAAGTGTGGGTGCGGAGTTACCAATATTACGTTAACATTGAGTTGGTCCAATAAACGTTTACATAACACTGTGTGTTAAGCGTGTTAGCGGAATTACCAACCGTGTTAGCGACACCAGCCCGTAGCGAGCAACATTATGTTGGCATGTTACCTTATTCTTACTTGCTACCTTGGCACACTTCAGACTGACAGCGTACATGGACAATTAAACGCTTACATAACACTACAATAGTACGCGACACCAGTTAAGAATCTCTTAATTCTGACCAGGCTGGAATTCTTATGTAAGGCAGGTTTGTGTCCTACACTATTTTCAGTACAAAAGAGGTCATGTTCTTATTTTCGTCTGAAAATCCAGCCTTAAATTCTTAACTGCCGAGTTGTTAAGTGTTGTCGCGTACTGTATGTTAGTGTGTTAGCGGAAATCCTTGTGGATATCCTAAAACACGTTATAAGAGGGTTAACGTAAGTATGTATATAGCCAATAAAACGTTGACATTATTATATGTTACCGTAGCAGCGGCAGCAGCAGCAGCAGTCCGTATCGAGCGACGTATTGCCAGGCCCACCCTCCTACTGATGAGGGGACGAAGAAGCTCTGCTGCTGTAAATATCCTACAGCAGTAAGTAGGAGTGGTGGCACCTATGTTACGAAAATACCTGTTGTTGTGGACAGGTACGAAGCACAGGTGCAGAGTTTTCGTCTTCAAATTATGCCGAATATCAATACCGCTTTGGATTACCAGGAGACACACAATAAATTAAATACTTGTACAGTGGGTTCAAGGGTTAGATCGATAAGCCGAGCGTAAAGCGACCTATACTGATGCTGCTGATGCTGCTGTTCTACAGCTGCTGTATGCTGACGACATGTTTCTCTTGAAATAAAAATATATAACTCAAACGGCACGTATACGTAGATGTTCATTCGAATTGGTTCAGCACAATCAGTATTCCCCCAGCGTGACGCATTGCAGATTTGACTACTGCAGGTACTGAGGTCGCGCCTCAAATCCACTACGAGTAAATTACTACAGTAGTAACTACTGTGTTGCCGTAAAATTGGGTAACACGGCTACATTATGTTACTCCGCGACGCCGCTTTACCCCTAACACAGGTAACACATGTTAGAGCGTGGGAAGATCCAAAGGGTAACGTAGTAACATTACGTTGGATTGAGTCCGGTCCCCACGGTAACTCAGTAACATAATGTTATGCCCGGATTGACTATTATGGTAACACAGCAGTAACATAATGTTAAAATCAGATATTTACTGACAGTAACACCGTAACGCAATGTCAGGCAGACCTCAGCATTTAGGCTAACACCCTAACATAGTGTTACGTATCGGCCGGCTAAGACTGTGTAACGTATCTAACGTATGTTAAAGTTTACGTTATCCGACCTTAAGGCAATCAGACTGGGGGTCCGAATAACGTAGTGTTACTAGTGCTAGACACTATGTTAGTGTTATGTTAGTGTGTTATTTGTAACACAATGTTAACACTCATTCGAAGGGTAACACAATGTTAGTGTGTTATGTCTAACGCTCCGTGGACAGTAACATTATGTTATCGTGTTAGTAAATCTGCAGATATCGATCTAGGAATATTAGAGTGATAACGTACGTGTTGGTTCAGAGCCTAACACTATGTTAAAGTGTTAGTTGAAGGACGGATCACGGTGTAACATATCGTTAAGGCGTGTGCACGTTCGTGGGTTTCCAGTTAACACTGTGTTACCGCGTTACCGTGATTGTCCCTCCAGTGTTAACACTGTGTTACCGCGTTACCGTGATTGCCCCTCCAGTGTTAACACTATGTTAGTTAGTGCGTTGCCAAGTCCCTGTGTTAGGCCCCATAACGTAGATAAGTGTTATCCGAGTGTTACGTTTTCCGAGGTGTGAATGTTTATTAATAAATGTTCAAATTTTCAAGGCGGTTTACTTTTTTATATCCGTTAGACCGGAGCTCGTGCTTGTTTATATCTGTGATACAGCACGTGTATGTGATAAGTACATCATGTATAATGAAACATACTACAAGTAGTATACTCTATAGTACTAGGAGGTATTGGGGCTCTTGAATCTGCGAAGAAGGGTGGGCATTGTTGTGTTTGCATCACGGAACGAAAGGGCTCCGCAGCAAGATTTTGATCGTTTCGGAGCTCCTGTTTGGTATCTACACTCTGCTGTGGACACGTAGGACGCTACGAATGGTCGAACAAGAGGCGCATGTAGGCCCCCCTACTATCAATAGTGCTCGGCGCCCTCGTCGAAAAACTGAGTTAAACGTTAAACCAGTAGCAGCAGCTGAAGAAACTTCAATTTTTCAAATCCGTCTTGGGTACCAGGGGTATGGCGAGTCGTTTTCGAGTAAGAGGCACTTTTCGTGATGAAAAAGGCGCCTGGTTGATACGCGCCCCGAAACACAATTAGCGTTAACCATGACCTAGGCTCTCGTAACACTACTCCTTGGTCGGCAGTCTGAGCATTTTGCAACGGGAGAAATGTTGTTTTCCGTAGGGAGTTATGAAAAGGTAGACTTTTTACCAGAAATAGTACTGCAACTGAAAAGAACAAAACGGATTTGTTTTTTACTTATAATAGCTACGTAGCGTTGCGTTGCCCATAGTAGTAAATAAGTTCTCGGTGTGGTATAATACATAGTACTCGTATTAACAGTGTGCTGTGATGTACCACTCTGAACCCAAAAATTAGAACCGCCATGCGGGGCGGTATCGACCCGGGGGATGTCTGTTTTTGTTGGAGGTGTACATGAGTTGAACGACATATAATTCGGAGATGGGGTCTTACCATCCCCGGGTACAGCGGAACATCGACCATGGGCCCCAACCAAAGCCTAACTCAGTCCGTAGGGTTGGGATTTCCACACTTTGCAGGGCGGTATCGACGCGGGGGGTGTCTGTTTTCGTCGAGGGGTTGTTGGAGTTGTAGATGTCCGCAAGGATTTATGATCAGGGGATGGGACGTTATCATCCCCGGGTGCGGTGAAACCTCGCCGGTGCCCCTAGGGGAAACTCGCGCCGCGCGCTGGCTCCATGAGAGCTAGCCAACTGTAAATCAGCCCGTCGTATTGGGGTTTCCACACCTTGCGGGGCGGTATCGACCTGGGGGACGTCCGTTTGCGTTCCCGGGTTATTGAAGTTGTAGATTTATGGGAGTATTTATGACCCGGGGATGGGATGTTACCACCCCCGGGTGCGGCGGGACTTCGACGTTGCCTCGAGGGGCAACCCTCGCTGCGTGCTGGCTCTATGAACTCCAGCGCCCCAGCAAATCAACAATCAGCCAATAGTGGCGGGGTTTCCACACTTTGCGGGCCGGTATCGACCCGGGGGGTGTCTGTTTTCGTCCCCGGGCTGTTGGAGTTGTAGATGTATGGGAGTATTTCTGACCCGGGGATGGAATCTTATCATCCCCGGGTGCGGCGGGAATTCGACGTTGTACCGAGGGGTAACTCTCGCCGCACGCTGGCTCTATGAGGGCCAGGAAACCGTAAATTTGTAAATTTCGAGGGTACGCGTGGTAAAAGTCGGGACTTGAAAATGTGGTCGGGACGGGAACGATACGGTACGGGAACGGGAAACCGCGTGATTTTTCGTTGCTGACCGCGATTTTCCGACCGGTACCGTCGTTAGTTTCTGTTCCCGAGCTCTACCTTCCCGCGGTAGGGCGCCGTGTTCCCATTCCCGACTGTTTCCATCCCGATGTCTGGTCAGATATTCCCGTCCCATCCTGACGTTGGGGCACAGCTTCTCCCATCCCGCATCTCACTATTGAGGCAGATATTCCCATTCCATTACCGGGGATGATAACGTCCCACCCCCGGGGTCAGAAAACCTTCCATACATCGACAAATCCGACGACCCGGGGACGAAAAACGGACACCCCCCGGGTCGACACCGCGTCGCAAGGTGTGGAAACCCCAACCCAACTAACTGATTTACGGTTGGCTTGGGGCTCATCGAGCCAGCACGCGGCGAGAGTTGCCCCCTGGGACAGCGTCGAGATCCCGCTACACCCGGGGATGATAACGTTCCATCCCCGGGGTTAGAAATCCTTCCACACATCTACAACTCCGACAACCCAGGGACGAAAATGGACACCCCCGGGTAGATACCGCCCCGCAAGGTGTGGAAACCAAAACCCCACAGGCTGATTAACAGTTGGCTGGCTTTCATGGAGCCAGCGCGCGGAGAGAGTTGCATCTCGGGTCAATGGCTAGGTCCCGCCACACCCGGGGAGGATAGGGTCCCATCCCCGGATCATGAATCCTTCCATACCCGGTACATCTACAACTCCAACGACCCGGGGACGAGAACGGACACCCCCCGGGTAGATACGACCCCGCAAGGTGTGGAAACCCCAACCCCACGGGCTGATTTACGGTTGGCTGGCTCTCATGGACCCAGCGCAAGGCGAGAGTTGCCCCTCGGGGCAACGTCGAAGTCCCGCCGGAGCCGGAGATGATAACGTCCCATTCCCGGGGTCAGAAAGCCTTCCATACATCTACAACTCCAAATAACCCGGGGATGAAAACGGACACCCCTGATACCGCCCCGCATGGTGTGGAAACCTCAACCCCACGGAATGATTCACGGTTGGTTTGCTCTCATGGAGCCAGCGCGCAGCGAGAGTAGCCCCCCGGGACAACGTCGAGGTCCCGCCGCACCCGGGGGTGGTAATGCCCCATCCACGGATCATAAATCCTTCCGTTCATCTACAACTCCAACGACCTGGGGACGAAAACGGACACCCCCGGGGTCGATACCGCCCAGCACCGTGGTCCTTACTTTCCCGTTCAGAGTGGTACATCACAACATACTATTAAATAATGCGAGTACTACCAGGTACATACATACTACTATGGGAAACGCAGTGCTAGCGCCACGGGCGGAGCCGTGGCCGTACCGCTAGTATAGATAAATACGCGGTAGGTACGGTACTATAATTCCAGGTACACCATATTTGTACTGGTATCTATTATTACCATAAAATATGTGTCATATACTCAATTTTGTTTTTTGTCTATCCCATTTATTATCTTCGCCCTTCCTTCCTCTCTCCTTCCTAGTCGTAACTCAGATCCGGGGTCACAAAGTAGGCTCTTCTCCCTCCTCCCCCACTACGGTTCTTGCCTTGCATTTTCACCGCGAGAAGATTCCAGCACTTTCTTCCCTCGTCAACTTTCGTCGAATTGTGCTCACCCACGCTATAATATGCGCTCTCGACAGTTGGTGTCATTTTGAGAATAAAAATCTCCATACGAGGAGACTCGAACCCCCGACCTCCAACGCTACGTCGTAATAGGCTTCGTGACTATCTGTTAGACCACCGGGGCGACCGGCATCAATGTGTATATATATATCATGTTTAATGCGATGGCATTATTTTTCTCTTGTCCCTGCTCTAAGCCATGCGAGTGTTGATACATCGCACCCGTGCACGGGCACACCATGGGAGAACTAGGAGCCCTGCTCCAGGAATACACCCAGCCAGCATAGAAGCGCATCATCGCGCAGTGGCAGGCAGCTGGTTTCGAATATACAATAACGTACACATATTACATTTATACATGAGAGTATATGCGTAACGCCTCAAGATTTAGTGCAAGGTACCCAGTGGATCGTACATACGGGACAGACCCGAGGCCCACGCACTCACGCACGTCCAGTGCTCGAGGTTACCCGCACAAGCGCCGACCAAAAAGGGGACGTGTTTGGTATACGGTGTTCGGTGTATGGCATAGCCGGGGTGTTATGATATTGGTTAATAGTGAGAGGCATACGGGCACGCACAGCCGGGCGAAAACCACCGGCCACCCGACATTACAACGCATACATGCACCAACACACAGGCACTACCGCACACATGCACATGCACAGTGGCACAGACGGACCAAACCCGAAAGGTCCATGCTCAAATTTAGCTTTCTTATCGTCTCGTTTTATGGATCACCTCGTAAACTATTCTATGGTATGCTACGGCACGTTTTTTATTTCATGTATTTGTACGCGGGGGCACCCGAGCCAGCGCAAGCTCAGCACAGGACAAGGTACGCACACGGTCGCAAAATGCACGCACGGCGCAGGTGCATCGCACACACGCACAACGGACACACAGCGCACGCACACGCGAAACGCATGCCACAACACACACAAAACGCGCACACAAACGTACAGCGCACGTACTCACGCACAACGCATACACGCACAGCGCAGGTACAACGCACGCACAGCGCACGTACAACGCACGTATATACAACGCACGGAAACGCACGCACAACGCCCACACAGTGCACACACGCACAACGCACGAACAACGCACGCAAACACGCACGCACGCACAAGGCACTCACACGACGTTCTCGACGTCATGTGCCCCCCCCCCCCCCCCCCCCCACGCACTTTTCCGCACAGTGTACGCCAAAATATCCGCCGTTGCTCCAACACACTCATGATTACGACGAGGCGACGATGCGCGACATGCACCACACCGCCGCGTCCATCAAGGAGCTCGTACCGATGCTGACGCAGTTGATCGAGCTGTGTCGCCGACACCCGGGCGAGTTTTCGTGGGAGATCGCCTCCGTCTCCACGCCCCACGCCGGGGTGATCAAGTGTGTCGCACCCTCGAGCAGTCGATCTGGCCGGCCCGGTTCATCTTCCAGGAGGTTATTACGACAGTCTTCTGCCCCCTTCGGTTTTGTTCGCAGTCCAGCGTCAAGATGGACGGGAGGAGGAGGCGTGGGCCCAAAGTCTGCCCTTTTACTTCGGTTGTGTTCGCGTTGTTTGATGAGTTGGTAGAGCGTTGAAATAACGACAGGGAGGGACTCAGAGGGCGTATCCTAATACCACAAGCAGTCTTCGGTTATCCTCGGTTTATTCGCGGTCCAGCCTTGACGTCGGCGGGTGGTGCAGACAAAACACCATGTACGCGTGTTCACAGTGATGTTTTGCTGGGTTTGGTTTGGTTTGGTTTGACTTGGTTTTTGTTTAATTTTGTTTCGTTCGTTTTACGTTTTCGCGTGGTCTGAGTGGGAGTTAGTATAGCGTTGCACAAAGAGGAGGCCCAGTAAGTAGCGACACAAGGTACTCTCATCTGTTTTATGTCCGTTTGGTTTTACCTCTCGGCTGTCTACGCTATTCGTTGGATGGCTGAGCGAGGCGTTGCTCGCGCTGTTGGGTGGTGAGCAAGGCGTTACAACCCCACCGCACGTACACGCCTTACGCACGTAAATATTTGCGCAGACGGAATGTTTTGAGCGTCGTGCCGAGACCTGACCGGTATGATGTATCGCACAGGAATTATGTAGGCACGGAGTTCTGCTCGGGGTACACGACGAGCACACGAAAGTCGGGGCAGGGGGGGAGAGGATATATATTCTTTCCCACCACAGTGGACGATAGAGTAGTCTAGAACTTGTCTTGCCAAATGGTTGGAAAAGTGCTCCTCCAGTTAGTCGTTTGGTTATCGCGTGGATTTCAATATATGCAGGCGCAGGGCATCGGGAGTACGCCCCCCCCCCCCCCCCCGTTTTCTGCTTGAGAGAACCCAGGATGAAGGATTCATCCGCACAACCCAGGTTTTTAATACATTTAATTTCACTTCGTGTTTTCTGTCTCTTATTTATTGTGATGCATATTTATTGCTCTGAATTCGACTTCAGTCGACCAGATAAAGACAGGAGCGGGGATCGCCACCAAAAGAAACATCATTATTATTTCGTTCATTACCCGAATAGCGTCGGGCGAAACATGCACAGAGAGGCGGAGATAAATGGGTAAATATAATTATTTGACGGGCCTGAAACAGGAAGGACGCGAAGGCAAACCCGCTCACGTTCCGTTTTAGTTTTCGGGCCAACACGGTCAAGGGGTCCGGTCCACATATTCCCCAAACCCAACACCATTATACTATGGGAATTTGATAGTTGAACAGTTCATGAAATAATACGCTTCTCGATACTGCTGTATGTAACGCCAATTAGCCTACCAATACGTGGAACTCCCTACTCGTACACCCTTGCATATAGCAATAATGCTGCACACATACACATGCAATGCTGCTGCACACGAGTATAACTAACAGCCCCCCTACTCGGTACTCAGCACGAGAGTAAATCGCTACAAACCCTGTAACAGAAAATTCCCAGCGCCAATGCTCATCACAAATTCCTGATACAAACGTACTGTACGTTCTTACTTCATTAATTGTAAATCTCAAAATCTTCGCAGCAAGTTCCAGACCTTGATACAAGACTCAATTCATCAAGAAGTCACCGTGGAACTCAAAATAATCCTTACTCAAGGGCTTCGTCCAGAAATCAGCATGCTGGTATTCCGACGCTACATCGATGACCACAATATCCTCGTCAAAACCCAATTATCTCAAATGTGACGCACGTCGATATGATTCGAATTCGAGTTCGTTATGGGGTTTTGTGCCAACTGTACTGCACCTTAGTTTTCCTCACACAACTTCATGCATGGTACGCCACGAGCAGGCAAAATATAACACCACACGCGCCTCATGAAACTAGACTCCTTGACACACTCAGACATTGCCACGTATTCGGCCCCCATGGTGGAAAGCGTGACGCATTTCTGCACCCTAGAAAACCAGCTTACTGCTGCGCTTCCACACATTACTACTCCACCAGATGCTGACCTCCGATCGGCTTTCATGCTAGCATAATCCGCATCGGCGAATACCTCTAAATCTAATCCAGAACCCCGTTGATAAGTAATACCAAGATCACTCGTGGTCCTCAAGTACTTCAAAATAGTCAAAGCTGCCCCCCAGTGCACAGATTTCGGTGCGTGGGCATACCTGGCTACCGCTCTTACGGCATTTGAAATGTCGGGCCTAGTCTGGTTCGCAAGCCACACCAGGCTACTCGTAGCTAATACTTCGCGAAACGGCCAGTCACCCTAAGGCTCCTCCTTCTGGAATTCTTCAAGCTTCAGACCAACAACAGCCGGAATCGTCCGGTTAGAGACAATACCGAACTTCTCCACGATCTTATCGGTGAAAGCCTTCTGTGAAATAGTCAGCAAACCCTTTTTCTTATCCCTGGAAAAATGACATCCAGCATACCAGCGAAGTTCACCAAGGTTGATTATAGGAACCAGTTTATCCAAGTCCTCACAAAAGGGATCGCACCTACTTTTGCGTCCTACTGTGAAAATGGCATCTATGCGTACGACAGCAACCACAGATACATAATAACCATTTTTCAATCAATCGTAAAACACATGCATCGGCAGCGCACTGCTCAAACCCAAGAGTTTTCATGCGGGTGGGCAAACGACTGTGCCACGAACGCGATGCTTGCTTGAGGCCGGCGGTTCGAACGTACTACAGTACCTTGCCAGACATGTTACCGCAGCCCTGTGGCAAACGCAAAAACACATCCTCAAGATTAGACAGAACAAAAGCTTGCTCAGCATCGAAATGGCATAGATCAAAATTTAATTCACACGCTGCGGCGGCCAGCAAACGAATGCAAGCCGCGGCAGGTGTTAGGGAAAATGTCTGAATGTAATCAATACCTTCACGCTGACTAAAGTAACTTGCTACTAGTCTTGCCTTTACCTTAGTCACATTCCTATGCCCGTCCGTCTTCCAGGCAAAGACCCATTTAGCAGATATCACGTTTGCTCCTCTTGGTTGCTAAGCCTCGCCGGACGTACCCGCGTCACACAGACCGATATACTCTTTCGCCATCGCCTTGTGCCAGGTGTCCCTGAACTCGGATGCATTTGCGTCGGCGAACGAGGTTGGCGCTGACAACTCGCTCGCCGGACACGTCGGCAATTTCGCGAGAGGCTGGCTGGGCGGGCGTTGCTCCACAAACGCCTGCGCCATGTCGTTCTGGTTCGTCAGCATCGACAACAGACTCTTTCGATGGGCTCTGCTTTGCGCCCTTGCCCGCCCTGGTTGCCGTTCGTCGCCGTCTCCCGGCCCGGACAGATGGTTGCCCAGCTGGCGAGTAACTCGATACGTTGATGGCGATGGCGAAGACGCCGGCGATGACGCCGGCGACGGCGTAGACGGCTGCTGTTGCTGCTGCTGTTGCGGCAGCGTCGATGGTGTAGGCGCAGGCGGCTGTTGCTGTTGTGGCAGCGGCGGCGGCGTTGATACTGGTTCCGGAGGGTAAATGTTTGCCAGTCCCCCCTCCCGGCCGGCTCGGGTAGCATGAATGGCTCCCGAGAGTGAGCCCACGTCACGTCGCGTGTAAACACGACCACGCCGGACGGGAGCTTGACTTTGAAAGAAGATGACGGGTGGTTGCCGCCGCCATTCAGGTAAAAGCACACCTCAGCTTCACGCGCTGCCTTGCTATCGCGGCGGACGCGGCAGTAGCCGGGCTTCAGAAATGGCAGCATCGATAGCGGCGGTGCCTCGCCATAGAATTGGCTCCACGGTGATGCACGGCCCGGGTTAGCCTCCGTGGTGGATATATTTAGCGCGGCATTGGCTCAGAAGCCCGCTTCGGCCCACAAAGGTGCAGTCGCAGGCGTTTGAACGTCGGGGAAAAGGCGCGGCGCCTCTAGACAGGCGGCTTGCGCGGCTTCCTGGACGATCGCCAGACCCCTCTCCACGACACAGTTCAACTGCGGCGTGTCCGGCGTTGTGAATTCTTGCCGGATGACGCGTTCTTCGCACAGTTCCCTAAACGCTTCAACCCTGAACTCGCCCCCACTGCCAGAACGGACGCACTCGACAACCGATGTTTTCGTGCTGTTACGAATATCGTTCAAGAACCGCTTAAACGTCGCACCGGCGTCAGACCTATTTTTCATAAAATATGTCCAACCAAAGCGCGAGAAGTCGTCCTTGATGAGCATGATATATAATGCATCACCAACGGACTGGGTAGGCTTCAAAGGTCCCGACAGGTCGACGAACACCCGCTGCAAAGGGCGCTCCGATCGGCAACGAGTGGTATTTCGAAGGGGCTGGCGGTTACCCTTAGCCATCGAACACCCCCCACAAGCGTGAGACTTTCCAGTCAAACGAAAACCTACAGTAGTTGTTTGGCAGTCTCATCAAACATTCCCGGATGGGCGTGCGCACATGATACATGCATGTCGTTAATATCCATAGATTTAACCCGCACTGGCATTGTAGCGAGGGCAATGGTGGCGGCGGCAATCGGGGGTAGTCCTGCCGTACGTGATTCGACAGGCGCTGGACCGGACTGCTGCTGATGCTTGTGCACCTTACGTGCGGCAGGCTGCTGGCTACCAACGTCATTGCGCGAAAAGACTAACCGCCCGGGCGTCACATGGACCCCGGCTGTGTCTATAACCACGGCCGGTTGCTTCCCTAAAGCGTGTAGACAAAACACATTGAGCCCCAGGCCAGGAACATGCGCCACGTTAATTAACGTGGCCACCGTCTTCAATACTATGGAGAGCTAAATCTATTTTTCCATAACAAGCAATGGGCAACATCGCGAGGCCACCCATTATTACCCTGCCATTGCCTACAGGGGGGGGAACACAGTCATACATCCCCGTACCATCAGCAGTCATGTGCAGAGTACCCCCGCTGTCGCTAATTCAAACCTCGCGACCGTCATCTGTACGAGAAAAAACTGTTTGTCCGGTTAAACCATAGTTACCAGACAGCACTAAACGTGCCATGAACTGCTGAGGGTGCTAGTGCCCACCGGAGGGAGAACACGAGTACGTCGGCACCATAGTCGACGTAGAGATTGACGGAGCAGCAGAGCTCGGCGGTGGAGGTGACGGTGCGATCATAGCAGTGTTGCCCTGGCTAAACTCATTTATGGGATTCAACGTTACGGTCGCGGTGCACTTGGTGTGTCGGTGTCCAGGCTGATTGCAACGATATCATTTCGCCTGAGGTCGCGACTGAGGAAAGAAAAACACAGTGCTACCGTTGCAAGCCTGCTCCTGACTAGATGCAGTTGCTGGTTGCTTGTGTGTGCGAATTCATTCAAAACCAAAAAAAAAATCAAGCTCAGAAAACAAACAAACTTGAATTTTCCCAAAACAAAATTAGGCATCGCAATTTCTTCAGAAGAGCATACATACGTGTGGACCACGATCTGAAAATTAATTGGGCTACCTATAACTCGCGTTACCGAAAAAAAACTTGAAAATATTAGAAAAAAGAAAAGACCGGTGGTGGTCACATTTATTTCAATAATTATTTTCGTATTGACTTATTGGATCAGGGAGAAAGTTTCTAATCCGATGTGAAAAAAACAAAACGCAACCAAAGGACCTTCACCGGCAGGAAACGCGAGGCGAGCTCCGAGTGTCCTTGCTTTGTGAGACCATATAAAGGCTACTATTTTGGTATTCTGGAGGTATTTTGCGTAGTTTTAGTGCACGAGTTCATCGTAAAGACAGCAAATAAAAAACAAAAGCTCGATTGTTTGTTTTATCGCCAAGATACTAACATACTTCGTATACGTCCAAAGCAGGCTTACATTTTGAGTCAGACTGATACCTTTTCCCGACATCCTGACCACTTGTCGCGAGAGCTGAGATATCTCCGAGACAGCGATACCGAGCATGAGTGAGTATCCACAAGAGGGCCCGGGTTTGACATACTTGCGTTGGCGGGGCAGATACAAGGTATCTGTAGGCACAATGAAGAGGAGGAGCCGGGTCACCGGTGACCCGTCTGTCTAACCCACTCATGAAGAGCTGACCGCAGATCAGTCGCAGAAATGGAAGAAATTATAAAAATAAATTACGCTGAATGTGCGCGGAGACCGTAGGCACATACCGGTAGATGACGGTCCCGGTACGGTCAGGCATATTTCGTTCTACACTGACTTCTGGCACAGCGGGAAACTATTTTATGCGATAAGAGGTTCGCGTATGAGTCCGTAACGAACGGTAGAATTCGGCGACATGACTCATTCCGCGGGGTACGGGTTACACTGTTTGGTTAAACATATTCTGACCGGTCGAGCCCCACCAGGGAGCAGCTACGGATTAGTGTGATGTTCCTTTCGTATATTCGCTTCAAGATTAGCGCATAGAATGTTCGTTCAGCGGCGTGAACACAACCTTATCATGTGAGGACCTCACGAAATCAGACACCACGCCTAACGTGGCATTTGCCCACATGTATACGAGTATTGCAATCTAATCTGAAAGGGACAACTGAGTAGGTCCGCCAGGTACGTATGGGACCTAGTGTAAAAGGGATATCACGACCCAGTAGAGGGTTTCTCGGACAAGCGCCTACGAAAGAAACAGGGGTGGGGGCTGAGCAGACGCTAGTGGGGGTTTGGTTTTGATAGCGTTCTAAATGCTAGTATATAGTATAGCCCTTTGAGAGGCACACAGCAGGGCGCCGTGTTGTTAGTTCTGTAGACCCAGCTCACCACGTGCCATCCCCACGCGATAAACTGTCGTTGCCGATTAGCGCACAGCGAAGCGAGGAGATGCATCCAGGCACGCTATCTTCACTCCGTGGACTACCGGGCGGCAACCAACCATGGTGGTTGGACGCCGTCCTTCGATAGAGGTACGAGCAAGGTATTTTGGCTGAAAAGGTTTCTGAATGACGGAGCTTTTGAACCCAAAATCGTCGAAATTTAATTTTAGACTCGGACCATGTGGGGCTCGAGCATCACGTCGAATGCTACGTAGGTCGCGCTGTGAGAGAGGGAGCGGTGCATCTACCAAAGGTTGATTGCTGGTAAATGAAAGCGCTCATGGGCCTGAGAGAATAATCTCGGAGGTAGGGGACCCGCATGGCGGCGAAGGTACGTTTCCGAGGGCGTCACTCATGTATGTGCGACGCATCGTGAGTAGATGCCGAAAGTACAGTGTTCATCGGGGTTGAGTTTAGTTCCTCTCAAATAGTGTCTTCAAGTGAGATACAGAGCTGCCCAAGGGAAAAGGCCTCATGAAAAAACATGGTGCACCTATACCGTAGCATGCGTCGTTATTCGTGGACACTATTTAAATGCCGAAATACCAACTGCGGCCATTTGATGGGACAATGTTCAAGGGGGTTTATTGATAAAAACAAAACCACGTACAATCCATTAATTAATATGTGCGAGACGGAGGAACCCCGCTGGGGGGCACAAGACCTACACGCTGAAGCTTGTACGAGCGACGCATACCGAACAAGAGACACACATACGGTAGATTAGGTTTGCATATATTTTAGGCACCCTGTTGTAGGCGGCGTTACTTCAACAAGCCGATAATCGTAGAAGAGTGCATCAGGCAGTTCTACAGGAAGGACGAGGAGTTCCGTACCAGTGTTACACTTTTCGCAGGAGGTTCTGCGAACATTTGTAGTACAACCTGGTAGTGCATGCAACGCACATTCTAGAAGAGTTCCGAATGCGCGCTGCAAAGTGCGATATAACATAATAGCTATCGTTGAGCGAACCATGTCGCCCCGTGGCGGCGTCCTGTCGCAATCGCATGACTAACCCGGGTAAGGCCATGACATGCTTAGCGCACATTCAAGAAATTAAAGGCAAACCAATAATGAGAGGGGGGCAGAGAGTACGGGAAGACAGTCCCTGCGGGCATAAGATACACAAACGAGCAACATGATACCGAAACGGACAATATAGAGTATGGGAGGGGTGATAGCACCGGCTGCGGGAGGTGCTGCCACCATTATTATCCCAAACTATCCGAAAATAAGGACTGGGCCGAAGATACCTCCGGATGGATAGGTTCTACAGCAGCTTCAGCCTTGCGGGGGGTTGAGCCCACGCCTTCTCCTCTTTACAGTGGTTTGTAAAAAGTGTGTTTTTAGCCAAAATCAGGTGTACCTGGTCACTTTGGTGCCAAAGCAAGGTACAGACTAAAGCCATACAAATCACACGCTAGGACGCCCGGCATTGGCCAGCCTCACATCGTACCTGATTCTGGCATGGAATTGTCAGGTACATACACCTGAATTTGTCTTAAATATAGGGTTTCCCAGGTTTCCACGTAATTTTTCACGTTTTGACCGAAAAAAAGTATGTTACCTTGCTCGAAACTGAACGCCCCACCGCTATGGTCTGTTCGCAAGCCGCGAACAAAACATACCAGCAGCGGGAGCAAGGGCGGCCTGGGATCTGGATATCATACACCTAGACCCCCCCGCGGAGGGGTCGAAAACAAAACATTTTACAACGGTTTTTGTTTTTGCGTGTATCCAGGGTGTATCGGTGTATTTGATTTGTGTGACAGTGTGATACTGGAGAGGCGCAAACCCCTACATCGAGTCGAATAACGTAACATGACACCACATCCCTCGTGCGACATATATTAATAGTACCTGGTATGATTGTTCTGCTTTTCGCTGCTTAGTCAGGGATTGGTGGTACACTGCATGGTCATGAAAAGCGAATTTCCTCTTGTCAGGAATCTGAAAAGACTTCTGGATCCACATAAGTAGGAACCGCGTGTTGGCCACACGCGTCGAAACTGTTATATTCCTCTCTTCTGTAGTTGGGGGGTACTCGTTTGTTGCTTGCCTTAGTCATTTGACCATTGGCCACGCATCCCTTTCGAGACGGAGCACAGGGGGTGTGATAACACGCCCAATGTAAGCCTTATTGATACAGTGGGATTTCTCGCCGAGCTTTCCGAGCAGATCCACGAGAATCCCCACAGAGCGGGGGGTGACATGTGCGAAGGCACCGCCGCGAGTGCGCGGTTGTGGCTTGCTTGAGGGAGAACTTTCGTCCGGCGGCGAAAGCGGCCAAAATAACACCTAAACAAAAACACTTAAAAAACCAAGGTCAAGAAAAGATAGAGGTATTTTTGAGCCGAAACAGACACTAAACCCTAAAGGAGTTAGAATATCGCACGTAGAATTCCCACAGAGCGGGGGGGGGTGACATGCGCGAAGGCACCGCCGCGAGCGCGCGGTCGTGGCTTGCTTGAGGCGGGATGTGCGCCCGGCGGCGAAAGCGGCCAAACAAGCACTTAAAACATATCACTTAAAAAAAAGGGCATTTGACAAAAAGGGGGATACCCCCATATATCGTGACAAAAGGGGGGACACTACCAAGCACCGGCGGCGAGGTTCTCGTTACAGAGGTGGTCGTCAACACCAATCCAACGGCCCAGCGCATTAACGGTATACTCATAGTAATATATTTACCATCACTGTGATCGAGCAGCTCAACAGCTCACTGCCTGTACAATAGGACTCTCCTCTCTTCTATGCCATGCTACGTACCTGATATACGCTTGTACGTATACGGCTTTACCGGGACTACTATATGTACGTACAGCAGCAAGCAGTACCAGAGCCGTACTACTGTCCTTTGGTACGTGCATATTTACGTATACTCGTATGTTGGTGATTTTTGGGGGCCACAGGGCACAGGGCGCCAACCAATGTAATGCATTGATTTGCAGGGCCATACACTTGGAAACCACGATTGATTCTGAACCAGATGTGCGTGTCACAGGACCTGTTCTCATATATGGTATGCAGGCAGACTCACGGAATCATTTGTGATATATACGTACATCACGTATTGTATGCTGGTATGCTGACCACGTTTGCCTGGGTATGGGCCGTTGGTCTTTTCGACGTTAGACGTCGTCTGTTGGGCGCGCCACAACAACCAGAACATGGAGTGGTCACTTATCCGTGGTCGTTTTGACACAGACAAGGGACTATCTCTCCGCAACATGACAAAAAGGGGGACGTTACGGAAAAGGGGGACTTTTCCAAACTTAGTAGATGGAAGGGGGGATACCCTCGCGTAGGCATAACAAAAAGGGGGATATGCTCACACCCCCTTTTGATCGCTCTCGTTCACCCGCTAAACATTCTTTTTTTTTAAGCGCTGTGGGTGGTAGGGCGATGCCATGTGAGTGTGGCAAACGCATCAGGCTTTAATTTCGAGACGATTTGACAGATAATATGGGCGTACCCGGCGGCGAAAACCAATGTCGCCCTTTTTGTCACGATATAGGGGGGTGTCCCCCTTTTTGTCAAATGACCTAAACAAAACAAGGTTAAGAAAAGATAGAAGAGGTATTTTTGAGCCGAAACAGAGACTAAACTCGCGTACTTATACGACGTCGTATATATATATATACGTAAAGGGATTTAGAATATCGTATGTACGTACGTACGTACTGAGTTGTACTTTGTATTTTGTGTAATATTATTTCCTGTATTCTTCCACTCCACAGTTTGTTTTTTGGAGCCTGTCCTGTGACCACGGAATATATTTTTCGCGATCAGTTCTTGTGAGAATAACAAACATGAGCTATGAACATAATACCTCGTACTACAGTATACGTACGTACACCCCCGGTTGAACAAAGGAAAAACAGTTCCAAAAACGGACGACCTTTACCCTTTACAGAGACAGCTGCGTGATACGTGATAAGTCATAACGATATCTGATGATGCGGTGTTGTCCGCCAAGCGAAGCGCTGCGATTCAGCAGAGCAGCTATTATCTGACGATGATGTGTGTACTACAAACTACAAACTATAACCACCGATGGCCCGTGGGTAAAACATAAAAGGGCATTTAACGCGTGCTACGATAGAGACAGCAATTTCTGGCTGAAATGCTTTCTGAATGATCGAGCTCCTTAACCCATAATCGGCCGACTGCCGTTATTTGGCTGCCATCTTGTTCCTTGTATGCTTCGGCCATGGGATTTTTAATCGGATATAACTTTTACGTTCCACCAAAATAAGTTTGGGGTGAGGAATAGAGCTCTTCAAGTGACCACCCTTCGAAGGCAAAAACATGGTGCACCTCTATCGTAGCATGCGTCATTTGATAAAAAGGGGGACACCCCCCCCCTATATCGTGCCAAAAAGGGGGACATCGGTTTTCGCCGCTGGGTACGCCTATTCACTTTGTCAAATCGACTCGAAATTAAAACCTGATGCGTTTGCCACACTCAGATGGCATCTCCCTACCATCCACAGCGTTTTTTTTTTTTTTCATATGTTTAGCGGGTGAACGAGAGCGATCAAAAGGGGGGTGTGAGCATATCCCCCTTTTTGTTATGCCTACGCGAGGGTATCCCCCCTTCCATCTACTAAGTTTGGAAAAGTCCTGACAAACACTGCTGCTGCAAAGGTGCTCCCTGTGACCTCGCGAAATATGGGAGAAAAAATATGGATCTTCGTTTTGAGATTTTCGGAAATTTTGAACGGCAAATACCGTTATTTGAAGAAAAAAAGTATTGTTCTCAGATGGTTACTACTGCTGTAGTACGGCGGTACCGCACTATCACGGGATATATGGAGACTTGTGGGGCCGAATTGTGTATATTTTGCGGCTCGTGCCCCGAATAGTACGGAGACCGCATCAATGCGAATCAGAACTCTACGGAGAATGCTGAAGTGACAGGGCCACCACAGCCCCTGTACGACACTGCACACGCAGCAGCAGTATTACAGTTGCAGCAGTTCATAGTTGGATGATCGGCTTTTTTTCAAGGGTACGCGCGGTAAAGGTCGGCACGGGAAAATGTGGTCGGGACGGGAACGGTACGGTACGGGAATGGGGAACCGTCAGATTTTTCGTTCCCGACCGCGATTTCCCGACCGTTACCATCGTCAGTTTCTGTTCCCGAGCTCTACCGTCCCGCGGTAATGGCCGTGTTCCCGTTCCCGACCGTTTCCCATCCCACTTTCTGCCCATGCCCGACTATTCCCGTCCCGCTGTCCGCCCAGTCTCGACTATTCCCATCCCACTGTCATATAAGTGATTCCCGTCCCATCCCGACCATGGGGCACAGCTTCTCCCATCCCGCATCTCACTATTGGGGCAGATATTCCCATTACATTTAACGCCGGTTTTTTCCTTTTACCATCGCATGACCATGGATGGATGCAAGTGGCTATTCCCGACTCGGTTCCCGACCTATTCCCGACCGTATTGCCGACAAAAACCCAACCCGTTCACCGATCATTTCCCGTGCCGTCCCGTACCGTACCGCCAAAAATCGGTTCCCGTCCCGTCCCGTACCGCCAAAAAATCGTGTCTTCCCGTCCAATCCCGCCAATCAAATGGCTTCCCACCTTCCCGCCCCATTCCCATCCCGCGGTAAACAGACGGGAACATTTTCCCATACCGCCCCTCGGGAAGACCCAAAAAAAAATCCGCCTGCGGCGGGCAAAACGGTSCCATCCCGTACCGCGCGGTGCCTTCGCCACCGCGCGTACCCTTGCTTATTTCTTTAAGGGCATTTGACAAAAAGGGGGACACCCCCCATATATCGTGACAAAAGGGGGACACTACCAAGCACCCCGGCGAGGTTCTGGTTAAGAGGTGTCTCAACACCATCCAACGCCCAGCGCATTACGGTATACTCATAGTCATATTTAACCATCACTGTGACCAAACAGCTCAACAGTTACTGCCTGGTACAATAGACTCTCCTCTCCTCTACCCCATGGTACGTACCTGATATACGCGTATACGTATCCGGCGGTACCGGTACTTTTTTTTTTTTTTTTTTATTTTTGTCCATCCCATTCTATATCTTCGCACTTCCGTCTTCTCCCTCCCTTGTCGTAACTCAGATCCGGGGTCACAAAGTAGGCTCCTCTCCCTCCTCCCCCACTACGGTTCTTGCCTTGCATTTTTATCGCGAGAAGATTTCAGCACTTTCTTCCCTCGTCAACTCTCGTCGAATTTTGCTTACCCACGCTATAACATACGCTCTCGACAGTCGGTGTCATTTGAGAATAAAAACCTCCATGGGGAGAATCGAACCCTCGACATCCGGCCCACTTCGTGGCTACCAGTTAGACCACCGGGGCGACCGGTACCAATACATATATATATATATATATATATACGTACAGCAGTAAGCAGTACCAGAACACTACTATGCTTTCGTAAATATTTACTTATTATACTCGTATGTTTGTGATTTTTGGGGACTACAGGGCACAGGGCGCCAACCAATGTAATGCATTNTTTTAGGGAATTTGACAAAAAGGGGGACACCCCCCATATATCGTGACAAAAGGGGGAACACTACCAAGCACCGACCGGCGAGGTTCTCGGTTGAAGAGGTGACTCGATCAACACCAATCCAACTGCCCAGTGCATTACGGTATACTACATGTAGTCATATAGTTAACCATCAGCTGTGACCGAAACAGCTCAACAGCTCTACTGCCTGGTACAATAGGATCTCTCTCCTCTCCTCTACGCCATGTTAGTACCTGATATACGCGTATACGTATCCGGCGGTACCGGTACTATATTTTTTTTATTTATTTATTTTTGTCCATCCCATTCATATCATCTTCGCACTTCCGTCTCTCTCCCTCCCTTAGTCGTAACTCAGATCCGGGGTCACAAAGTAGGCTCCTCTCCCTCCTCCCCCACTACGGTTCTTGCCTTGCATTTTTATCGCGAGAAAAATTCAGCACTTTCTTCCCTCGTTAACTCTCGTCGAATTTTGCTTACCCACGCTATAACATACGCTCTCGACAGTCGGTGTCATTTGAGAATAAAAACCTCCATGGGGAGAATCGAACCCTCGACATCCGGCCCACTTCGTGGCTACCAGTTAGACCACCGGGGCGACCGGTACCAATACATATATATATATATATATATATACGTACAGCAGTAAGCAGTACCAGAACACTACTATGCTTTCGTAAATATTTACTTATTATACTCGTATGTTTGTGATTTTTGGGGACTACAGGGCACAGGGCGCCAACCAATGTAATGCATTGATTTTCAGGGCCACACCTGGAAACCACGATTCTGAACCAGATGTGCGTGTCACAGGACCTGCTCTCGTATACCGGTTTGGTATGTAGGCAGTACTCACGGAATCATTTGTGATATATACATACGTACATCACGTATGCTGAAAAGCTGACCACGTTTGCCTGGGTATGGACCGTTGACCGTTGGTCTTTTCGACGTTAGACGTCGTCATGTTGGGCGTGCCACAACAACCAGAACATGGAGTGGTCACTTACCCGTGGTCTTTTTGACACAGAAAGGGGGCTATCTCTCCGCAACGTGGCAAAAAGGGGACGTTACGGAGAAAAGGGTTTAGGCACTCAAGTTTGTGCAGTACCGCGCTATCCCAGAATAGTTTGGGGTCCCGCAATTCGTAGTGCGGTCACAACAGTTTCGTTTGGCGACCCACCGCACTATTGCACTGTTGCTGGACCACGACTGACTCTATACCGTACGTCAGCTGTGAGTTCAACATGTTTTAATTCATTACTAGATGTTGATTTTCACCATACCCCCCATACCAAAGCCGGTCGCCCCGGTTGTTGTTGTTGTTGTTGTTGTTGTCATCACATTAAAATCGTTATTTCTACCCAACCACATAATCAGTACACCCAGTGCCTGTCCTAATTCCCAGTCCTAGAGAGATACAAATTATGTGGTCACAGACTGTGAAACAGAGAAAAACCAACACAGACTATTATATAAAGAGTGAAGTCGGATTTCGTAATTTCGTGCTTTCGGCGAGCTTGTTTTTGCCGTAAGCACGGTGATTTGCCGACGCAATTACCGGAAGCCCCAAAAATCCCCTAATAACACAAGCCATACATTTCTATAGGAACCCCTGCATTATTTTCTCTTCCTCTGGGCGCCATATTGGGACTCCGAGCTTGCGCTGTGGCTCTGCGAGCTGCTGCTACAATGTCGATATCCTCGTGGATAGCCAAAATAATGACTACAGCACGAACCAAAATAATGATTTAAAATCAGATAAGGCCGAATATTATGGGATCGGAATCCAAAACAGGATTTATCAACACATTCGCAGGCTTTTTCTCCTGGGGACGCTAAAAAAAGTCCCCTACTATCTCAACGAGCCATTGGTCAATTTTCGGGAGGAATCTAGTGGTATTGGCCGATTTTGCAGGCTCGAAATTCCAACGGATGGCCAACTGACCCTGTTTCGATTGTTTCACCCTGTTTCGATAAAAAAAATCGAAACAGGCCGCCTGTTTTGTATTTTTTACCCGGTTTCGATAAAAAAAATCGAAGCAGGGCCAATTGGCCTGAGTTGGCCATCCATTGGAAATTCGAGCCTGCTTAATCGGCCAATATCACTAGGTCCCTCTCGAAAATTGACCAAGGGCTCGTTGATATAGTAGGGGACATGTTTTAGCGTCCCCGAGGAAAAAAGCCTGCGAAGGTGTTGAAAAATCATTTTTGGATTCCGATCCCATAGTAGTCGGCCTAAATTAAATAAAAAATAAATAAAATGGGTTTTGCACATTCTATTATGTGCACTTTGATCGTACCCGGGGACGTTTTTTAAACGTCCCCAGTTTTGCCGAAATTACGCGAAAGAAGTCTATAAATAAATGTTGTTTTTCGCTGAAATACGCGAAAGCACGAGGAATTTCAGCCGAAATCCGACATCACTGATTATAAATAGACGAATAAATATATATAGTGGTCAGCTTCAAAGGCGACTATTTACTACTGCTGTATTAATATTAATAGGGTTGGTACCCGAGCTCAAATCCCACCGTTGTGAGATTTCGACTTTATTTATTCGAAAAATAAATAAAAAGGAACCAATTATTTGCAGAGAGCGCCTTCGTGGCGTGGGTACAGTATGGATAGGCGGAATCCGACGCAAGTCGACGAGGGAAGAAAGTGCTGAAATCCTCTCGCGATAAAAATGCAAGGCACGTACCGCCGTAGCGGGGAGGGGGGCGAAGAGCCTACTTAGTGACCCCGGATCTGACTAAAGAGGGAGAGAGAAAAGAAGGGCGAAGATAACAATAAATGGGAAGGACAAAAAAAAAGAAAAAACGAACAAATAAAAATACATGCATATTATCAAACCTTCGCATTTGGTATTTGAACATCGACACACTGCTGCCTATCATTCGTATATACCATGTTGTACGTAAATATGAGGAGCGTTTATAAATAAATAGAAATATTAAATGCTCTTTATATTGCCGTCCAAAGTGGTATTAGTGAATTGTCTTCCGACGTTACTACCCGAGGTATATCATATCATATTATTATCTTTGCCATCCGACAATGTGCAGCATGATCTTCAGCGTTGATCACTCATAAAACTCCCAAAAGCAGAAGACCACGGAAACCAAGGAAACCTATGCGTACAGTCTAACACCCTTCTATGTCTGCTTCCCGCCAAGATTTATCCACAATACTCCATTGTTGTCCTTGCTCCCTCCTTCTTCCCAATATGCCCTCTTTACGTTCAATACTTAAGTCCTAAGCCGCATCTAAGCTCCATCCCCACGCCATCGGTGTGGGTCTGTCATCCCCCCCCCCCCTGCTCCTCCTCGCTTCCTGGCGGCCCCTGAGCTGAAGTTTGAAGCGTGAAACCCTCCTGGAGATGGCGACCTGTGTGGTCACCGAGACGATTTGCAATAGGCGTTCTTTCACCACCCCTTTCCTAGCCATGGATCCACCATCCCTCCCCCCCACAACGCTCGCAGCCAGCTGGTCGATGAAAGTGCTGCCCTCTACCCCGAGACGCCCAAAGCTTTCCACCGCTAAAGTGGTAAGTTTGTGGCTCCGTTCGTCGAAGGACACATGTCCCGGACGAGCGTAGTGTTGGCGCTTGCGCGCCTCGGAGGTAGAGGCAGCTGATCCATCGTGATCAGCACTGCCTCCTCGCAGGTGTACCTGCGCTTGAGGGTCAGCATGGGTGACGTCCAGCAGGATGGAATTCTCCCTGTACTCCCTGTTTGGAGCGTCCCGGAGACCTCCTCTCCTGACTACAATGTCCATCCGCAGATTTCGGTCTACAGTGAACGGTTCGCCGCTCTCAACTTGGTGTTGAATGCCCAGACGCTTCAAAGTGCGGGACATCGCGTGGACGAGCGGCTGATGTTGGTTCACTTGCGCACCCGCCCTGGGACAGATGCGTGCGTGGCGGGTGTCCACGTTGACTGCATCGCAGCAGGGGCACCTCACTGCTACGTGCTCCTCGATCCCAATGAAACGTCTTCCCATGCCCACGAACTCTGCGGCGGGTATGACACGTAGTGAATCCGTTGGTCTTGCCCGAAGGCATGCCGTGGCTCCTGCCCCCTGTAGACTCCTATAGCGAGCCTTGGCGAAGGCCTTAGTCTCGGTCCCCCCCAGCGGGTCGCCTGGTCCGGGGGGGCGAGCCGTCTCCGGTAGCTCCTCCAGCGAAGCAGTGTGGGCAGCGTGCCGGCCCTGATTCACCAGCTTGCCCAGCTTCTGTTGGGCTTTTCGTGAGTTGGTGGACACGGCGTCATGCGCCGCCAGCATGTCGGCCTCTGGGGCCAGGTCCCCCTCTGCCCCGAGAGCCCATACCAGCCAAGATTCAGGGACGATGCCCGCCATCTCTTCCTTGGTCACCCCCCATGTGTCGCGGATCTCCCGTAGGCTTGACCCAAGCTGGGCAATGATGCTCGATCCTGGGAGCCCCCTCCTCACTTTAATTCCGAGCGGGCCTGTGAGGTCTGCTAGAACCTCCGGCAGGATCCCCACCCTGCTCCCGATTGAAGCAGACATTCGCCTCGCTTCTGTCGACGGCAGTCCTAATCCTCCCGCTCCCGTAGAAAGGCGTGCTTGGGCCTGCTGATAAGGTTTGAGCGTCAGCCGACTATCCGGACACCCCTCCTGGAAAAACGATTGTGCCTCCGCCGCTCCCGGTAGCTCGAGGATTTTCTCGTACGCCCACTGCGCCCCGTTGTCTGCCCTTTTACACGCTTCGAGGGACAGCCCCGGGTCCAGAGCCCTTTCGAGGTAGCTCGTCCGTTGCCCGAGAGATTCGACGGCGATGAGGGCCGCTGCTTGTTTATCGGGCATGTTGGCGAGGCAGCGCGCAAGGCGGTCCGCGCCTCCATCCCTCACTCCCTCCATAGCTCGCTCCCTCACGTATTCTTCCGTGCCGATCGGGACACCCACCACCGTCACCCCTCCGTCGTCTGCGATGCGGACGTCAACGCTTTCCAGGAGCGATATCTCCTCTGCCGTCGGGGCGTGCCCTTTGGGTGGTAGCGCCACTGTTTTGGCGGGGTTGACCACAATGCCGATGTCATCCAGCTCTCGCCGGAGGAAGGCGAATGCTCTAACCGTGTTGGCCGTGATCCCCGTAAGACCGAGAGAGACATCGTCCATGTATGCGAAGGCTTCCACGCCTTCTCCCTCGAATGCCTGTCGGAATCGCTTTAGCCCCGGTCGCAACGCCAGGCAGAACATTGCCGGTCCCATGGGATCCCCTTGCTGGACACCACTTGAGCAAGCGATCTTCCTAATCTCCCCCGAGTCCATCCGGAAAAACACGTCCGCTGGTCTTGTGCCGTAGCACTTGGCTACTAACGGCGTGAGCGCTGGCACGCAGTTTGCCACCTCTTCTAGCACCGCCGTCCTTTTGACGGTGTTGAAGGCGTTGGAGCAGTCCGTTAGAACGAGCCAGTTGCCTGTCTCGTGTAGCGTCCTAGCCCTCAGTCCCACATGTTCCACTCCGCCGGGTACGGCGACCCCAAACTGCCTCACCTCTCGGTTTACCTCCTCCAACCGCGGCCTCCACTGTCGCATAGCCCCTGCGGTGATGAGCCTCCTCCATGTCATGCCCACGCAGACCGGTCGGCATTTTCCCCCCAACGCCGTGAGGCTCGACTGCAAGAAGAGCTGCCAGAATTCTGGTGGGAACGCGTCCGGCTCGTCGACGATTCTCCGCCAGAAGGCTGTCATGCCCTTTCCGAACTCCTCTCTCCCGATGTCGGTGTGGATGATGGACTGCAAATGGGAAAATCGTTGACTGTCAGGTATTATTGTTTTTAATATATTACAGACGTAAACTTTTTGTACCAGGTATTATATGTATGTTGCCCATTTAATGTGTTGTTATTGTTGTTGTTGTTGTTGTTGTTGTTGTTGTTGTTGTTGAGCTTTTCAATTTTCGCTTCGGTTTGTAGAGGGATGTCATGTTCCTTTTTCTCCATGGCTTTGGCTTCTTGGGCATAACTCCCGGAAACACGAGATCGTAAATGGATGTGGCTGTTGTCTGTCGCGTGTTGCACGAGAAAAAAACGTTTGTATGCTTCTTTGGTATCCCTGCCGTATTTTAGACACATGAGCGTAGATGGATATGGCAGTTGTACGTCGTGTGTTGAACTGGTAGTAAACGTTTTTTATATTTTGATTGTTGTGTCGATTTTCGTAGATGGATGTGGCGGTTGTCTGTCGTGTGTCGCACGGGAATTTGTTTTTGTTTTATCCCACGGTGTTGCGGTGGGGTGGTATATTCTGTTCGTGGCGGTTGTCCGGCGTGTGCTGCACGGGAAAACGCTTTCTATATTTTAATTGTTTTGTCGATTTCCCGATTTGTTAAGCGGTTGACTATCGTGTGCAGCACGGGAAATCGTTTTCGTTTTATTTGGTAGTAGCGGTTGAGTGGAATATTCCATTCGTGGCATTCGTGGATTTTTCATGGCTTTGGCTTCTTGGGCACCATTGCCGGACACGAGAGCGTAGATGGATGTGGCGTTGGTCTAGCGTGTGTTGCATGGTGTTGCATGGTGTTGCACGGAAAAACACCCTATATTTTGATGTTTTGTGCTTTTTTACATGGATGGGTTGGGCTTCTTTCGCGTCACTCCTTTAGTTGTCTGTCGTGCGTTGTGGGAAAGTGGCTTGGGTATACCATATTTTAGAGTCCGTCGATTTTATTCCATGGTTTGGCTTTGCTTGCCTCATTGCGTTGCTTTGTGTGTTTTCTTGCTGGAGAGTGCGCCTTTGATTGGGGCTCATTTATTGCGTCAGGGATCAATAATCGAAAATATTTTAACGGGACTTCTTTCGATGTTATGGGCCTTTTTTGCATCATGCATTACGTCAGGAATCAACAATACAAACTGGATCTCTTCAACGGTCCCTTGGCATCGTAAACTGGAGCCTTAGCCTCTCGGTCCCTTGGCATCGTAAACTACCTGATGTATTGCGGGCCTTATTCCTCCTTCGCTTCGCCGACGGCCTGGGCCGGCGGCGAAGCCCCCTTGTAATATAATATGATATGAATCTTGGCTGGTATGGGCTCTCGGGGCGGAGGGGGACCTGGCCCCAGAGGCCGACATGCTGGCGGCGCATGACGCCGTGTCCACCAACTCACGAAAAGCCCAACAGAAGCTGGGCAAGCTGGTGAATCAGGGCCGGCACGCTGCCCACACTGCTTCGCTGGAGGAGCTACCGGAGACGGCTCGCCCCCCCGGACCAGGCGACCCGCTGGGGAGGACCGAGACTAAGACCTTCGCCAAGGCTCGCTTTAGGAGTCTACAGGGGGCAGGAGCCACGGCATGCCTTCGGGCAAGACCAACGGATTCACTACGTGTCATACCCGCCGCAGAGTTCGTGGGCATGGGAAGACGTTTCATTGGGATCGAGGAGCACGTAGCAGTGAGGTGCCCCTGCTGCGATGTAGTCGACGTGGACACCCGCCACGCACGCATCTGTCCCAGGGCAGGTGCGCAAGTGAACCAACATCAGCCGCTCGTCCACGCGATGTCCCGCACGTTGAAGCGTCTGGGAATTCAACACCAAGTTGAGAGCAGCGAACCGTTCACTGTAGACCGAAATCTGCGGATGGACATTGTAGTCAGGAGAGGAGGTCTCCGGGACGCTCCAAAACAGGGAGTACAGGGAGAAGTCCATCCTGCTGGACGTCACCCATGCTGACCCTCAAGCGCAGGTACACCTGCGAGGAGGCAGTGCTGATCACGATGGATCAGCTGCCTCTACCTCCGAGGCGCGCAAGCGCCAACACTACGCTCGTCCGGGACATGTGTCCTTCGACAAACGGAGTCACAAACTTACCACTTTAGTGGTGGAAAGCTTTGGGCGTCTCGGGGTAGAGGGCAGCACTTTCATCCACCAGCTGGCTGCTAGTGTTGTGGGGGGGAGGGACGGTGGGTCGATGGCTAGGAAAGGGGTGGTGAAATAACGCCTGTTGCAAATTGTCTCGGTGACCACACAGGTCGCCATTTCCAGGAGGGTTTCACGCTTCAAACTTCAGCTCAGGGGCCGCCAGGAAGCGAGGAGGAGCAGGGGGGGGGGGGGTGACAGACCCCAATCGAAGCAAATCCCACGGTAGGGTTACCACTTTTAGGCTCAATGTTGTCTGACCAGTTGTTCTCCTCACGTGAGTAACCACCGGATACTGCTATTACTATTTTACTGGTATATTTTGTTTTGGACTACCGCATTGGAAGGTTTGATCAGGTTGCGCGCAAGGGAATGTTTCCGAAGTCAGTCATGTTTCGGGTGAGATATTGAGCTCATCATGTGAGGAACTCAGAAAAGTCTGCTGCGCTCCTACCGTGGGATGAAATCACGATGGCGTGGGGATGGAGCTTAGATGCGGCTTAGGACTTAAGTATTGAACGTAAGAGGGCATATTGGGAAGAAGGAGGGAGCAAGGACAACCAATGCATACGTATTCAGTACGTCACCCCTCCTACGCACACACATATATACGATGCGGAGAAACAACGATGACGAGTGTTTCCATGCCGTTATGCTGAAAGTACAATATACATACTGTAGTGCAGTATATATTAGGAGAAACTTTGATATATACGTGTACAGAGTAATAACATACGGTTACGAGGGGGTCTAATTTACACAGCCGTTGGCGCGGTCTGGAACAACATTCCATACGTAGCAAACGTGGGTGAATGTGTGGCCGTCTGTCTATATTTCAGTTGCCAAAAAGTGATCGTTTGAGCCATTTATAGGTACAGTTGAATAAAAAAATAGGTGATACGCACATTGAGTAGTCGATAATAGGTGTACCTGCGCACTTTGAGCCATTTGTAGGTACAATGGAGCGCAGGTCCAATATAAGGCGGGCCCGGAAGCCGTTTCCGGTGTACATTGCGTTGTGTACCTATAAATGGCTCAAAGTGCGTAGGTATACCTATTTTTGTCTAATGCCCTAATAATATGCATGTGGGCTACGAGAAGAGTACTCGTATACCGTGCTCCATCACACAGCAGTGCTCGGGATACGAACAGAAACAGGAAGTAAGGACGCGGAGTACAGGCAGGAGGAGGGCGGGCTCAGCTATACTACTACTACTACTACTACTACTACTGCTGCTGTAATATTACTACTGCTGCTGCTGTTCTACTGCTTCTTCTATCAGGGCAGAGGCGATATACACCTACCTCTCCTGAAACCGAGTGGGAAGTAAAAACCTTCAACAGCAGCAGCAGCAGATCGAAGCTAAAATAGCTGTGTTCCGATGGGCCTCTCTGTTGCCGACACGGTGGTCGACGCCATAGGCTTCGGGGCAGGGTTATTCGTGGCAGCCTCGCTGGTGCCTCAGATATACCGCGCCCACAAGCGAAGGAGCACTCGGGACTTGAGTTATTTCTGGCAGGTGAGGCGGGCTTGAAAAGTACTATGCCTGGTATTATACTGTATACCTGGCACAAACATGACATCTAATAAGAAACAGGACATATGGTCCAGGCTGGATTTCTTATTTGAAAGAGGGTGCTTCCTACACTGACTTCAAGATGATGACTCCCGAATTTCTTATTTTACTCTAAATATCAACCTGCCTTTCTTATTAGCCTGTTTCTTATTATGTGTCGTGCACTATGTACGAGTATGCATTCAGGATTTACTGCTGTACGACAGTTCAGGACACCTAAAAATAAGAAACAGGCTAATGAGAAAACCAGGCTGGGATTTAGAGGAAAAAAATAAATTCGGGTGTCTTTATGCTGAAAATAGTGTAGAAAACAACCTCTCTCAAATTAGAATTTAGCCTGGACCAGATATCATCGTGCTTCATTAGGTGTCCTGTACTGTGCTGTAATAGACTAAACAGCAGCAGCAGCATGCATTCGACGAATGCATATAGGATGCGGTTGTAGCGTGTGTATCGTGGCCCAGTAATGAATTGGGATTTTTGTTTTTGTCCGCTATTACAGGCAGTGGGGGCCCGCATTCAATAAATATTATGTTAAGAAACAGAGGCTGAGATTGTGAGAAAATATAAGAAATCGCGTGTAAGAAAGATAGCTCAAACCGGGCAACGAAATAAGGAGAATGCTATATAAGAAAAAGCAGTGATTTTTAGGGCTGTGAGTCGGCACGACTTAAGTCGCCGACTAGTTATTAGTCGGACTAATAGTCAGTCGTGAAACGGAGGTGCCGA